>JAPMOQ010010593.1:600380-708947 GCA_026543055.1 Argiope trifasciata | reverse complement strand
CACACACACACACACACACACACACACACACACACACACACACACACACACACACACACACTGAGCTTTATTATAAGTATAAATTTGCATATTTATATCAAATTGTGAATGAAATTTAATCAAATAATGTTAAGCGCCTGAAGACGATGACTTAAATCGAGTAAATTCGGTGTATCATCAGGCAGCAATAATTGCAATTCCTAGTCAAATTATGGTTTTAATTGGTGGGACGAAAAGACACATCCAATACATATTTGCATAATAGATTAAGAAAAAGAGCCATATTTTCTCTAAACATCTATGTATCATATTATTATTCTCCGAAGTCAGCCAAGTATTCAAGGCTTTACCAAAGAATACTTAAGTAATTGTTTTACCGTAATTTTATGTAGAAGGGGGGGGGGACTTTTTATTTGGGTGGAAAGTATGCAAGAAAGTTTGAGGGAGACCACTTTTCCTTACGACTAATAACATATATACAGTAAAAGTTCTTTATTCGCGGGGTATATGTTACATAAATATGTCGAGAATACAGAAACCGTGAATACGGAATAGTAATTTATATGGGATTATAGGGAATACGTTCCTAGATGACAAAATAATAAAAAATCAATTTAATTGAAGTTTTTGAACATTTTGATTAATTATCTTAAGGCTTAGGCAATGGTTTGAAGAATTTTGTAATTTTCTCTTGCTTGGCAGTTTTTAAAAGCTCCTTCAATTCAAACTGATACGCAGAGTCGCATTTGCAATTTCCCTCTCAAAAATAAGTTTTCGTTCCATAGACGGATCAATGTTCATAAGGAAATCGCAAAGTTCATTTGCCATTCTTAAACCTTCACTAAGATTTTTGAAATTGAATGTCACGTTGTTATGCTTAAATTTTATTACTTGATACCATAGGATCAAAAATAAAATACGTTTCGTAAAAAAAAATGTATACATTTCTTTAAAATGAAATAAGAAAATTAAATGTAAAAAAGATTTATTTTCTTCTTTGGATGGATAATCAATTCAGTAATGTCTGCTTTCATGTATTAGATTAATCTAAAAATAGCAAATTTATGTATGAAATCAATCAGGTGTGAAACAAAAAAAAGGAATTCACTTTACTGAATGAACAGGAAAACTTGAACCTAACATGAAACATCTCAAATACATTAAGAAACAAAACTAAAAAGTAAAAGTTTTGATTTAAAAAATAGTAAGCATTCGATTTTTATTTTATAAATAATATTATTTCCTTTTTTAAAGTTTATCTTCCTGATAATGTAATTGCTAGTTAATTTAAAAATTTGTTAGCATAGACATCTGAAATGCCACTTAAATTTAACTAATTGAATACACACATTCATTGGTTCCGGGAATATATAGTTTTTTTAAGAGGTTTAGATATTGTTGAGGTTATTTCTAAAAAAATGCTATGGTAATTTTCTATACTTAGGAGAAATATTCATTTCACAAAAAATAAAAGTTTCCTTTATTTGATTTTTTTAAAGAAAATTGTTGATGAATTTATGGGGCCAGGAAAATTCGTCAATTTTTAGATATTCATTCTAAAGCAATGAAAAATTCTTTTAAATTATCAACTTCGTTTTGAATCCAAAGAACGTTCTTCAAAGTATTTTATTTCCGTTATTATACTAATAATGAGGATAAATGTTGAGTGTATGTGTACTGTTTTGTGTTGTGTTGACGCTATACAAGGCAAGCCGTTGGAAGTACAAAAATTAAAGGAAACTAAATTAAAATTGAAGAATAAAGAAAATTTTACAAATTATTTTGCAACTTTGGAGTTTATATTTTTTAAAAAAGAACACAAGAAAAAAATTTATATTATTTCAAGGAACGGAAAATCATCGTTCTGATATGAATCTAATTTTTATATAATTTCTTTATTAATAGATAAATTATTAGAAATATTTTTAAAAATTATTTTTATTATTGCAATGAAACTCAGGTCGTTTTTATTTTAATCACTAATATTTCATTTAGAGTTTTTTTTTGTTAAACAATTGGTGTAGTTTTTTTATTATTTAATGCAATAGATTTCGTTTTACGCAACGGTTTTAATTATATATATTTTTGAGTAACTGCAGAAGCGTTTAACCTCAAAAGTAAGAAATGATGGATCTTTTTAAAATAATTTATATATTTCTAAGCATTACGATTGTTTTTCATAAAATAATTAGCCTTATTAAAATATATTACTCCACCTTACGCTTAATGTTTTGATTTTTACTATGGAGAACAAACATTATTTTGGATTAATTATTGCTGTACGGGCTTTACTAATAGCAAATACAAAGTGAAATAAATCAATAACAATAATGACACATATTTCAAAATTGAAAAGCTGAAGAAATTAAGAATTGTTTAAACAGATTTATGAACTTTATATTGAAATTTAAAACATAAATTTACTGCATGAAACAATGGAGACTATTTTTAAGAAGTTGATCACTTGATATTTTTTAGCAAGATATCTAGGTTTCCAAATATTTATCTAAAAAAATTCGGTCGTTTAAATGATTCCTTCTATTATTATATGAAATGCATTTAAACAAATCATGTATAAACCAAAACAAAGCAAAAATTTGGCATAATGTTTTTTTTATGAATTTTGATTTTTAAATTTCCATCCATCCGACAACTACATTTATAAAACTATGTCAGTTTATTTAATTTTTATTTTGAATAGTAGTTCAAAATTATAATGACATAGATAGATTGTACTAATTGTATGTTTATGATTCTTGGATCTAACTGATAGATCTGAGTCAAAATTTTTTCAAAATCGTCGAAGATAAAGATATACGTTTTACTTTGAAAAACGACTTTAATCATGATTTTTTAATGGTAAAAATTAAAAAGAAAGGCAACCATACTGATATTAAAGTTTTTTTTAATTTTAAGACGAAATAAAAATTTTTGTATTGTAATATTTAAAATAAAAGCTTGAAAACATAAAAATTACAGAATAAAATGATAACAATGAAAACTATTAGTATAAAAATGTAATTTTGTAATATTTTCGATAGTTTTGATTAAAGCCAATTACTTTAGTCTAAAAAAAGATTAACAATATTTTTAGGCTATAGAATTTATTTTGCTTTTTCAGTGGAACAAAGCAAGATTAATTTACAATTTGTAAATATTTTTAATGATCCGAAATTTCTTAAACTTTGACATATTTAATTTTTTGTTCTTATAAATTTATAAATCTACCGAATTTTGATATTAAAAAAATTAAATTATTATATTAATATGATTTCAATATGGCATTTTTAAAACAGAAATTGTACTAATAATAAAAGCTATAATAAGCAGTACCAATTTTACTGAACTAGCAGAATGACCGGCCCAATTTATCCGTAGAAACTGAAATATTCTGTTTTCAAACACAGTTTAATTTTACTGATATTTCATTATTTTCATGACGTTATTAAAGCTTAAATAATTGTCAATAATTAATAATTAACAATTGTCTCATCTTAAATCTTTTCAGTTCATTTAAATTTTAAAAAAATTATATTTTGTTGTGATTAAATGGGATAAATATTATTAAAGGGCTTTTTAATTATAATAATCACAAATATATTTAGTAAACATCCAATTTTAACATGGTCTACTTAGCAGAAAACCTCATTTTCTCTAAACTCTATGGCATGTATAACAAATTTAGATAGAAGAAATGCATTTTATATATACAAATAAAAATTCCTTTATTCAAAAAAGAGTTTTAAAATAAACAAACATACTAATGTAAAAACTAAGCGAACACATTATTTAAAAATAAATTAGACAATAAATCTTTTAACTCGTATCTCTCTTTCCACCATTTTTTTTTTTCAACTTAAAGAGGTGGAAACGTAGCTTGTTTCATACTTCAATAAGTACGTTAATTTTTTTAATTTACATTTATCCCGAAGTATTTAATCGGCAGCTGAAAAAATATCAACTGTTTTAGATAATACCTTCACCTATCAATACAAACATAAAATTAGTTAATTATGCATTTATCTATTATATTCTACTGAATAAATATTAGACATTTATTATAAGATTGTGAAAGAAAGTCCAAAGTTTCAGTCACATTTCAGTTTCAGTTTCATAATAATAAATATTATGCTAATTTTCAATACAATTATCTGTATATTTTACTATTTATTTGTTTAGATTCAGGATTCGAAAAATGATCGACCTAATTCAAAGTGTTTTTGAAAAATATTTACGTGAAGGAAACTTTATTATTATTTTGTTTTGGATGCTATAAATGTTATCAACCACATAAAGGCACTTTTCAGAATTTTATCGTTTTCAGAACAAACAAATTTGGAACTTGTGCTACTTGACATTAAACAAAAAACATTTTGAATTTATCAGGAACTTAAAATAAATTTCAGAAGTTACACACTATATGACTAAGAAAAATAATAGTTTGCTTTGGGAATTCCAATTATGTTTAAAATGAGTAATTATACAAAAAATACTAAAAAGTTTTACTATCTCTAATACAGTGATTTATAATATTTTTACCATATTTAAACATTTAAAGAGAAAAATATTTTTATCAACAATTTTAAACATTTATAAATCAAGTTTTTTTTCAAATACACAAGTTTATAAAACTTCTTTTATGTAGTAGGCTCTCATATAATGTGCTATTTATATAATGTCATTAAAAAATAGTGTCTAGTTCTCATATGGCGTGGGAAACAGACTCGAATTACTCTCATAATAAATTTAGTCTTCACACAATTTCTGATTTTATTATTGTTTTCTTTAACAAAATAAGTATACATTCTTGCTTTTTGTTTATATATAAATCATGAAGCTGACACTTTAAAAAAATAACAAAACATAAAAAATGTGCGTAATTTCAAGTAGAAAAATATTGAAATTCGTATAAATTCATTCTATCAGACATATCTCATGTAATACGATTTGTTATTACGCCAAAGTTTCTTCTATGTTGTATGAGAAACTTTTATAATTTGAATTTTAGCCTTATTTTAAGAATAAAATAAAATTTCGAACTTAATTCATTCAGTTTCGTACTCAAATGAACGTACAACAAATAATAATATTAGTTAAAAAAATATCGAGAATCGTAAACTATACTTCTTTTTAACTCAGTGATTCTCAATATAGTTATAATTTGAATTATTAATGAATGGAGGTATTATATAATGCAGAAAATTCCTTACTTATGTTTAAGAATTGAAAACAGAGTATTTATGGTGGTTGGTAAATTATAACCAATTCAACCAAAGTTGCGTTGAAGAAAAAAACGCCTTTTTTGTACACAGATAAGGCTTTGCTAGTACTGTTCAGTATCCTGAGACGACCACGTTTTGACGATTCTATCTCACTAAAGGGTGAAACGAGGAAGGACGAATGTATTTCTGGAATTCATTTGATTGTAAAGTGTAATTATCTCCTCCTTTCATCTTTAATCTCACCCTTATTTTGTCAAATAAAACTCATTCTAAACTCAAGTACAAAAGCACGGAGGGGGTTTTTAGAAACTGGGGGCAAATAATAATTAGAAATAACGTAAATGTTTATATTTTATCTGTGTTGTTCGTTTCTTATTTCTCATAAATGCAATAAGTTTAAATAATTTTAAACTAATTGCCTTAGGTGATCAGCTTCTTCACCATAATTTACCAACCACCATAAATACTTTGTTTTTAATTCTTAAACATAAGTAATTGAATTGATCAGCTTTTCCACCAGAGTTATTGATTAACTTTGGTTTGAGATAATCTTTTAGATGTAATTTCATGCAAATGATTCCTCTAAATTGTCTAGTATTAAATGTCTTACTTAAATTTCCTTGTTTGTATCCATGGATCTTTCTAATGAAGGTCAAGCCCATGATATCATAATACTATTAAAAAGTATGGGTGCGATTAATCTTTTTGTTTCTAATTTTGACGGAATTGTTACTTCTTTTTTAAAAATCCGTTTTGCAAATTACACAGACGTTAAGCAGAAACCCCCTTCCCTAGTTTTCAGCAATGGAAGAATATCGCGTGAAGAAATACTCCATGAAGTGACAAAAACAGTTCGAACTTAAGGCAGCAATGTAGTGAAAATTTCAAAATTAACTGTCTGTTAATAAAATGTTAAACTAATAAACTGTTTTGAAATCCGTTTGTGGAGCTTGGATGCCTCCAAAACATAGAAATAACGCTTTTTTTATGTTTTAGCTTTCTGGAATGCAAAGTGTAAAAAACGGAAAGTAAAATAAGCATCCAATATTTGGAGATTCAAACTTCGATGAATTTCCACATGTTAGGTTTAAAAAAATTACCCATTTTGTCAAAAAAGCATGTTTAATAAAATGTCTGACTCTTAGGGAATATGATAATTAATAAAACATGTTAAAAACTGGATATAAGATATTTACTCGAAAATTGCAGATCGGAATTGAGTTTTGGATCAACTTCACCAAAGAAAGATTATCAGTCTGCTCTGCCATTCCATACAAATGTAATTTTTTTTCTCAGAAATGCAATTAGCTTGATTTTAGATTCAGCATCAAGCTAGAAAAACGAATTCTAGTTCATAATTATATCGATATTAACATTAATTAACTAGGGAAATCTAAGTAATGAAAGGCAATCTGAAATTAACGACGAATCTGTGCAGAAAATATTTTATATTTTGTATATACGCAAAAAGATGAAGCAGGTATACATCCTATGAAAAGTTTCAAACTCAATTTTTAATTTCATTAATAATGATTATAATTTAATTTGATTAATAATAATAATTTTTTCAACAATGATTAAAATTTTAAAAAAATTCCAACTTATGTAAAATGTTGGTTGTATGGATAGAACAATGTGGATAGAAATTAATGTTTTCCAATCTTAAAATATCCATTTCTATCTACATTGTGGAAATTCTACATAACCGTTGAAAAATATTGCACTCAAGTTGTTCGAAATCACTGGGGATTATTCTGTTAACTGTAACTATAACTTAACTATTAAAAAGAACAATTAATGACCTAGAATAATTTCTTAAATTAAATGATTACTCAAAATAAAATTAACCACATTGTTTAAAGAAAAAATCATTATTAAGATAAAATAACTACATTATTACTTTTAAAAATTCGTTTTTTTCACTTCACACACAAAAAAATCAATCCGTACTAATTGTTCACATTGCATAGAAAATTATTCAAGTGTGCATAAAAAAAAAATTCAACAGGCGAACGATAATAAGTTTTAAAAATTTCGCAGTAGAAGTAAAAATTAAATTTAAATTTTACAGTAAAAGTTACAGTTAAAAATAGTTACAGTATAGTTATAAATTTCAGTAAAATTAAAATTTTCAAACAAGAAATGGATATTTAAATTGAGATAAAATGATAATATTCTCAACTCTAAGTGACACTAAGCCTAACTTCCGAAAAAGGAACGATCCAAAGGTCACATGAGTGCTTTCAGAAGCCAAACGATTTTCGGAACGGAGAAAGCGCGCGAACTCCCGCTGCCGAAGAAACGAATCATCCCACCTGTCCCCTCACGATTCGAATCCGAGGGAGAAAGAGCGGCAAGAGAAAAAGGGTTACAAAACCCCGTGTCCTCATTTGCCTCCAATTAAAGCGTCCGGTTATAAGGAACCGCTTTTCCCCGCATCGATTATTTTCAGAGCGATTCCTTCGGATTTTATAAACAATCGGGCCGCAGTTTGTGAATGTTGGGTGCGAAATTCGGCTCTCGGCTTCCATTCGAAACATGAGGAATTTATTCTCTTTCCTCCTTCTGGCGGTGAGTGAAACATTCGAATTTTTAATTATGTTTGCTGTGAATAAATTAATTTGAGTTAAATAGTTTTTTTTTATTTTCTAATGATTAAATATTAAAATTTGATAACAATTGATGACAAATTCTGATTTGTTTCGATTTGTTTATATTAATTAATTTTGGAATTCTATATTATATTTGTAAAATTTGACAATTGATGAAATTCTGATGCTGTGTTTCTATGTTTTTTAAAATTATTTTTAGAATGCCAAGTTATATTTGTAAAATTTGACAACTGATGAAACTCTGATTTGTTTCGATTTGTTTATTCTAATTAATTTCAGAATTATCTATTATCTTTGTAAAATTTGATAACTGATGAAATTCTGATTTGTTTATTCTAATTAATTTCAGAATTCTTTATTATGCTCCATAAAATTTGATGAAATTCTGATGTTGTGTTTTGATTTTAGTTTAATTATTTTCAGGATTCTTTATTACACTCAGTAAAATTTGACAACTGATGAAATTCTGATTTGTTTTGATTTGTTTATTCAAATTAATTTCAGAATTCTTTATTATGCACCGTAAAATTTGACAACTGAAGATATTCTGAAGTTGCGTTCCGAGTTATTTATTTTAATTATTTTTGATTCGCTACTGTAATTCTAAAAATGTGACAACTAATGAAATTTTGATGTTGTATTTTGATTTGTTTAGTTTAGTTTATTATACTCAGAAAAATTCAACAACTGATGGAATTCTGATTTCTTTATTTTAATTAATTTTAGAATTCTTTATTATTCTCCATAAAATTAGACAATTGATAAAATTCTGATGTTTGATTTCTTTATTCTAATTACGTTCAGAACTTTTTATTATATTCCGTGTTTTGAAAAATAATCCAATTGCCTTGTTAATTTAATTGTTATTCACTTGGATTAAATAAATTTTAGCCATGAAATACTTCACAATTTCTCTATATATATTTTAAAGAATTTGTATTTCTATTCAAATTTAATATTAATATTTCTTTATTTTTTATTACTTCAAATTTTAATAAAATTATATACAATTATATGAAATTTATTCAAAATACTTGATATCATATGGCATAATAAAACAATTAATAAAAAATAATTTACTTCCTATAAGGAAGCATTTTAAAGCTTTTTCATAATATTTATATTATTATTATGAATTTCTTAATTATTATTACCTGTGCATAATATAGCAAAAATTATATGGTGGATATTAATATAACTGTTTAAAACTTTTTTTCAATGTAACACTGGAAAAAAGCAAAATTTACTTATAAAATAATGATTAATCATTGAATATTACACAATTTCTTTTCCATTACAATATATTACGAAATTATTTGCTCTTCAGAATATACATATTCAAACTTATTTTAAATTGCATTGTTATGTCCATTTTATAATAATATTCTTTGATGATTCATTCTGTATGTAATTCATTCTCTTTCTTGAATATTTTTTATATATTCTTTAAAATATTCTTTTAAATAATTTTTTATACCAGAAGGCAAAAGTATTATTTATTTATAATTATAGTTTTCTTTCAAACTTGTTGAGAAGTTTTGTGAACGAATTGAAAGAATATTTGCAAATTTTCAGAAAATTAATTTTGGTACAGTTAATTTAATATATAATTGTCTATTGTAATTCATATTGTTTAGTTTTGGTGTAACAATTTTCGTTCTTGTTCGTTTCTTGAACACGTGTAAAATTTTAACATTTATCATTCTTTGTGATATTTGCAATGTATTTATTGGATACCAAATTTGAAATTCTTGGGCCAATAACCATAAAAAAAACCGAGCCTTTTTTAAAAAAGAATGCATGTCAAAGAAATTAAATTTCATCATAAATATTTTTCCGTTAATTTTTAAATAACTTTCTCATTCTAATTAGTTTCTTTCTCAAACAGATTTAAACAAATGAAAACAGTCACCATAGGAAGGAAAAGAAAAAAGTTTAAAACAAATAGATAATTTGTCTGTAATTAGCGCCAAGACCTTGAAAATGTATTACTGGTAGTCAATTAAAAGTTGTACTAAGACTTTTTCCATTGATAGTTGACAGTATAATGACTGTCGATCCTACTATAAAACTATTGTCTTGCAGACAGAGAGAACATTACTGCATTTTCGTGGATACTGGTTCTGAAGATGAAGTTTGGATTGCATTAAAAGTGCATAATTATTTTTAAAGTTCAAAATAGAAAAGAGAGGCTTATTTCGAATGCGTGAATATATAGATGTAATTATTTTTCGGCATATTCATAATAAATAAAAATCATTATAAATATTAAGCAAAGAAAATAAAACTGCAAAAGTTTTGTAGTTTCGGAAATATAACTAATTTTTATCACGGTAAAAAAAACCATATCTTAAAGTAATTCTCAGTGAAAATACATTTAACAAACATGTTCGTTTTGCAAGGAACTCTTTTTTTTTCATTTTAGTGATTATAGATAATGCTTAATACATATGCAAGGTAAATTTTGTGCAAAAGAACATAGAATAATTCTTCAATAAAACATTTCAATGAATATGTTCTTTTGGTAAATAATCCTTTTTTCATTTTAGTAGTCTTACATAATGCTTAATACAAATGTAAGACAAATTTTGAGCAAAAGAACACGCAAAAATAATTCTCCATGAAAGTATTTTAATGAATACGATCATTTTAAGAATAAATATTTTCTCATTCTAATGATCATACATGCTGCTTAATACATATATAGGTCAGTTTTTGAAAAAAATATATCTTAATATTTGTAGTCATCTTTCAGACGAAGTGGATATTCCATAGAAAATAGCAAGAAATTTTAACATAATTTATCTTTGCACTAGATATTTCACGAAATTTGATATTTTCACAGATAAAAGAAAATAAAAGAGGAAATATGTTGCAATTTTTAATAAAAAAATCTCCCTTTCGTTGAAAAATATTTTGTGGTGATATCTTTCCATGAAAATAATTAATCTTTCTGGTGTTATCTGAAAAATTAAATAAATGTCATATCTTATTGTTAATTATGTAAATTGTATGTGATAGATATAGCAAAAGTTTATTTAAAATTAGTTATAAAATATAAACTAATCAGCTAATTCAATTAAAAAATATGTGATAGTTAACTGAAAATATCATTTACTTCTTACTTTAAGAACTGAGTTGTCGGTAGTATTCCTGTTCAGTAGATTCCCGAATAAAAATGTAAACAAATGATATTTTATATGAATGCCAGTTTCAGAAAGATTTATAGTGTTGCCCATGTAATGAGGATAATAAAAAAAAATACATTTTCCACAATAATTTTTGAATATTTATTTTCTTCTTGTGTAAAATATGATATTGTTTAATAAGAATTACAGATATTCTTTGTTAATTCAAAACAATCTATTAAAGGAAAATATACGAACTAGAATAGAATTTTAAAAAAAAGTATGTTTTAAAAATATCATATTATAAAACTATATTTTCATGAAGATTTTTCTTTAAAAAAATGTAAGCATTATTGAAATTTCATTTATTAATCATTCATCACTCATTAACCATCATTTGATATTATTTAAAACTGTTACTTAAATCAAATATTATTTTTCTCATCATGATTTCATTTTGCTAATAAAATTTAGTACTTTCATTGATCTACAGCAATTTATTTAATATGAACTTGTTTCAAGACAATAATAAATGGATTTAATTAATCTTATAATTTCTATTCACATTTCTTGACTAATCCAAATACAAGGCCAAAATTTGTAAAACATTTCTTTCATCCAAGGGGTAAGGGGGGAATTAGTGAATAGAATGATAAATTACTAAATTGGTTCCAGCTTCTTCTTATAATGGGGATAGAGTTGCGTTTTTTCCATTTATGATGACTAAATATAAATACAACGGAAAAATTTACCTCCAAACCGTTGGTGCCTGCACAGTTTGCATGTTATAGTTAACGGTGGTTCGATCATTCAGTACTTTGATCCCTAAAACAGCACGGAGAATTGTCATTTATATTTTTTTATCATTTTTTATGAATATCAAGCTCTGAAAAAAATTGTATTCTTCTATGAAGTATGTATGAAAAAATTAACAGTAAATTGTCTTGAAGAGGAGAGCAATGTTGAATCGGATGAATTTTTAAAGCGAAGAAAGCTCATGCAAGTGATGATTTTTACCGATAATAGATATGCGACAAAAATTAAGCTTTTGCGGATCCTCCTAAATTTAAGATTGTAATTTATTGCAAGCAGTCAGTTTCTTTATTCTAAGCAGTAATTTTTAAATTTGAGAATAAAAATTCAAAACAAAAATGAAACTATTTTTTTTATTGCCTCACATTAATTTACCATTTGAGTGACGTAAACAACTAATGAAAAATAAAATATTCTGTGCATGCAACTTAATATGTTTGTAACTTACGTTTTTTCCCCTCAAGAAATCAATTGATATAAATTGCCATTTTTATTCAATAGCAAACTGTTATAACATAGTTATTAACAAATAATTTATGTTATGGATTCTGATAGATATAGGTAGATAGAAATTATCCACATATATTTTCAACAATCACTATCATATTCAATGTGTTTCGAAAAATTTTTGAAAAAAAAAAAATGCTGCTAACATGCTTTTTTCCTTCAAGAAATCAATTGATATAAATTATGAATTTTATTCAATTGCAAAATTTTATTGCATTGTTACTAACAAATAATTTATATCATAGATTCTAGTATATAGTTATGGATATAAATTATCAACATATATTTTCAACTATCGCTATTGCATTTAATGTGTTTCGAATAATTTTTTGAGTAATTTTACAAATTACTGTCGTTATGATGAATACTATAAATTTAGAATTACTCAAAAATATATGTAATTTAAAATCTAACGAATGATATTATGTTTTAAAGACGTTATATTACTAATTGAAGGGTTTGCTGCAAAAAGAATGTAACTCTAATTTTTCAAATTTGCATAAAGCCTTAATAAACGTCTGGACGCACCTTTCCTTGAGAAACGCGAGAACAAAGACTGGAATTACATCTTTTTGGCATCAAATAAAGGATTTTTTAAACCATATGTAACTCTAAATTGCACCCAATTGCAGCTACAACCTTTTTGCTGCACACTTTTCAATTGCATATCATCAAAGTAAAATGCATAGCATTTACGATTCATAAATTATTACAGAAATTAAGTTTGGAAAAACAGAAAAATATTGCTTAAAATTAAATATTAAATCTATGTTATCAATTCCAATTTTTCTTTAAAAAATTAAGAATCTATGCCTTAAATAGAAAATTAATAATAAATTAAAATAATAAATAATTTATTAACACATTAAAGGTGGTGGATCTTGACGAAAGTATGCTAGGTAACGCGGATCAAATCGTAGCATTACGACTCCCGCCTTTAATGTGTTAATAAAAATTAGATCACTAGATCATAGAAATAATATTTGTATTTCTCTACTAGATTTCATGAATAGATAAGAAAACTGAATGATTTTTTTGATAATTTAATACGACATTTCTTATCTATATTTATTCCCCAAAAATTCTATTTTACATTAATAGCAGTTTATACATTATCCCTTAATTACGAAAAAAAGGAAATGTCATTATATTTAATGTCTGACAAAACAGAATTCAGATAGTGAAAAGCAAATTTTTCTCCGATTATTTCTTTCGAATTTAAATTCTTTTTTCACTCTGTTTGAATTTAAAAAATACTCTTATTACAATTTCGAGATAAAATCTGGAGATAAAATTAGCGATATAATTCAATTCTATTATCTGTATCTAAATCCAACAAATTTCAGATTTTTATCGGATTATCTGATTTTTCGAAAGATAAATCCTTGTTTCACACTTTGGATTTACTATCAGATATATCTAAATTACCTCCCCGAGTGATCCATTGTTTAAGATATAGTTTATATATGCCCAGTGGAGTATAATGCAGGAAATGATCGCAAGTAATCTGTGTCATTTTCTAAAATTGTGAGAGATATAAAATAATTTGTGGTTTAAATGCTTCAAAATATTAATATTTTTCTGGAATAAATTTTGTTTGCACCATTAAATATTTTATCTTTGTGCACAGTTTATTAAATTTAAGATATTTATGATTACACTATTCTTCAATCTCTTTTTAATTTCTTATAACCGAATTATATAAGGTGTCCCAAAATTAACGCAAGAGTTGAATTTGTCACCATTCGTGCAGTAAAGTATTGGCAACTATTAAGGAATAAATTTGATAATTGATACTCTAGGGTTAGTAAAAAAAATGGTTGGAGTATTACACTATAGAACAACGTGGTAACACAAGATTTAAATTAATTAAAAAAACCTTTTTTCTTTAAATTGGTATATTTTTATTGAATTTTAAAGTACATAGAATAAGGTTATGTATGGAATAATTCAAATAGCAAATGACTTCCATGGCTTTGATGGGACATGCGCACAGTCTTGTCGGAATTTTCCAGGGCCACTTTGCATAAATGTGGCCAGATTTCGTTTATACAACGTTGAATTTCCTCCTTTGCTGACTTGTTGGCAGAGCCCTTTGACTTGAAATAACTCCATAAAATAAGTCCAATGATGTTAAATCATCCGATCTAGGAGGCCAAATCTTAAATTTTTGAGTTGTGACAGCCAAAGTTTCATTAATTTTGAAATATTATTTGACAACCCAAATACACGGTTCTATCGCGTATCACTCCATTTTTACCAGCCTTAAACTATTTGCTGTCAATTGATATTTTTAATAAGGATTTAATAAGGCTTACTCATATTATTGAATAAGGTCTCCTACGCTTTATTTCATTAATGGTGACAAATTCAAATGTTTGCGTTAGTTTTGAGACTCTTTTTAGTATTCGATCCACGTTCTTACATCTTTCAAATAACTAACAAGAATTTTTCCAATGTATGAAACCAATGTGTAAAATGTAATGAAATAGGTTTCAATAAATCTTGTACATGACTGCTTATTATTCTTAAGAGCTCATTATGCTTGATAATTAATTATTATGATTGTCTATTAATATTTAATTAATTATTATTCTTAATAACTATTATCTGCTTATTAAAGCAGGGATGACTACTTATTATTCTTGATGTACTGTTTATTATCAAATACGCAAACTCTTTGTACTTTTACCCATGCTTAAAAAAAGGGATTTCACCAAATGAAGGTTTAAATAAAAGCTGGGGAGAAGATAGAGTGCATACTTTTTATTTAGAAATTCAGGGTACCGCTGTTATCAATAAAGTGAGGCAGTCACCAAAATTATCGACAAAAGAGAATTAAACATATGATTGAAAAGATATATAATTATCAAATTAAAATAATAAATTGCAAATGCTAAACGAAAAAAAAGAGCGCTTATAAGAAAGAAAACTCTTCTAATAAGATATTGGTCGAGATCTAACAAAGAACTTCGAAAATGGTTTCATCTTACTTTCGGCGTAACTCCCCTCTATGAAATGAAATCGCCCAAAATTGATGGACAATTTGAAACGAAAAATACCAAAATTCTAAAAACTTTGCAAATGGGACGAATCTGGGAACTTAAAGAAATAAAATTAACGCAGGAGACTTCCTTAGACATTTGTAAAAAATGAGTTAATATCTAAAATGAGTTCTTATCAAAAATTATACCATGAACAAGAATTCAAAACGTTTTGATAAATTAGCAAGTATTTGGATAAATATCTCATCCTTGAAACTACAAACCATAAAATTGAAGCAATATTTATGAAACTAACTTATAAAGGAAATCTTCATTATTCTAAATTTTATATAAAAATAATGAAGTTTATTTAAAAAATGAAAGAGATGATAAATCCGACCTGAAGACTATCAAAGGACACCTTCAATCAATAGCTCAATAGTAATCATGATTTGATATGGTTTTGTTATCTTTTTGCTTGGATTTTGTATCTAGAAATAATTTGTTTACTAAGTAAATATTTTTGTTTTTTACTTTCTGATTGAAATGCCATTGCTTTGTTTGTATTAATACTGCTATTCAAAAAAATTCCAATTTCTTGGCATCTTCGGGTCACGAGGGTCAATATTTGGATGTAAGACGAACCACTCCAAGGAAAATCCCTGATTTTAATCCCTACTTGATGGCGATCCTCAATGAAGTCTTCAGGTCACGTTCATCATTTCCTTCATTTCTTTATTCATTTTATTCTTTTTTGTGGGCCGTTTAAACTTAATATTTATTTCTAATCTAGTTATCTTAGGTTTGCTTATAATTGTGAAAAAATAATTCATATATTTGTTACATAAGTTAATTCATATATTAAGTCATATAGTTAAGTTATTATTATAATATAATTACCTACTTACTATGATGATTGCATGATTAATCTGAACTTTCTCTAAATTAAGATATGAAATCGCTGATACGGTTATCAGGGAAAATACTGGACCAAATGTCATAAAACGATAAAAGTTTGAAAAAGGATATGAAAGTTTCTTTTCCAGCAAAAAAATTTCAAAAACTTAACGCTTGAAATATTATTAAGCATAATATGACATAAATACATTGTTTTAAAATGTCTTTAATTGTTTCTGAAACGTGTTATAAAGCATGTTGATTGATGCATGCTTGATGATACGCCCACTATTTTCAGAAAGCAAGTTAAATCGCATTAATGCATTATCAACAGTAGCCCTCAACATATCAGAAGGGAAGTTATGTACATGACGGTGTGTCGCTTCTTTTAGTTCCATCAAATTGTTTACATTATCACCATAAATAGCGCTTTTGAGTTACACACACTGAAGAGGTCTTGCAACACGTTTCGGAAATGATTAAACTGGCGTCTTCATATCCCATTTAGCTTACCAATATCACATACAGCGCCATTCCACTGAAAAATCACTACCATAAATGTTACTAATAATTCAAAGCTGTAGTTTAAACTTTGCAGCAATGGAAATTATTTTTTTAAGAATACGAAACGTTCTAAAATTATACCACATATTTATTTTCCATTAACAATCTATTGTAAAATAAATATAAAAATCTGCAAATAGAATCTTAATACTTTTAAATATTACATTTATAGAATAATTTGTATTAAAATAAATCAAAGAATCAAGTTCATTTGAAAAAATTATTAATCACAAAAATTTTCCCCAAAAAATTGTAAACATGTAAGAAGAATTGTGTTAAATTTTTTTTATTTCCAAACTTCTTAGCATGTTTAAAAAATACAACAAAGTATATTGGAAAACTTTATATGACTAGAAAATTCTTGATATTTTGTGGAAAAAATGCCTAAGTTAATTGTGTTACAAACTCTCATACATATTTTTGGTATTGTGAAATATAGCACTTTACAAGCCCATTGACAATTATCTGTAAGCAATTTAAGCCGAGTGAGCGTGTTTTGTTTTTTCAGTAGCGCCAACTGTGACCAAGAGTACGACTTAGATACTTCATGTATCACATTCGATTGAACAACACACTTTTACAAGGGATCACATTAACACACCTCACAGTTAGAATACAGAAGAGGAACAACCATGCCCGAACCAGGACTCGAACCCAGGACATCCGAATTATGGGAAAGATGCATTACTCTTATATCAGGATGTAAGCAATACTCGAGTATAGCAATGAGAGCTTATAAGACAAATCTTTAAAATCTACTATAAATGAATTAAAATGATTAAATAATTAATTAAAACAATGCTAATTATAATACGCAATTTCACATGCGACTAACTAAGAAGGTCCCTGTATTTTAAATATAGAACATTAAATTTTTCAAAACAATGACCAGCCAAAACAATCTAATCAATTCAGTGAATTCTCAACCTCTCGTTGAATTCACATGTGTGTGTCCCAGAAAATTATTCATTTAGATATAAATAATTGTTAAAGCACATAGATTCGAAATTGTGAACGAGATATAAATGTCAATTTAGTGGTTAATTATATTAATTTATCTATTTAATCGGTAATTCTAATTTTTTTCAAATAAAAAAAATGCTTTCTTGTTTGAAAGCGAAAGCATTTAATGACCCTTAATAACGAACATTGGATTTAGTCCAACGGGTTTCTTATTTTATTTATTTATTTATTGTACTTTCCTTTGTTGTTTAATTACCTTGAATTACACCGGTTCAGTGGCAATAGATACTGGTTCTTAAAGCACCAAAAAGTGATTTCATTATATAATTACATTTTATTTGATAATGAATTAGAAGGATATTTTCAAATGAGTCGAATCATTCAATCGTAAATAAATACTTGTTTACACTTGATATAGATAATCAGCTGTAAATTAGATATTAAAAAATCTTAAACTGTTCAAAAATATAAGAAAGTTTTTAAGAGGATAGGGGATTGTATTAGACACTTTTAGGAACTATTCAGTTAGGGTTATGAGATTTTTCATGCATTGGTACTAAAATATAAATAAGTCAAATTTCTTTAAAAAACATTTTAAAACGAAGTATATTATATTAAAAAAATTAAACGATATATAATTCTTAAAAGTTTCAAAATACTACAGGCGACTTGATTTTTAACTTTTTTCTATTATTTTTTTTATTACCCAATGTAATATTTTTTGGATCAAAACTACCCGTGATTTTGCAATTCGAATTACATGCTAATATTTTTAAAAATATTTTTATGTGAATTTTATGTTTTCCTCAATAAAATTTATAATTGACTTTTGATCAATTAAAAAAACTCGAGACATAAAATGAATTGCCTATGTTCTTTTAACGTTTAATCGAAATCTTAATTATAAATTTCATTTAATTTCTTCCAAAATTAAGACACCGGGAACATTTCAAAGATATTTCAATCTAAATACAATATCATTTTGAGAAAATTATTAATATATGCCTTTTTCATTTTAATCTTCAAATATTTATTTTAGGGAATTATACATTTTATAACTCTATTTTAGTTAAATATAAATATATATTTTGGTGATGAACAATAAAAATGAAATTGCACGTGTCCGTCCATTTTTGAGTATTTCAAAATTCAGTAATCCCTTAAATAATGAAGAATGTTTTTCAAAATAGTTATAGTTATCTATCGTAATATAAATTATTATTTTGTTTTTACTATCACTTAATTATTTTCTCGTAAACGACGCCATTAATGAAATATTATTATGATCATAATAAACTCGAATTCAAAATATTTATCATCTCCCTTTTTGAATCTTCTCAATATCAGGAAAAAACATTTTTGGAATTATGTTAATCACAGATTTTCGGAAAACCTCCATACTGCATTTAGACATACAGAATGCGAGATATTCATTATTTTCGATTTTGAGATTTCCCAAGATTATGGCTCATGAATTTTTAGAATTATGTTGCTCTGTGAAGGCATATTTTCAGGATTTTACTTAATTCGAAAATGATGGTCTGCTTGTAAGTGAAACAGTGGTATCTAGGTACATGAATTCTCCTATGTAGTTAGAGATATATATATACTTTTTTTTGAAATAACGGCACCATATTTTCGAAAAATATTTATATTTTTTTACATATACAGAATAGACAGGAACATATTTTAAAATTAAGTGCAGTACGGTCTTTCTGAATATCAGAGCCTTCTAAAAAATAAATTAAAATAGATTCAGAAAATGAAAAACAAATAGTCAACTTCCTCTCGGCTTCAACACTTATTTCTCCTTTGTTTTAAAAGATGTAATCTTCCGCAGGCGACTTTCCATCCATCGCCAATAGCCAAATATCTTTTTGATCTTTATTCTAAAAATGTAGTCTTCTATAGGCGAACTTCCAACCATCGCCAAGAGTCGCCAAACATCTTCTGATCGATAGACTTTAATTGTAAATCTTAGAAAGAGTTTGAGAGACATCTAACAATAAAAAATCTGTTTGTGCTGGGTTTCTACAGAATGAAGCAATCTAAATGGATGAAATCTGTTTCATGTTTTTATCATTTAACAGGCGATGATAATGCATTATTTTAGAAGGAGGGTATGAAATCAAAGGTGTGGTCCCTTCATCTGACAGACAAAAAATTAAAAAAAAAATTCGGAAATAATTTTTAAGTAATTTAAAAATTAATCTTTAATTACTTTAAACTTATTAAAATATATGATCGTATTTCAGTTTGAATTCAAGTGTATCATTGTAATTTATCGTTGAAAATAAGACAAAAATATTTTCAGAAAATTGATGAAATGAAGGGAAAATGTTGCACATTAAACTGGTTAAATTTAGAATTAGATTTAAAAAATGTTTTTAATTTTAAAACGAAAAATCGTTGGCTCAAAAAGTAGTTTTGTGCAATAGTACATTGGGAAGATAGTACTTAATCTGTAAAAATGCTTAAACCTGCACTTCCACATGCTTTGAGTGAATAAAAAAAATGTCGGGCCAAGTAAATTCGTTTAAAAGGTACTTAAAATTAATTCCCTTACCTAAATCGGCTGGTGTAAAGCCACCTGAATCTCACGGTATAAAAAAAAGGGAGAAATATTTTCTGCGTTTTTTATCTTTTTCGCTCTTGCACCACAATGTGAGCGGCTGTGGTTTGTCCGCGCTTCTTGTGCATAGATTATGCCTCCCAGAATGTAATAAAAGTGAAGTTTGAAATTACAATAGAATCTTTACTCTAGGGCCACGAAACTGCTTCCAAGTTATGCTCTTACATATTTATTGCTACGAACCTGTATTTTGCTTCCGAACGTGAATAATGTCTTTATAAGAAAGACTGATTTACAATCGTCTGTGCTAGATGGTATCGGATATCGCGTCAGAGATCCCAGAGCTTGGCGACAAACTTGTCAACCATTTGGTGACATTGGCGACAAAATGGGTAAAACCCGGAACATTGAGAATTTTCCCGGTCCATCCATTAGGGACCGAGATAGAATGCTCCAGAATACTCCTGACTGGTCCAGAAGCTTTTAGCTAAAATATAAAAGACCTTCAATCTGAAACTGGAGCTTTCATCAATCGAATAGACAGGAATTAAGAGGTCTTGAATTGTTAATCTTGAGCTGAGGGGTAGAGTCGTCGGTTATAGTGGTAGTCCTGGCGAGTGGTCCTGAATTGTGTTGTCGTGAACTGTGGAGTTCTGGCAAATGGTCGACGTGAACTGAGAAGTCGTCAATCATAGAGTCCTGGCGAGGAGTCCTAAATTTAGAGGACTTGAATTGGTTGTCGTTGAGAAAGACGAGTCACCGAGAGAATACCGAAGCAACGAGGTAATGTTGAATTCCTGTCAGGCGTATGCTGGCGTCATCGAGTCTTATGTCGGAGCCCATTGTGTGAAGTAGTGAGTCGGCAGCTAAAGTAAGAAGTGATAGAGGAGTAGTCCAGCCGTGTTATAGAGAAATGCGTGAATGGATATATATTCTACAAAGATGGCCACTGTCTGGCCGTTTTGTGTGTTGATTACATTGTCACTATCGAACTTTTACGCATGGGCTACTGTTTGCTGTAGAGTGCTGCTGTACTGTCCTGAGTATTCGTCTTGGCTGAAAAAATTTGCCGTCTTTGTGCTACCTTGTCTTCCTGCAAATAAGCGTCACTGTAGTGTTTTTTACTGAAGGTTGATCATTGTTTATAATCTACACCATACACCCCACTACAAGTAAACGAAAACCGACGGATAAGAAAACAGTAACAATATATATTTCAATATCTTACTCTATAGGAAATTTTATTTACAGCTGTGTACAAATAGTGAACATACAACCATGTCCCATCATAAAGTTGTTAGCATAGTTTGAAAACCTTTTGTTCACATTATCTCACTACTAATAGTCTATTTTTAGTGTGCACGTGCATTTGACACATAATTAATTTTTTAAAATAGTTCAACATACACATTTATCATCATTTCTGAAAAGAGCTAATCCATCAATTACTAGCGGGAACAGTTTGAATTCTTAAAAAAATAAGAATACTTTATTCAGTTAATTTAAAGTTTTAAAATTTTCATTCAAAATTCATTTATCAAATATAAAGAGGGGGTAATAAAAACTGACTTGTCTTTTAATTAGTGTAACCGACAATTATGATAAATCGAAAACAATAATTCAGACTGAATCGAAACTTCAAATATATGACAGCCTTTTTAATTTAAAATACAAATTCAAATTTATTGTGCATATTTTATTTGAATTTTCAGTCACGTCTTGCTCCATCAATCATATCAGTTTCCTACTGACAGTGAAAATGCCGAAAAAAAACTTGTTTGGAATTTATTTTCGATCTTATTTCCTTTAGATTTTTTTGTTTCATATTCTCTTTTCTTTTCCCTGTAATTTAATTTTCTTTTCAAAGTAATTCAAGTTTGAATCTTTTCGCTTTTCTTAGCATAAAAGATATGCTGAATGTGTTTATCATAATATGCCTGAAAAGAAATACAATGACAATGTAGCTTGAACTTAATTATTCATTAGAATTTTAATAAAATAAACACCTGTGGAAGTTTGAAGAGCGTAGATAATTATGAATTAAACAAAGTAAGGGTACATCAAAATATTCTCTACATAATCACACTTAAACTCTATGACCATCAGTACAGTAATCAATCAAATATCTGCAAATAAAAAATGAAAATGCAGCCGTCTTTTTTGCTATGGCATGTTTATTCATTGTTATTATTAGTCGCCTTTGGCGACCAGAAAGCTCACTAGGAATATTACGTGTTTACTATCAATTAAATCTGGTATGCGTAGCAATTATTGCCTCAAGGAAATACTTTTAAGCAACAAATTATGGCAGACAAAAAAATTGCGGTATTTTAATAACCTTACACCTGTTGTTTTGTATATGGATATCTCTAATAAAATCTTATGACATCACTGTGTAAATAATCTAACATCTAGCTTGCGTAGAGTAACTTCCCTTTTTTATTTCTCATGTAAACTGAGCAGATATTATGTAGAATCCTTATTTCATAGGATTCACCAATCGGAGGAAATCACGCTATGGAAACTAATAAAAAAACTATCTAATTTCTATAGTTTAAGAAGTAAATCTATTATCAAAAATTATTCTTAGTTTTTAAAAAAATGCTCAAATTTGAAAAAAAAGTTTCACAGTTAAGTTTATGTTATTAAAAATTATTTAAATTTAAAAAGGCAAAACATTATTTTTTCCCCAAGCATTCTAGGAAGCTTTCATGGATGTTAGACAAACTGTTTTTTTAGTTTTTAATCAATTCGTTTTTACTTTATATCGGAGTCCTGTAAAAGGGGTAGCGCGTCTTCCCCGTGATCTGGGTCTCCTGGAATCGAGTCCCGGCTCGGGCAGGGTTATTCTTCATTTGTGTTCTTTCTGTGAGGCGTGTGAATGTGCCGCCGTGTGAAAAGGAGTTGTATAAGTGAATGTGTGTGTCGTCTTCAAATGAGGTAGATAGTCAGTCTTCTGTCCTCTGGGTGCTCGGGAGTCTTTACCATCAGAAGCTACTTAATCCCCTTTCCGTCAAAATATGGATACGACATAATGATCATTTGTAGTTTAGAGAAAGTATAGCAATAACTTCGAAATCGAGATTTTGAGAACCATATTTCTAGGTCCAAAAAATATATTTTTAGAAAATGTTCGTCTGTCTGTAACCAAGATAACTTAAAAACGCTTTGAGCTAGACGCATGAAATTTGGTATACTGTCTTCATACCAAATGTACATATTTCTATTAAAACGAAAAAACTAGATAGATTAGCTTAGGTACACAGATTCATCACCTATAATTGACACCTGTCAAAGTTTCAGATGAAACCAACTATGTACTTTCAGTCTGTATTTTCCGAAACGTGTTAATGCTGTAATTCAAAAGCGAATTGACTTAAATACATCAGATTTTTTATGGTATTTTGTGATGGCAAAGGTATGTTTGAGTTAACTCGTTGTTTCATAAATTGAGAAAAATTTTGAATGAAATTAATTTTTGTATATTATTAACTTTATGCCAAGGATTAATCGCCAAATACCTGGTCACGAATGCCATAATAGATGCAGTAAAAATGCTAAATTCACATCAAAAAATAATATTTCTTAACTATTGTACACCAGTGTCCTGAAAGTTCTTTTCTGGGATAACAAGATTATTTTAAAGTGTGCCATAAAGTTTTGAGGTGACCATTTATGCCGGTTTTAAAATTGTTTCGAATTGCTAATTTTCACTCACCAAAATTTATATGTGTTATATTTGGTAGTTTTAGGTAAAACATTTTGCCTAAAAGCCTCAACACAAACAACAGATACAATAATCCCAGTTTATGCGGCTTAGCTCTGTTGTATTAGGGTGACTACATGTAATTAAAATATTTTGTTATTAATAGAGATTAGAAAGATAATAGAGATTAGAAAGATAATAGAGATTAGAAAGATAATAGAGATAAAAACATCGTAAATGAGAGAGCTATAATTTTATTCTTGGTTGGATTTGTCGCTCTTATTCATTAGAATGTATATATATAATTTTATAAATGCATCTTGTTTTTATTTAGATTTTCTATATAGAGATTTAAATGGAACAACCACAAAGTGAAATTTTAATAAATAGTACAGTTCACATATACTATTGTCGGAGCATTTTTAAGCATTCTTTATCACACTTTTATTTAATTGAATGTGCCAGGTACAATAATTAAGTATCCCATCGACATAAAGGTCTCATTTTTGGTTACAGAACTTAGTTATTTAAAAAAAATTACTAAACGTGATTAAAATGATTGAGGAACTATATAAAAATTCACAGTTTATAATTTTTTAAATTTTATTGGTTGATTCAAACAACATAAAATATCGCTCTTTTAGAGCATTATCTATATGAAGTTACATTTATAGTTAACAGACAGAAAGGGCCACGGTGGCCTGGTGGTAAGGTCTCGGCTTCGGAACCGGATGATTTCAGGTTCGAGACTCGATTCCACCAAAGATCCGTCGTGTGAGGGGGTCTCTTGCACATTAAATCTGTCAGGTCAAACGTCCTCCCGCTGGTGTGGTGTGGCGTGGAGAGGGGGGTGCCACTTCAGGTGTCCTAAAGTCCACTTTCCTAAACTAAACTAAACAGACAGAAATTAGCCCTTGAAACAAAAATATTAAAAAATATACCTAGTACCTACCAAAAAAATATCTAATTCGTTGTATATTCAAAAAAAATCTAATATACTCTAAGGCTGTGCTTAAACAAATTCTTTATGTAACTTATTAATGTAAGCATAACTTTGCGAAACAAAACAAGTTCTTGCCCTGTAGATTTCCGTCCTTCAAATGAAATAATGAAATATGGATTCTGACCTACAATGGTCTCTTGACACAGAGTAACCGCATATTAGACTGAATGAAACCATTGTTTAACGACCCTTCGAATGGTTTTCGAAAACGCAATTGGCAAGGGATCCTATGAACATGTTTGGGTAAGAACTGCGTTCGGTTTCCATTAGCAGTGAAAATTGCTGACCCATCAAATAATCATCAATGAATGATCTGCAGATTTCGCAACCTGTCAGAGCAATTCATAACGTCTCGTGTTTGTTATCTTTCACCGTGGATTTTCTGGGCTATTTTTCTGCAAATGAAGGGTGTGTCGATTTTGAAACAGAAAGTATTTGTTTTATATGTTTTCGTGTGGTTAGATTTCAAACTTTTTTATTTCAGTTTTTATGAACAATTTCTGAAATATCTGTTTGGTTTGCGAGTGCTAATATTTCAACTTTTCTCTCAGAATAATTCTTAGATTGTTCTAATTAATTAATTGTTTTATGGATACTAACATTTCAATTTTTCTCTCTAACTCATTCTTAGATTGTTTCCAAATTAATTTTTTTGTGGGTGCTAACTTTTCAACTTTTACCTCAGATTGTTTATAAATTAATTATTTTGTAAGTACTAACATTCCAACTTTTCTCTCAGACTTATTCTTAGTTTTTTTTCTAAATTAATTGTTTTGTAGGTGCCAGCATTTCAACTTTTCTCCCAGATTTTTTTAATTGTTTTATGGGTACTAATAATCCAATTTTTCTCTCAGACTGATTCTTACATTGTTTCTAAATTATTTGCTTTGCTAGTTCTAATATTTCAAGTCTTATCTGAATTTTTTTCTTAGATTGTATCAAAATTCATCGTTCTTTGGCTGCTAATATCTCGTCCTTTATTTTAAGCAACTCAGATTAGTTTAAAAATAATTTTTTGTAAGTTAATATGGCAAATATTTTTTTTCTCAGTTAATATATTTTATTCGAAAGATAAAAATTGCTCTTATATTATATTATATTATGTAACTAAAATATTTAGTGGAATGCAAGCTTCACTATTGTGGCAGATTAAGGAAAACGTGGAGTCAATTAGACTAATAATTTGAAAGTGTTGTAATATTAATTTTGTAAACTGAATAGCAATAATTTTTACTTATTAAAATAGTACTTTGAATAATTTTACTTTCTTATATAAGAAGGGGAAATATTGTAGTTAGCTAAAAAATAATACGAAATGGTGATTTGGACAAATATTCAAGTTTAGGACATCTCTAAGTTCCTCAGACTCATTTCTGAAATTATGTCTGGACATTTGAACCAGATTTGTAAATTCCTATTAATTTTTAAAACAATTCAGTCACATCAAGTTTATCTGTCAATTTAAGAAAAATAGCCATAGGAAGTTTGTCAATTTTGAACAAAATCTGATTTCAGGAAGTTTATGTGTCAATTTGGTAAACAATTTTAGCATCTAAACTGTAGATCCACATCCATACATTCGCTTGGAATTAAAGGTGATTGCTTAATAACATATATCTGGTGAGCGACCTTGTGCAGTTTTATTTTAAAACTAATCCTGAAAAAGCAAGGTCTCCAAATTGTATACTTGTTCTTATTTATAATAATATTAAGCCTTTTTAACCAAAGCCAACCATTTTTATACTGGGTGAATAAAGTTAATATCTTTTCAAGGGAGTGTTTGGAAAAGTTTAGAAGAGTCCATTCCGGTTCATTTATCTGTAAACAATATAAATGTGTTGTTGTATCTTATAGCACTTCACAAGCCAGTCGACAGTTATCTGTCGGCGATTTTAACCCAGTTAACACCTCTTGTTTAATCAGTAGAGCCAACCAGGGCTAAGAATACAGCTTAGCTACTTCGTGCTTCGCATTCGCTTGCACAGCCCCTTTTTTGCAGGGAGGCAGAGGCTCATTCACACACCTCACAGAACACAAAGGGAACAACCATGCAAGAACTGGAACGCCAAGATCATAGGGAAGACGCGCTACCCCTATGCCAGGATACTCACCCTATATAAATAAAAAAGTACATCATTTGTATTAAGCATTATGAGTGGAAATCCCCTCGCAATCAATATTTGACTTTCTAATTATTTGAAATAACTCTTATAAACACTGTTAACGTATCTTTGAACGCTTAATTTTCCTCATAAATGGAGTAAAGTTTCATTCATAAGATTTGAAAACTTTCCCGCACTTGGATGATGCATCATCAACTTGTTTGAAGTCTTTATTTTATTTATTCATTTTATTTTATTAGCATATGTTAAAAGACATAGTTTTTTTTTTTTTTTTGCAGAAATGAGAATAGGGCAGACAGGGGAGGGGGGGGAAGGTCATCACGACAATGCTTCCATTCCAATTTTATTGTTGCTGTTGCATATTCCTAAGAACAGCAGAGCTACATCAAGTGTATTCCGCTTTCAATTACGGTTGGAGAAAGACAGATGAGTGAACGTATCTTACACTTCATAATCAATCATTTAAATTTAAAACTTAAAAGTTTTAGGGTTTCTTTGTTTTTTTCACCCCTATTGGTATGACAGCCACATTTGGGCCCTGACTTCCTTAAAATTTCATTCCACTGCGTCCTGTTTTTATCTACGTTTATTTTTTCAGACAGTCAAGTCACCTAAATTTTGGCATTTCTCTTTTCCCGGTTCCAAATGGCTTAGTAAAATATATTTTTTGTTATTTTATTGTTTCGATTGTCAGCCAATCTTAATAAAGTGTCCTTTCGATTTAATCATTTGTATTGCTATAAATGTAATAATATCTGATCTTTGAATATTTTGTCGATTTCTGCGTTGAATTTTCCCAAGTAATTGCCAAATTTAATTCGTACAAAAAAAACTGCTTACCAATTTTAAAGCTTGTTGAAAAGGTGCTTTAAACAATCTACTATAAACACTGCTAACGTACCTTGACGTGCTGAACTTTCAATTTCACTCATTCATGGAGCTCCTTTTCATTCATAGGATTTGGAAAAACTTCCTGCACGACACGGATGATGCCTCATCATCAACTTGCTTGAAGTCTTGTTTTTTTTTCTACCTGCTTCTGACGAAGTAGAGTTTTTCTTTTTCTTTCTTTATTTTTTTAGAATCGGAAAATCGGTTGACGGGGATTGGGGGGAAGGGAGGCATCACGACAACATTACCATTCCGTTTTTAACTATGATTGAGGAAAGATCGATGATTGCACATATTTTGCATTTAATAATCAATCATTTAAATTCAAAATTGCGATATTAGAGAATTTCGAAACCGTCTTCTTTTTGATTGGCCGTGGGTGAGCCCTGACCTTCCTCAAAATTTCATTCTATGTCCTTCTTTTTTTGGCTGAAATTTTCCAATTTGTCACATTAATAGCTTTCAAGATTTTTCCAGGCAATCAATTTCTCTAAATTATAGTCATCTCTTTTATTTTATTTTTTCGTATTCAAAATGATTTAGCCAAAAAAAAAAAAAGATATTTTTAAAAGGTGATTTAGTGTCCTGTCCATTTAATCCGAAGTATCGTTACAAATAGTAGACCAAAACAATTCCTGTTGATCCTGCTACGTTCAGTGGTGGCGGGGTGGTCAGCTATATACAAGAAGAAGTATCATTACAAATGAAATAATATCTAGTTCTTTTAATATTTTGTGAATTTCTTAGTTGTTTCATCTTCTACAAAAATTACCGTACTTAATTCAACTGAATATGCTGCTTAAAAAATTGAAAGCCTGCAGAAAATAAATTAGAAGTTTCTGTGTCATTGGAAGTCATTTACAATTTTATAAACTTTTCAATTGCGTGAATTGTTCGTAAGTCCGTAATATATGCTAAGTTAAATGAAATCGACTCCAATCTATACATAACAGTAAACCCCTTAAACGAAACCAACCAACTGTACAATTGAAGACTATTGAAAAACAAACTATTTATAAACACAAAAATTAATAATGAGAAAAATTTTAAATTAGAATTTTTCCTTGTTTTTTAAGATAGTATTTAATTCTTAGTTTATTTTGGAAATTATTCTCGATTGAATACCCGTATCTAATTTTTATATATATCATATTCTAATAAAAAAATCATTACATTCATATTCAAAATTTGTTGCTTTCTGTTTAAATGTGTTAACTATAAGATAAGCTTATATACTTATTTTTTTACTTCCTACTGAACTAAAATTATCTAATGAAAGCTGAATTTGCGATCAGCTGTTAAAGACATACGACTGAATTTTATATTGATCGTTTTAATGAGTAGCACAAAGATCTACAGGTTCACTTTAAAAATATTTATAATGTTATCATTTTTTTGAAAGTTTGAAAATCCATTAAAAAGTTAATTTTGCTTCATTGGGAAAATCACTAATGAGATTGCGTTGTTTTACTCCTTGATCAAATTATAAATGAATTTCTTAGCAGTTTTTGAAAGAAACATATTGCGAAGTATTTTAGGAGGTGTGAAATGTAATGACACATGGAGAAGAAGGACAAACTTGGAACTTTACAATCTATACAAAGAACCTGGCATAATAAAATTTATCTCAATCCAAAGACTAAAATGGGCAGGACACTTGATTAGAATGAAAGATGACCGAACCACCAAAAAGATCTTCGACGCTAAACCATCTGGAACCCACAAAAGGGTTAGACCGAGGATCCGGTGGATCGAGTGTCTAGAAACCGATCTAAAAGTTCTCAGAGTTAATAACTGGCGAAGTCTATCCAAGAAGCGGGCAGCCTGGAATTCGATCCTGCGGAAGGCCATGGCCCACCTTGGGCTGAAGCGCCACTGAAGAAGAAGCATTTGAAATTTTTTTTACATAATTTAATTGATAAAAATATCCAGCCCTATTTTTTGTGAAAGTAAGAAATTAAATTGCATATCATTGTTGCTATTTTTAGGCAGAAAGATTAATTATTGAAATGGTAATCATGACATGTTGTTGGGAAATGAGATAAGTTGTACGATGAAAATAAATTTTGCATGAATTCATAAATGAATCATCTGGTTTAAAGAGGGAGTAAATGATGTAAGACTTAAATTTTCACTCTACCATATCTTTTTTACTATTCAGTATTGAAATATAAATCAAAGTAGGCGCATTAATACCTTTTTATAACGAACAACTTTTGTATTAATCAGTTTTTCAAAAGCTATAATTGCTTTGAAATTAAAAGCTGGGAAATGATTTTCAATCATTTACTCTGACTATTTTCAACATGATCTATATTACCAACATAAATAGATAAATAAAACTTCTAAGTGTACGTTCTTTCCTTAATTTGAAATTGTTAAAATACAAGGGAACTCAAATTTAACAACAAAAATGAAGTAGCAGACATTTTTCTTGAGGAGATCATGTAAAAATGATCAACAAATTTTTTTTTTCAGAAGTTCTTCAAGATTTATTTTTTTTAAATGTGTGTCATTTATTTATTTAAATTAATCAATATGTTAAAGGTTAATTTATTATAATGTTAAATATTTATTTTGCAATAAATGCTGGATTATGCGATTTTAATAAAAATTATGAGATGCTGAACTATGCGATTTTATTAAACTCATTACCTACGGTTTCTTCAACCGATGCTGAATAAGCAATTTCAACTAAGTCATTATTTTTGGTCATTCAGTATGCAACTGTTCATTGTTTTGGCTGCGAATGTAAGGAATTTGAAAATAATAACTCCGGTATTAAATAATTTATGCTTTCCAGCTTATCGAGAAGATTTTTTTTTTCAGTTAACAGTAAATTGTAACAGTATTGACAACGCACTAAACAAATTAGAACTACAAGTATCTCAATGTTTGCAAGACTGTTTATTCATTAGGAATGTTTTGTGTTTTATAAGGGTCACGGGGAACGCTCACTGGATTAAAGATAACTAATCTCACTTCACTGATTAAAGCTAATTAAAATCGTTTGTGAAGTCTGATATAAGAAAAAAAAAAAAAGAAAGAAAGAAACGGTTCCTTGGGTACTCCTTTGCAAAAGCTGAGCTTTGATGGACTTACAAAGGCATTAAAAAATTCGGCGAAAGATTTCTTGTTTCATTTCATGCATTGCTTACACACACTTAAGAAAAAAAATCAAACTATGAAAAAACAATCAGCATTGTCAATGTCCAATCATGAAATAAATCTTTGTACTAAACAAGTTAACTGTGAAATACTTCACAAAATCCTTCTCCTTTATCTAAAACCAACAAAAAAAAACGAACTTAATAAGTAGTTATACTCTTTTAGAGCTATGAGGTACATACTCAACGCCTTGCTGGCTTTGTTCTTCTTTCCGTATGCCATCATCAATGATGAATGTGTGCATCAAAAAATAAACAGAAAAACAGGCTCCTTTTTTTGTTCTATTTCAATTCATTCATTCATTTGGCGTGGAACCACTCAATACAGATGTCGTAGTTTTTAATTAGGATAAGAGTTTTATTCTAACTTTTTTTTGGCGCATCTTCAGTCTTCGCCAAGAAGCAGTTCTAAAGAAGCCGAGTTTTTCGGAAGCGTGACGAAAACCGGTTAAAATGATTAGTGTTTGGCGGTAGAGGGTTGGTGGTGAAAAAAAAAAAAAGAAGCAAACCATTCTTGGTTTGAGGGGGTATGTCACGTGATAATTTGGAAGAACGTGCCACATTATAAACACATCATTGGAATCTAGTTTTTTGATAAGACACGTTTCCGGAAAATTATGTTTTTCACAGGTTTAAGTGATTTTAAGCGTTTATTCCTTGTTTGCTATTTGATGCTTTCGAAATTTCTTTTATCAGTGATTGCGATCGCAGCATTCGACGCTCTATTTCAGTTTTTGAAACTTAACAGGAGAAAATTGATGATGAGAGATTTGGTATTTTGCATAAAATCCAGCTTACTGGAAGCTAAAGGTCGAGTTTTATCTACTGTTATGCAGCTGTTTAGTATAAATTAATTGTAGGTTTCCTGTGAATTATGAATCTCGAAAATAAGAGGTCGGTTTTTATATTAATCTTATTGATCAAGATAACTTAAACTTTCTTGTTTTAAACATGTTTTTTTTAGTTTCATTTACTTAATACTACAGTTCGAACGGTTGTTTTAAATGAATTTTATAAATATTTTAAAAACTGGATGGTTTTATTGCGTTTTTATGTTCATGCTTTATACGAATAACTTAGATATTTATATTTAATGCTTTATCTCAGAATTTATTTTCATGTGATTAGCCTACTTTAATGCGCTATTTAAATGCAGATTTTTTAAAAATTGGAAATGAAAATTGTGTGCTAAATTTATAGAATTTTGCATAAATGAATAGTATAGAAAAATTAACGTTCTTTAGTTATATCAAAGACCAGTTTTAAATTAACACTACGGCTATTTTAGAATGGACCACGTAACTTTGAACCGTGGTCAGATGCCAAGACGGCACCCATCTTAAATCTTCCAAACAACACCATTGTTATGACATTTGGCTACAACGAATTTAGCGTCCACCGGACCTACCTAAAACTCTCCGACTTAGAAGACGAAACCTTACCACGAAGCCATTGCGACCGGAAAAGTTAACATAGCGAGTCAACTTAAACATGCAAGAATGTATGAAAACACGTCTATCTTTAGAAGGCTTAAATTTTTCCAATGTGACAAAAAATTTTGCTCTTGAAAATTCTACAGATAATAACTACATATTAAAACTACTATATTAATTATGGAATTTACGTGTGTGTATGTGCGTGCGTATGCAAGTTTTAAAGGAAATCAAATAAATTGAAATTTCTAAAAAATATTTTCAATAATGTCAAATATGTTGATTTGTAAAAATTAGAAAAAAGATCATAAATGATCATTCAATTTACATCTTTGATTTGCAGATTTATAAAATTTAAATTATACAATAAAAAAGCTTATCAATAAAGAATTCATTGATGTTTCAGCATCAAATAAGGATGTAAAGCTACAAAGAAATTTTGAACGTAACTATAAAAAAAAAGATTTTCAATTTGAAATAGATACATTTCGAAATTATTGTGCACTTCTAAAATATATTGAACAAATTATAACAATAACATAATGAAAACGATAATTTGAATATTGTGTTGAAATAACATTTTAAGACAGTCACTGCATACGTATTTAATACTCAATGTTTTTAATCATTACTTAATTTGATTAGAATAATATAGCATATAGTATATTTTTCTTTTAATAGAATAATATAGCTATTATATTTATGCTTTAATAGAATAATATACTTAAAGTATATCTTTCCTATATTACTCATATATATATATATATCCTATTAAAGTATATAAGAGTTTCATTATTTAATAGAATTTTTAGATTCTGGAGATATTAAATATATAGTTATTTATTAGTTTTTTCAATAATAAAAATTGAAATAAGATGTAAAAAACGAAATTAATAGCAACCAAAAGGCAAAGTTTCCTGATTTTGGAAAGCTCATTTTTTAAAAAGAAACTGTTGAATTTTCTTTAAAACAATATTTAGACATCGCAATATTTTCATCAAAAGAATTAAATTTTGACTGATTAGAACTGTCTGAAAATCATTAATTAAAAAATAGCAGTGGTATAAAGTTTAACATATTAAGATTCTTGACAAAAAATATAATTGAATTTCTAAAATATTTTGATTTTCTAAACCAAAACCTTTTTATCAAGAAATATTCAATTTCACATTTTTAGATTTTAATATAATTTATACTTTTTCTAAATAACAAAATACAAGAGTTACAACTAACCGCTTCGAAATAAGATCAACCATTATTTGGTTTAAGACATTCTACAGGTTTTGAAACAATATAAACAGAGCGAAAAAAGGTCGTACATTTTTCAAAAATTCGAAAAACAATACACATTTTATTTACTAAACATATTTTGGAAAATTGTTTTCAGGATTTTCACTCAATTACACTATTTGCATCTATTGCATTGTTTCGCATAAAAACAAAGAACATTATTTGTACCGGAAGGATTTAAGCACTGTTCAACTCTAAAAGCCACAGAAATTTAGGAAGTGTTTTTTTCTCCCATTTTTGCTCTAACCTGTCAATACAAACTTCAAGTCATTATATTCGTGTTAAAGAATTTTAAAGGAAAACAATTACTTCAATTTCGGAAGGAATAAAGCGGAAACACAATCGATTATAGATGATTGAAACAATACATCCATCTTAAAAGTATTCATCCGTGCGTGAAATGAGTAAAATGATGTTGCCAATACAAGGTTCGAAATTTTAGACAGCAGGAAATATTTTCACAAGATAATTGACCAAACGATTAAATTCGATGCAGCTGCCAGCGTATGAAAACGATCGTATCAAAGTTTGCTTTAACTGGTTGTTCTCAAAATTATTCTATTCGCTAGGCTTAAATATGGAGATAAATAAAAAAGGTTAAATACTGCATGGCATGTATTTTGCATATATTTTTACTTATTTTGCTTTACAAATATATACTGATTCATCACCAATATAGAAAGAAGAAAGTTATTTCAAGAAAATTCCATTAATCTTTTTTTTTAATGTATCTTGCTTACAATTTTTAAATAATAAAATGTTTTTAGTATTTAAGATAACCATACATCAAAAATCGTGACGGACAATTTAAAAAAAAATAATTATCAATTATATCTAGAAAAATGTATGTTTATGTACAAAGAATAATAAAATTTATGAACGGCAATTTAAAAATATTTAAACAGAACAAAATAAATTTTATAAATGTAGTTTTGAAACTTGCATGTAGCAGAAAACTAAAAGGTAGAATAATTTTTTATTTTGTTTGCTTTTTTTAGGTTTTAATTTCCAATTCATTAGCATAAATATTAATTTTTTATTTTTAGTATAAATATTAATTAAATTAAAATAAATTCTATTTTTTATTACATTGCCATTGGGATAATGCTACATTTTTTTACCAGATAGTATTAGTGGTATTGAATAAAAAATAATTGGTTTTATCACTTTATTGATAATTAAGTTCTGTGAGTATTAAAATGGTTCATTTGTCATAAGAATATTGGACAATACATAATTTTAAATATCTATACCATAAGGAAAAAAGTAAATAAAATATTGAAAAATTTAAAATTTTTTAAAAATATAAAACATACCAAATTTAAGAAAAGTATTGAAAATAAAATTGAGAATTAATTAAAAGTACTAATTATGGATTAAATGATGTATACCAAAACTCATCATATTTTAATAATTTTTATTTATTACTAGTAAATTCGATTGATTGACTTAAAACTCAAATTGAAACATAATAACCTGCTATATTAATAATAATAACCACCATATATTAATGTGGTAATTCATAATGATTATGAAGCTCTGAAACATAAAATTATCTCTGGCTTTTGATTGATTAAATTCTAATTCTTCTGATAATATTTGGGTAAAATTCTTCATGGTTTTAATAATGGTATTTCTCATCGCCTGGCTTATTGACCTTTGCACCTTCAAGTCCTCCATCAACTTTACATTTTCGTAACAGATTCGGAGAAAATATCTCTTGAATATTCACTCAAATATTTTTTCTAAACTCCTGGGAAATATCTATTTAAAAAATTCAATTATCTATTTTTGTTACTCTTCTAGATTTGTAGATTTCAGTATTTGCAGTTCTTTGGTTTATTGGCTATAAAATTGACGATGCAGTATTAATTTACCAATTAATGTATAAAAAAGTTGGAAAATGCAGGAAATCAATTTGACCATGTGTTACATGTCAGTTGTGTTCTTGTTGTTACTTATGGTACTTTCGCCGGCAAGAAGCTGTCAGCAATTTAAGCCTAAATTATCATCCCTAGTTTCTCAGGGGCAAGATTACGATTTGACGACTTCATGCTTCACAAAAGCTTGCACAACCCCTTTTTACAGGGAGGCACAATCATACGATTCACAGATAGAGCACACAATAGTAACCATGCTTGAGCCAGGACTCAAACCCGGGATGCCCAGATCATGGGGAAGACACGCTAACCATATGCCAGGACGATAGTACACGTCAGTTGTACTATACAGATTAGATTATTTATCGATTGCGCATCTTTCAGGCCAAGATATTGCATCGAATTTAAGTTAATTCAAATTGGATGTTAAAAGACGTGCAGTTGCTTTTGCCATAACATCAACAGAATCAATTCTATTATAGTAAAATAGTTATACAGAGTTTAGTTACAAATGCATCAATTTCATTTATATCATATGGATTAGATTTTTAATCCATTGCACATTTTTCAGGATTTGATATCGCATCGAGTATAAAGTAAAGTAAGAATTGCATACTGTATGGTATGGGCAGCTGCATTTGTCGTTTTACAATGACATTAAGAGAATTAATGACATTACATAAATTAAACTGAATTTAGTTATTAAACTCCTTGCTCGATTTTGTACCAAATGGGTCAGATTTTTAATCCATTACGTATCTTTCAGGACAAAAGAATATATTTTTTTATATGCATTACGTAAATCTTACTTATTAATGTCTTAGTTTGATCAAAGACGAGGAATATTGCAAGACGCACTTGGTAATTTTGAAGTCAACTGAGGTCACAAGGAGTACACTTGACTTGAAATTACCCTTCTCTAAACTGTGGCTCCAAAATAATGAAAAGAATTTTGATTCTCGATGCGATATTCAATGTGATCCAGGTGTTGCAAAGTTCGATCGAAAAAATCATAGAGTTGATATTAGGAATCAAAAGAATAAAAAGTTGGTATAGAACATGGGATCGCAAACCTCGTCTGGTGGAAGAAAAGCCTAAAAATAGTTATGAAAAATGTGACAAAAAAATGGGACATATAAGAACAAGATATTTTATGATATCTCGGAGAAGTTTTTCGATATTCTGAATCCTGGCCAACATCGTGTAGATATCGTATCAAGATGTTAAGCATTTTGTGCTAATAGGGAGAAATATATAATAAATTGAAAAACATTTATTTAATGTAAATCAAGATTGCAATACAGAAATGCATCATAATTGAAGCCCAGAACAGAGACAAGAAAGTTTTATGAGGATTGTTCAAATTTGTGACTGCGATGATCATTGTGCGGTCTGACACTGACCAATTAAGGATTGCTAGCAATTCGTGAATTCGTTTGTTCACTCTACTTTTTAGATTTATGTCGACTCAATGTGATTTGAGACTGTGCTGTATGGTAATTTTTTATTTTCTTGATGTCTTTTATCATCCCTCTGTATCTGTCTGTCGAATTCGTGTCACTCAAATTATTATCAGATTCAAATGTTACTCTATGCTCAAAGGTAATTTTCTCTTCTTTATTCTTACTGCCATCCTTCTAAATTTGTCCGTCTAATTCTGAAACACTTTATTTCACACTTTGCCGCACACTTTTAATTTGATGATCATGCTCAGAAACACAGGGTTTTTTTTGTCAATTGTTTATGACTGCCCTATGAAAGTAAGCTCCAGTCATATATTTAAAAGTGAAAATTATCATGTTTTATCTCATTTCTTCCATGAAAACTCACGTCGGCTGTAACCATAATTTGTTCATTATGGCATTTTTTTGCTTCCCAGAGTAAATATTAGCCGTCATTTGCGAACATATCACAAAAACTTGGTTCAGCTTTGTTATATTAACGTCTCGTTTCATAGCAACAATAGGGCTATTTTGGGATGGACCTCTTGATTTTGAACAGCGGTCAAATGACAAGGACGACACCTGAGCTGTCTTCCCTCTCCACACCACACCAGCGGGCATTTGGATATTTGGCACTGACAGATTTAGCGTGCAACAGACCCCCTTATACGACTATCCTGTGAAATCGGGTCTCTACACCTACGGCTCAGAATTACCACCAGGCGACCACGACCCACCTAGGATGATTATACCAATCTTTTGCGGCAACGTGTTGAAGAATATTTGTAGAATTGAATTTTTACGGCTGATAACCACTGGATTTGAAACCGAGACTTTACCCCAAGCCACTTTGAACTGAAATTAGGCTGGAAAAACCTTTTTCTCAGATTTTCTGATATTTGATTAACTAATTCTGAAATTGTGAATTAGCTCATTTATAATTTCAAATACATGAATAATGATTATAAGCAAGAAAGTTAATCATGGATATAATAATTAAATATGAAAAAAAACTTATTGATTAAAAATAATTAAAAACACAATCCACGAAATGCATAGATATCTGTAATTAAGACAAAAGGCATTCTCACTCAAATTATAGAAAATTATACAAGAAAACTAGCAATGAAAATTATATTCTTAATAATAAAAGATTAAAACAAGATAATTCAAGTATTCCTTTGAATTAACTTTAGACCTTATTACATTCTCAAATAGTATTAATTCATAAAAGGTATAAATTATATCTCACATCTCTTCGATAAATTATTTTTTTTCTTGCAACTTCTGAATAATTTTTTCATTATATTAACATTTTGTTATTCCTTAAACTCTCAAGAAACACGAAATGCCTATTTAATTGTATATAATATATCTAAGACAAATAACTTAACAAGAATGTTCCATCATGTATTGTTGGAACTAAATTCAAAGAAAATTAAATACAAAACGTGCCGAATGCAAGTGTTATGAAATTCTTTTTTTCACAATGCTTCTTTATTCTTTTGTTAAATTAATTCCCAACTTTCAACTGAATCGATCACGAAATTTGGGAATAAATCGTGAATTGAGAAACCGATTGCTTCATGAATGCATTCCACATTCTTTTCTCATTTTATATGCATTCTTGGCTTCCTTCGTTACGCGTTCAACTTTCCTCCAGGACTCGATTATTCAATAGTTTCGCCTTCCTTGAGCTGAACTCTACCATCTTATTACATTTCTTATGTTTTTTATTGTTCAGATGCGTTCATAATAGAGATTCGTAAGAATGAATCGCCGTGTCCAAACCTTCCGTCACTAGTTTTGAGTGATGAGTGCACCTGTTAGCTAAAGAATCAAGCTAACTACAACATATTTAATTTAATCTCTTTTTTGTATATATAAGATAATAATTGTTACAGGATAGTTAGATGTATTAGAAATTTATGCGATTTTTTGTAATTATTAATTTAAATATTCTTTGTTAACATTATTAAGTATAATGTTAAGTAATGTATGTCTGATACTTAGCGTTAAGTAATGTATGTGACATGCTTAATGTTAAGTTATTGCAAACTGAACAAGAAGTCACATTAGAAGAAGTTTTAATCAAGGTTTTGGAAGTTTTACGACATCTGAAAAAAATGAGCAAATACAGTCTGGTTTTATTTTGTAATAGATACTGGCCGCCTCCGATAACAAGCTGGGTTGCAAGGATTAATGGTTGTTAAATTTTGAGTTAAATATTTTTGGGGACTTGATCTTAATTTCTTCTTTAGCAAATTTAGATAGATATATAATTCATACTAGTCTAGTTGTCTTAGATATTTCTATTCATTTTACCATGCATTTCCATCATTTTCTATCCGCTTCTTTAACATTAGCAAGAAATAAATATAATCTGCTATTTCTAGGCTATTTACAATGTAATACAGTTTTAACAAACATGTAAAATTTTGGGTTTTTTTTCTTAATTTTAATATATTCTAAATTTGAATATTTTACAGATTTTTCTCAAAATTAAGAAAATATTTTATTTATTTCCATGAAATCTGTTTAGCTTGTAAGGATATGTATTAAGAACAGAGTTTTCATTTCACGATTTTGAACTTTAATTATCTTTTTTATACTAATATCCTAAGTATTATAAAAATAAAAAAAATATCCGAAACTAAAACAGTGATTTATATCAATAATTTTAATGTTCTTCCAGAATTCTCCTGTTTTTGTATTATTGCTTGTGGTGGATTTATTGTCCATTCAAAATTCTTACGTGTCTTTGTATTCATTTTGAAAAGTACGTAAAATATTTCTTTCTAAACTAATCGAAAATAGAAAAAAAGGGACGACGCAAAGAAATTTTTATAATTCAAAAGATATTTTTTTGAATTTTAATGTGATGTGATAAACATTATCGTATTATTATTTAGTATTATAATTTTGTTGAAATTATGGCTGGAAAAATTCTTAAATTTATTGGATTTTTAATTAAAAATTCAAAATGAACCGATTAGAGGAGCACATTTCTACACTTCAAAGTATTTTTTGACAAGTTTGATCCCTAAGTATCTAGCCTGTAGAGCGCAAGCATTCATAGTTTTCTTTATTAAAATTTAAAATAAATATATATTTTTCTTGCTGACAAAAGATTCTTAATTTGTTGTGATTGTGATAGTTCTTAATTTATTGTGACTGAAATATCAAATGGGATTTTTGAGGAAAAAAGTATGAAGAGTGTAAGTTGTGATATATGCTTTAAATATTCAGATCAATCTCATTTTGCTGTAAATATTTCGTATTTCTAAAAAGAAAAATCCTTAACGAAAGACTGAAATAACTAGCTAACTACACAAAAATCCTTCCCTTTTTGGTTAATAAAATAATAATTTAAAATTTCTTCTAAAGCCTCCTGAAACAAAACTATTTTTGTAAATAATTTTCGCTTGTTATTTGATTTGATTCCTATCTTATTATTGTTTCTGATAACTGCTCATCTCGTGATAAAACTCGATCTATCACCCAAGTATCTTGAATAAATGTTTAAAAATAGGTCTTTTTTCTTTTATTTAATGAGAATATAATTGCTTATTCATTATAATTTCGATATTACTTAAGATGCTGTCATATTTTCCTTGAGACACGCTCTCATTCATGAAATATTGACCGCCTAAGCTTTTTATTTACTTTCGGTCTTTCTGAATTGCAGAATCAACTAGGGTCTCCCCAAAACTTTTTCGCATACTGTCTAATATGCTTGTTATGCCAAAAAAAACCCCCATTTTTCATGACATTTGTGCTCAATAGTTGTAAAGTATTACCATTTGGCATGAATTCAGCATTTTTCACTGATTCTATCGTGTTATCCTTGGCGAGTTGTTTCACGATTACTACCTAGAAAACGGCTGATAATATTCGAAAATCAAATTTGTGTTTTAGATATGTTCTAGAATGTTATTATGTTTTAGAATTAGTTAGATATGTTTTAGAATTTTTCTCAGTCGATTGGAATAAAGATTTGGCATCAAATTACGCCAGTAGTCACTAAATTTCATACCTAATTTGGCATATTTAAAGCATTGCATTTTTAAACTATCGCACTAACATATTTCCTAAAGTACAGATCGGACAATCATCCCGCTATTGGTTTTACCTCAAACTTTAACAGATGTTTATACTACAAATGTTAAATCTATGTACCGAATCTTATCTATCTAGATTTTTACTTTTTGTGGTTATTGTGTGAACTCATATTCGAATAGACGGACTTCCTCTGATAAGATTTTAGTTCAAATTTGGTGTAAAAGTATACAAAATTTTAAGCATTTATCTCAAAACTTTTGACCAGACAGACGAAAAGACATTTTCCAAAAATATATTTTGAGGCCCTCTGAAAAGATCCACTCAACATTTGAAAGAAATCTTCAAATTTGGTGAAAAGACAATAAACCAAATTTCATCCGACTGGAATCAAAATGATTCTAAGTTATCTCTGCCACATACAGACAGACAGACGATCATTTTCCGAAAATGTATTTTTCGGATTCAGAGGTGTCTAAAACTTAAAATTTCTTGAAAATCTCGAATCCGAATTTTGTGACGATTATAATACTTTCTCAATACTAGGTTGTTGTTGTGTGTGGTAAGAGCCATACTTGACCAAACTGCGCCAATACTAGGATACGAGAAAGTAAAATGGCGAGTAAAAAATTACTGTGATTTAAAAAAAAATCTTCAAACAGTGCATTTCATTTGCTCTGGACATTCGGGCGAATGAAAAAAAAAATTCAAAGTGGTGACAAAATGCTTCTTTTCTTTGCGTAGAAAAGCAGCATTTTGTCACCACTTTTCGTAGAAAAGCAGATAAAAAGAAAAGAAGATTAAAAGGGGTACAATGAGAAGGATAAACCTTCGCATCAGTCTACAATCAGTGGAATAACTGGAGCGATGCGTAAGAAATTCTCACATGCCTTAGTTCAAAACAGATTAACTCGTCATTTTAGAAACGGATTCTTAATCGTTTCGTACCCAAAAATCGCTAAAATAACCTTCGTTTCTAAAAAAAGATTCATTTTTCTGAGAAATTATCCTCAAGTGAAAGGAAAGGCTAACAAAAATTGAACGTTTGCTTTTAATACATTTCAGAAATAAGCGAACTTAGTAGTTATATCTAATCTATAAAAATTTGAATTAGGTATAATCTACATTAAAGATGTATCCGTGTTTTTCAAAAAATAATTTTTAAAGAAATATGATTTAAAAAAAATTTGTTTAGGTTATTCTTCGTATAACTAATTTTCTTTCAGAATCTAGAAATTTTTTTACCTGTAGATTGTATAAATTTTTAAATCACATCGTTTTTCTTATTTAGCTCAACTATTGTTATTTATATCTCTATAATCCATTCGAGTCAATAAAAATAGAAACAGCATCACGTGATTTACATCATATGACCCAAAGCAATTAAATAGAATCAAACTTTCAGGAGGTTTATCTTTGACTTCGTGGTAAAAAGTAAAAACGCTTGCATTCAACGTTAGAGCTCTGTGACACTTATCATGGGACTGTGGTGTAACATGGAATGATTCTCTTAATGAATGGAAAAATTATTCTACAATCCCACCCGTGAGTAAAATTTTTCTTTAAAAAGAGCAACATCATACAATATTCATAAAACATAAAATAATAATCAATGCCTCAATAAATCGTTTAGAAATAGAAGTTTTTATTAGAAGTAGTGGCAACCATACAATTACAGATAAAAAAATGTTGATATTAGGTTTGAACGATTATGCTGTCATCAGTGTTCCATAGAATTTAGTATAAGATAATCAAAAATATCCCGACGATGTTGGCCAATGTTACGAACAATTTCATAAGGACATAATTTAAATGTTGGAATTTCAGATAATAAGATTTTCAGCCGCAGGAATTTAATAGAATACTTGAAGCAGTTCCATTCCTGATAGTTAATTAAGCGCTCTATTACTTTAAATATCTTTGGAATAGCTGTGAGACAAACCCCATGAAATGGTTTCTTCCAAGGTTACTTGAAGGTCACATCCTTTCCGTATTTTGATTCCTAATATATGAATCAAAATATATATAGAATTACATTTTATTTTTCAAGTAAATGAAATGTAACGCTCTATTTTCCTACAAAATAACCTTAAATTGTAATATATGCCACAAAAGAAAACGGTAGATAATAGTAAGTAAAAATAAAGTAAAATAAAATTTATGAGTTAATTCCAGCTCTTCAATACAACAGTGTTAACAAATATTTCTTAAAAATTTTGGGAAAAAATAATCAACGTATTAAAGTAGCATTTTTATTACTTCGATATTTTTCTTTGTGATAAAATCTTTAATCCTATATTTTGAATTGTATATTACATAATTTGTCTTCACTATTCATTCTACTTCTAACTATTTCATTCCATCATATTCTTAAAAGCCCTCCTTTTAATTTCAGAATTTTTTTATTATAGCTATTTTTTACATCTAATTATCTAGATTAATTAATCCAATAATGTAATACAGAGTTTTGCAACTAATTTCTCCAATTCGCTAATAGATGGAACCCTTTGTGTCACGTCATAATGTAATTAAATTAATCATTTAGCTGCTAATTTAATTATGAAAATATTAAGACAGTGCTATGTCATGGAAAATGCCATCAGTACAAGAAATTTTAGAATTCTAGCACATGAGGAAGTGAAAAATGGGTTATAAACTTCTGTCTTAACAAGTCATGATTTTTTAAAAAGTGTGTGTGTGTGTGTGTGTGGGGTAAAAACACCAGTTCAATTATATTTACGAAAATTATAATGTCAAATTTATGTACATCGGGCTCATACTCAGACAAGTGTAACTAATGCAAAATATTAGTTATAACTAATGCAAATTAATAGAAATGTACTTCTTTTTTGATGGATTATTTATACAACCTGATAGCCTAGATTTTAATATAAAGCAGCTTGATAGTAGAAAAATCCCATTCATTTTACGATTTTAAAAATGTGTGCTCAAACTAGATAATGAAAGTAATTTCAATTGAAGATGGTTTTTAATTTCTAAATAAATCAAGGATAACCGAACAAAATAGACTGTACTGAAGCAGGTATGTGTCATACATGATGTAGCAGGGAATCAGTCACTCGAAGAAGATTTATCAGGAGAACTGTCAGTGAATGTCAGTGTTGCCTCTTTTAGCTGCGTACACATGCATTCTTAACAAAGAAGCTTCCGTAGAAGGAAACTTCAGCCTTTAGAAAAATGTGATCTGTCAGAGAAGACAAAAATATGCGAAATAAAGGCATACTTATCAAACTTCACATCATTTTTTTTTCTTTGAAACTTTCACCTTTTTTTTCTTAATTTTTTTTTTCACACTTCATTCACATTTTCTTTAAAATTCAACATGAAAGATAACATATTATTTAGTTCACACAGGATAATTATGAAAAATTAAGATACAAAAATGTATGTTTTTTATTAATTAAAAGATCATTTGTCGAAATATCAAATTATTAAAAAATTATTATTATTATTAAAATTAATTATTATTTAAAAATTATTAATATTACTATTATTAAAACTTATTATAATAATTAATCTCGATTATTATTAAAATTAAATCACTAATTAAACTACTATTTTAGAAATATTAAAATATAAAGATGAAATTTCGTCACACAATAAAGAACTAAAGTCTTATAAAAGGTGTTGTGATATACCTTGCAAATTGAAAAAATGAGGATTAAAATAATAATCTTTATTATCAAAATTAATTATTATTGAACTATTATTAAAATAAATTATAGTTAGTTATTAAAATATTATTTTTTAAATTGTTATTATTTTAATATAATAATTTTAATTTTAGTTAAATTATTATTAATTTATTAAATTATTATTTTTAAAATATTAAAAAGCAAAGGTGAAATTTCCCTGGATAATTAAATTTAGCGGTATTGTAAAATGTGTTGTGAAGGATCTAGCAAATTGAAATATGGCAATTAGATATGTTAATTTTTTAACGTAATTACCAATTTCCTAATCATGCGTCTCTTATCATTTAAATAATTTCAATTTAATTCATACAACTTATTTATTTTTTTAGAATTTGGTTACACTTATTGCTAAAATACTTTGATGACGCATCTAAGGGATTGTAATACATATAATAACCATAGGTAATGGTCTCTCCGAAACTTTCTTGTATACTCCCCAATTAAATATTCATCCCCCTCCTCCAGTACAAAAATTGTAAAGCTTAGATAAGGCTGTGAGCACCGTATGGCATAGTGGCATGATAAATGAATGAAATATAAATGTTTGACTTGAATTTAAAGCCTGTGTCTTGGCATAAGAGTAGCGTGTCTTTCCCATGATCTGGAAGTCCCGGTTCGGGCATAGTTGTTCTATCTGTGAGATGTGTGAATGTGCCTTTCTATAAAAATTCGCTGTGCAAGCGATTGTGTGTATGTTTAATCTTCATTTGAGCAGACTTCTGCCTTCGTGTTCTCAGGGATCTTTTCCCTCAGAAGCTACAGTGTCCTTTTCCGTGGTTACATGGACACGACATCATTACTTCAATCTAACATGTTTACTGAATCTATCAGGGAAATGTGAATTTTTTGTTCGGTTTATTGACACCAATATCTGAAAGAAAATTACAATTGTAATTTAAAGATAAGGTATCGAATTTTATTGATTTAAGTTATTACCTTTATGAGTTACTGCATTTACATGCATGGGAAAGTACATACCGACAGACATTCAACCTTTTGACAGTTAAGGCTGAGTATTTGATATAAAAAAATCTATATTTTAGATGTTAAATCTATGTACTAAATTTTATTTGCATAGCTCAAACGTTTTGAAGTTTTACTTCATTTTTAATCGAATAAAAAGACTGACTAACTTCCTATGAATAGATTTCATTTAATTTCTTATTTATATTTACAAATCTGGAAATAAGTTCATATACAAAATTTCTTCCATTTGGCTCGAATCTGTTTCCAGTTATCATGTTCACATCCAGACACAATGCCAAAAATGTGTTTTTCAAACTCAGGGTGATTTAAAACGTGGGTAATCGTCAAATTTTCAATTTTGTATTTTATCGAATAATTACTCTATTTTCTCTACACTTCATTTACAAAAAAGTAAAAATTGGTGATATTTGAAAATTAATTCTGGGAATCCAGGCGCAAAGTTCTGTGAAAACTTTTTTGAGGTAGTGGTTTTGAATTTTTCTCACCAACCGAGAGCTGCAAAGGGTAAATGGCTAGTTAAGAGGTATAGGGGACATGAGTTTTTAATTAATTGGCAAAATTAATAAAATTGTCAAAATAAATACAGTGATTTCAAAAGCGAGATTCTTTGATTTTGAAAGTTATTTTAAGTATAGAGATAGATGTTCATACGATAAACTATGTATTCCTCAGTCTGGCGAGCATGATACAAAAGTTATGCCAACAGTTAGTTCGCATAGAGATTGAAGGGTTAACTTTGAGCAGCATAATTTAAAAAGAGCTTTCAAAATTCTGAAGGAAATGAAGAAAAAAGTTTGAAAAAATCTTTAGAAGCGTTAAAATATTAATTAAAAATGAATTAATATTTTAACGCCTCTCCTCAACGACTTCAGAGCATATTAAAACATTTTTAAGCCACGTTAAAAAGGTAGTTTTTAAGTTACATCATTACCATTCCCATTGAATATTTTCTTTTATTTCAACCAGCGGGTGACCGAGCTCCGCTCGGAGGAAACAGGTATCGAAGCTAACTCGAAGATTTAAATTTTCAATTGCGATTTATCAAAACAATACATGCCATAAGAAAATTTGTGAAACCATTGGTGAAAAGATAATCGGTTAAAGTGCACCATTGTAAACTATTCTAAACAAAGTTAGAGTTTGGAAAGGGAACTATTGTATACAAAGGTAAAGTAAAGGTAAAGTTTGAAGTGTGTTGAAGTTCAATATTTTTGACAAATTTATTTAGAAAAACCAAACATATATACATACATAAGAAACATATTATAAACCTATAACAGCATAAACATAAAACTTTATTAGTTCGCCGTATTGGCTATAGATGGCAGCACGTTACCGCTTGAAAATTTAAGTAGCCATTATGGCGAACTAATAAAGTTTGAAAATATTCTATCTGTAACTCCGAACTGCTCGACCGTAGCGCTTCAAAACCGGCGCCAATCGATTCCTCGTGGCCAAAAACCCCAGACCCCCAAGTTTACCGGAGTTTATTAATTCTGGGGCGATTTTCGACTTGGCAACCATTCCTCGTATTATAGTTTTAGATAGATGAATATTTAAAAATATTTTTCCGTATAATTTGTAAAATAATTTTCTTTGTTTCAGATACAGCATCAATAAGCGTTGTATCTGAAAGCATCAATGGCAACATTAATTGCCTTTCATTCTATGCTTCTTTTGTCTCTATAATTAAAAGTAAATTTTACAAATAATATTAAAATAAACGATTCGAGCATTAACAAGCACAGGTACAGCGCGTATTGAAGATATATATGAAGACATCAATGAAGATATTAAATGCTTTTTATTCCATGCACATTTTGGAAGCATAATTAAAAGAAAATTTTGCAAATAATGCAAAGACAAAGTATGCAAGCATTACGTTTTATCATGCTCAGATACTATGCATATTGATGCTATATCTGAAAACATCAAGGATACTTTTCATTCGATGTACATTTTAGAACTATGTTTAAAAGTAAATTTTACCAATAAACCAAAGACAAACGATTCAAACATAAAGTATTATCAAGTTGCAATACTATGAATAGTGTAAATTTCAAAGATGAGAAGGATTCAAATCTTTAAAAAAATGTTTGAGGAAATAGAATTTTTGTTCCACAATATTTTTCGCTGAAAATTGTTTTTCATGTTTTATAGTTCGATGGATGCTGCACGAAATACTAATGGCGCTATTCAAAATTGTAAAATAGATATTTGGATGTTTAGATAATGTTTTGTATCCTTCATTGTCTATACTCAATTAAATTGGAATAATTTTTTTTCTTATATGATATCACTGCTCTAAAAGTATTTCTTTCTGTCACAAAATGAAAGAAGCAGCAATCAGCAACTGGCAAGACTAGCTCCTGTTTAAGAGTGAAAGGCCACCGACAAACAATATCTAGATTTAATTAAATATCTCCCAAACGTCTTGGCTTTTATTCTCTGGGCGAAGGTCAAGAAGTTGTGAAAAGTCGTGATGGCATAATAGCCAGAGCTGTCACACGAATCGTTATAAGCTTCCGAACTGCGCAAACTAGAGTGTGCAAAAGAAAAGAACCCCACATTAACAGCCAGGTCTCCCATTCTATTTCAATCAGCAGTCTGTTAACCATTCTCTCTGATATTACACAATCACGACTACCAAATTAAAGCATGGTTTAAATACAATTTATACGTGTGTGATTGAAAGCCTGTTGTTGATCGCTTCATTCTATTCAAAACCTCCTGTTCATTTGCTCGTCCAAATTAGAGGCAGACATGGTTTTGGAAATTCGACTTGACCTGACCCCAAAATAGTATTGATATGTTTATATCGTTAAACTTGGGATTAAAGCTATTACTGGGTATAGTAAAATCCATTTACAATACTGAAAAATTATTTATTAAATTATAGCTATGATGGACTAAGTTATAAGTGAATCTTGACAGATTAAAATCTAAAGAATGGCGTTAAAAATTAAATAGATACATTTACTTCTTCGTGTAACAGCGAAAAAAATTATTACTGAATGCATTCTTAGAGATTGTGAAGGGAATAAATTTATTACTGAAGGCAATAGAGAATGAGGGGCTATGTGAAGAAATTTATCACTGAATGCATTCTTAAATATATAAAATGAAGTCAAGAAATTTATTACTAAATGCCTTTTTACAGAATTCTTCAAGGTAGTAAAATGTACTATCAAGTGAAGAACTGAACGTGTTAGTGAATGTTAAATATAGTCATAGGAATCAATTATTTCAAATATAGTTATATGAATCAATTATTTCAAATATAGTCATATGAATCAATTATTTTATTTGTAAATAAAAGTTTGCCTATGCAAATACAGAGCAATATCGTACAGAGTAAATGAAGCAATACCCATGCAATATTGCATATGCAGATACAGAATGACTGCATATGCATCGTTTTGAAAGCGGTGAAAATATTTTGATTAGTCATGTAATGAGAAATAAGCCGAAAAGTGGATTTTGAAGCAATTATTTATTATTTATCAGTTTTACAACTTCTATTAATTATGGAATCAACTCTATACTATATTAAATATAATTATTGCCTTAATTTTCAGTTAGGTGTTCGTAATACATGCTTCTGTTTATTTTTGAAACTACTGATGTAGAGTAAGCAATTTTGCAACAGAATTTGCTATCTAATTAATATAAAAAAGTACTGAAAATAATAATTAAAGTAGAATTTCTTTTACCTGAAACATTCCTTTAAGATTTACATCAAATTAGGATTCACAAAGAATTCATTTTTGTGATAATAAAATCTGATAAAGTGTAAATTTGAAAATGTAGCTTCTATAACTGCAGAAAAAGAACACTGAATATGATAAATGTAGACTTAAGCTTTATTCTAAGTTTCATTATCAAAAACGTACATTATAGGAAATTTGAAAAGGATTTCAAACACTGACAGGTTGATAAACTGTGTTATGGGAGTTTTTTTTTTTATCAAAACGATGACGAAATCGAATGAAATAATTTCATCTTCAGGCCAGTTTTATTCACTGATTTCCCTTTTTTGTCTTATTAGTATAAGTATAAAAATTTCTTAAGAAATAGAAAATAAAGCATAAAATTTATTTACATAATATTGAAAAGTTGAGAAGTATCAAAATTTTATATTACATACGATTTCATCATCTTAATATGAATACGTATTTGTATTATTTTAATATATCAAAAACTGAAATAAACACAAATTGATTTTCGTTCCTTTTCGTACAAAATGAAATAGATTATTTTTTAAAAAATAAAACCAATATCTTGAATTAAACATTCTAATTTTTAAAATGCAGATCAAAAATACTCATTATAGAATATTATTTCTAGACCACACACATATACAGATGTTTTTCCCTTTTCAGTTTATTATGTTAACGTTCTAAGAACTTAAATTCATTTTATCTTCGCTTTATAAGACTGTACATCTATGAGCTTCACGATTGTGTTCAAAATAAAATATACTCACTTAAGCATCTATTCAGTCTTTTAAAGCTAAAATCTAAATATATAATTTTATTCTTCTTCTATTAAAAGAGTATTTTTCTTTCGCAAACGTATTATTTAAATAAATTTTTTATCGAAGAGTATTAAAAAAAATGAAAGTCGCCTTTACGATTGAAGCATGCCAAGTTTTGCATTTTCTGGGCCATTATAATCCTTACGACTTGTTGTGGTCTTTGTCAGAGGAACCATGAGAGAAGTTCAATAATTTCCCCCAGTTTCATGCACATTTTCTTCGGCATTCAAAGGGCGTGAACTTCCTGTACCCCGTCACGAACAAACTTTTTGGAGGTGAGAAAAAAGTTCAAGATTAGGTCACTAATATGGAAATAGATCGATGTGGTCTCTCTAGAACAATGCAAAAAAACAGCCCAAAGGCGGAAACGATGTACATAAGTGTCTCCCTCTCACAATGGCCGCTAAAACGGTATCTCTGCCATGATCTGAGTATAAAACAGAGGATTATTGAGACATTCCAGTTGAACTCTTAAAGGGCCTGTGGGTTTTGGGTAATCTTTGTTGGGAAATCCTGCAAATTCCGTAGGTTCTGGGCGGTGTTTTTTTGAAGAATTTCGAGGCTGTAAAGCACGAGGGTCATATTCATTCATCATTTCTAGAGTCATTGGAAGGGGGGTTTCGGTGTTTGGTCCAGTTTCAAAGATAGAATCATTTCGGAAAATGCGTGGCCATACATACTAATGTAGTTTCCAAGTTGCATCAATAATTTCCTGGTTCATGCAATTGTTTAAAAAAATTCTGGGAATAATTTCGGGAATTATTGTTTTTCTGAGATTTTCATAATATTTTATAAACAGTTGTCGTAACAAAAGAATCGTGTTACACAATAGTAATTTGGAATATATTTAAACTTTGCTTTATTAACATTATAGAAATATAATTTTGATTCCCCATAAATATTAAAATTATTGTTCAACAGCAATCGTGACATTTTTCTTCAATTGTGACATTAATTTGCTAACATATGGGCTATTTATGGGCTAATATACTATTTATTTTCGATTTTTAATATTATCATTAAAAATTGCTAAATTTAATGTTACAATTGTTTTTAATACTTAGCAAAATTTATTTTATTTTTATTTTCTTATTAAAATCTCATTCGTTTATAAAGTGAAATAAAAATATGTAATTACATATAAGTAACACAGTTCATAATTCGATACTAGTTAAACTAACGATTTAAAAACTAATTATTTAAAAATTACTCCCGACTAAAAACTAAATTGAACAAAATTATTCAAACCAAGAGACGACTGAGAATATCTACCTACCAAACAAAAAAGTTTTAGACTTTCTATTAATAGAATATGAGAATTAAATTATCTGTGACTGAAAAAACAAAAAAATAATCGTCATCTTAAATTTTAACACTGGCAAATTTTCTACTCAAACCTTCCTTGCATACTCCCTAAAAAATTCATCATGCTAGAAAATCCCATTGACGTAATATAGTTATGAAATATTTTTAATGTTAATTTTATCATTTTTACTGGTCTATCGTGTCATCCTTGTTAAGTTATTCGGCGATTAATCCTTGGTGAACCTTTTTACAATACAGAATTTGTATTGCAATAATATAAAAAATTAAAAATTTAATTCATGTTTTAGACATTTTTTCCACAACGAATTGTTACAAAAATTTGATAAAAATTGCACTTGTAATCATAAAATCCCATATAAGATTTGATACGTTTAAGTCATTGCGTGTTTGAATCATCGCGTTTAAATGTTTCTGAAATTAAAGACCGATAGATAAAAAACTTGTAGTTGGATTGGATTCAAAATTTACTAAATATCTACATTATAGATTTTAAATCTATGTACTCAATCTTATTTATCTAGCTCTCTTCACTTTATAATTTTCGTGTTAACTCATATTCAAACAACCAGACAGATGAACTTGGTTTGAACAGATTTTACACACCATTTGATAGAAATCTACAATCGACAGATAATCAACTTGTTATTGGATTGGATTCAAAATTTAAGAAATATCTACATTATAGATGTTAAATCTGTGTACTCACTCTTATTTATTTAGCTCTCTTCACTTTATAATTTTCGTGTTAATTCATATTCGAACAACCAGACAGATAAACTTGGTTTAAGCAGATTTTACACACCATTTGATAGAAATCTACAAACGTGGTGTAGACACCACAGATAAAATTTAAATCAAGATCAAAGCGCTTAAGAGTTATCTTTGTCTCAGATAGACAGACGGACACTTTCAAAAAAAATTTCGAATTCAGGAAAGTCTAAAACGTGGATATTCATCAAAATGTCGAGTTCAAGTTCTTTGATAATAGCAGTATTTTCCCTATACTATGTATACGCGAAAGTACAAACTAGAGATCTAGCGTACCATCCAAATATAAATTTATGTCCTTTCGAGATCAAACAGAATATAATATAAAATGACAATTTTTATATATTAATTACTTTTACGATCAATTGCAATGCATTAAATTTATTTGAATTGGTTGTATTATTAATGGACTTTTTATTTCTGTAAAATAAATCACCTTTATTTTGTTATGAATCACTGCAAAACCTAATCTTATAGAGAGAGAAAAATGACGTTTCAAGATGTTTCTCACATATACACTTTAAAAAAATTGAAAAACTGACAGATCACGTCTTTCAAAAACGACAGTCTGATCTGTGCTTAATTACTGCCCTGTGCAATTGACTCAAATCCTTTATTTGATTGAACGGACCGTTTCACTTTTATCTATTTCCCACGTCAAAAAAGATGAACTGCCTGCGTGCTAATGATTGCGTATTGCATTAACATTCTGAAGAAGATCTAGTAGGAGAAAAAGAATATGATCAGTAAATCACATTAAGAAAGCAGTGAGCTGACTGACTAAAATTGGACAGCATTTTAATTTGATTAATTACTACCATTAACTAACGCTGCTAGATGCTTTCTCGTAGTTCTCCCACTTGTATCTTAAGCAGAGAGAGTATTGGCAATAAACGTTTAAAAAAATACAATAAAATGGATCACCAATCGAATGATTCAGATAGTAATTACTCCAGCCTCTTTTCAGTATTAACCAGATCATTCCGATGATTTAGTTGACCAATCTAAATTATGCCACATCTGGTTTGGGAAGAATGGGTTTCTTAAGAATCTGGTTCACCTTATTAGACAAAACCATTTCATAAATTTAGCTTTAGGGCTCAAATATTAGATTTGTGTTTTTAAGATGTTGTAACTTCTACTATAATTGGGAGAGTTTAAGTGATTGGAATACTTTCGGATGTTAGGCTTCTTCTTATCGCTTATTCAGCAGATGCATATAATTGGCAAGCCTATTACTTTCAGAGCACTGAATGATAATCCATTCAAAATTACATATTTCACTTTCCATTTCCAAATTACATATCATTGACCAGACCTATTATTTCTTTCGTTGATTATTATCTGCAGTCGTAAAATTATATATCATACGTTGTTTGAAAAAAATACATTTAAATTAGTAAGCTTTTATCCCCAATATAGGAAGAAATTTTTTCGTATCTCTAATATAATTTTTCGTATCTCTAATATTTTTCGTATCTCTTCATATGCATGCACGCATACACACAAATATACACATACAAAAAGAAACCTCCTGTAAGAAATATATCTTCTGAATATACAGCAAAATTTTAAATGTATTGATAATTTAAAATAAAATCACTCTGAAAAAAATTATTTTTATTCACTTTTTTAGATAGAATTTAAATTTTAAAAAATTTCCATTGTTTTATTAAATATGAATATTTCTTAATTCAGTTTTATATATCTATAGCTATTAAAATATTTTATATAAAATTAAGCATGTATTTTAGAGATACATTCAATATTAAATTTAGTTTTTAAAAATCTGTTTTATGAAAAAATAAAATAATTTAATAGTAGTTTTATTTTTTATTAACTGTATATTCTTATCATGTAAAAAAAGGATACAAAATTATAGATTTTTCATGTTTATTTTCATCATACATATAAAAAAAAACAAGTTGTAAAAGTTTGAAACTATACGCATGAATAAAAAGATAAACTCACTATCTTTAAAACATAAAAGTGAATAAAAATTTATTGGGTAAAATAACATTTAAATTTATCAAAGATATATTTTCATTTATCATCGTAAATAAAAAAGTAAGGATTTCTAAAATATTAAAGACACATCAATGAAATGAAATAATATAATAAAATAAAATCGCAGCTTAGTCACTTTTTTTTCAAAAATTGTCTCTTCTTTATATTTTTGATAAGTTAATGCGAGCTTTAGAAGATATGAAAGTTTACAAAATGATTAAAGTAAAGAATATTTGTAATAAAAAAAAGTACAATTACCTTACCTGAAGTATTCAAACCTTCCTAATGAAACTGAGTTTTTGTCATAAAACTAAACAATCGAATTGATATGTTTGAAATTGCAGTTTGTTTGTAAGGTAATTAATCTCACTTTCGGATTATTCATGCAAATTTAGCAGATAATATGCACATTCTTTCTGCCATAGCTTTCGACAATGGAAGAAAATTACGCATTTACATATTTTATGAAACAATGAAAACGGTAAGAAATTCAGTATAATAATCAAATACATTTTTGATAAATTATATTAAAGAATAGTTTTAAAAATTATTATTTTATCTCTGAGAAAAAATTAAGTGAATAATAAATGACTAACATTTAAAGATAATTTCTTAATTTTAAAAACGACAAAAAATAATTTTGGGTCAATGATATTTTTAGAGATTATTGCTGATAATATCAAAATCTGACTTATCATTTTAATTAATTACAATTTTAATATATTTTAATTAACTGCAGTTTTAATTGAAAAGTCAAAAACGTAGCACTAAAGTAGCTAGCTTCTAAGATATATTGGTATCAAATATAATTTAGCTCTAGATTAAAATATCTGGTTTGTAGAAAACCAGTGCAAATTTCTAATTATTATACGAATTATATTTTTATTGATATTGATTAAAATGAAATTAATAAGTTAAATATCGTTTAAGAAAAAGATGTTAACAACTATTATTAATGCCAATAAATTTAATGAGAAATTACTTGGATTAATTTTATATATAATACCATTTTCAAAAAAAAAAAATGATCTTAAAACTATCCAAATGATATTCATTAAAACAATTTTAAAATATTGAAAACTTTTGCAATTAAATATTTTTAAATAATTTGTAATTCAAATGGCAACAGGATCACAAGCTTTAATCGTGCTTGGAAACAAGATTTATATACAAGATCTCTTTAACGTGATTGTCTAAATTAGTTTATCCATCAATAAAACATATTGTACGTTAATAAAATGCTGCTATATGGCATTACATATCTTCTCTTTGAGGATAAAAAAATTCTCTAACAAAAAATACCTTAACCAACCGATATTCGATAAGGCAATTTAAAACTTTTGCTATTGAATATTTTAAAATAAGTTGCAATTCAGATGGCAACATCATCGCAAGTTTAATCAAGTTTCTAACAAGGTTAACTGTAAATCTCTTTAATATGAGTTGTTAAAATTAATTCAATGAAACATATTGCATGTCAATAAAATGTTGCTATCCATCATAAAATATTTTCTCTGCTAGAATGAAAAAAAAAAGTTATCTCGAAATTAACTAAATGATATTCATGAAAACAATTTCGAAATATTCAAAACTTTTGCTATTGAATATTTGAAAGTAATTTGCATTTCAAATGTCAATATGATTATAAATTGAATCGTGCTTGGCAACAAAATTAGTTGTATATCTCTTTGACGTGACTGTTTTAATTAGTTTATCCATCATTAAAACATATTATACGTCAATGAAATGCTACTATCTAACATCTTATTCTTCTCTGCTAGGATCGAAATACAAAATTATCGAAACGATATTCGTAAAAACAATGTTAAAATATTCAACTTTGCTATTGATTATTGGACAGTAATTTGCGCTTGAAACGATAACATGATTACAAATTTAAACATGCTTGGTAACAAAATTAATTGAATCTCTCTTTAACGTGATTGCTTAAATTAATTTATCCAGCTCTAAAACATATTGCACGTCAATAAAATACTCCTATCTAGCGTACAATATCTTCTCTGCCAGGATAACCATTTCTAATCTACTTGTACTTAGAAAAAAATCTACATGGGAAACACAACTACAACTGAGGAAGAGTCACTTCTTACAATCAAACATCTCAACTTGTGCACTCAAAACAATTGACAGGAAGCTGCGAACATTCGTGTCAACCCTCTATCGTAAATATCGTTTCGGCTTGCCCAAAGAGTCGTCATAGATTGTATCATAGACAAAGACTGGAAGATCTGAATCCGGAATCGCCTCTAGAAATGAATTAAGTAAAGTTACGCGAGGCTCTGAAAAAGTGCTATCTGTAACAAGTAGCATATAATCATATATACATATAGTTATGATATGTATTCACTTAATATAAAAAACTTGATATTTTATTAATCGTATTAGTTATATATTAAACGTCTTAAAGCATCCAACTTGATTCGAAAGGGATTTTTTTCAAAAAAATTAATAAGAAGTTTTTCTTTTATTAATGTAAGAAAAAAATAACGATTGAAAGTGAAATTATTAAAATTTATATATAGACTTTGAAAAAAAATATTTTTTGATGCAAATTGTAGCATTTATTTTAAAAAACTATGTTTGTCGAGGAGAAAAAATTGTTAGTTTTTCCTTTTTCTTTGCAACATTACATGTGAAATATTTCTTAGAACATAGCTAATTATTTTCTAAGAATTATATACAAAAATAAAATTTTTGTGTGTAATATATAAACTTAGAAAATCTATGAAGTTCTGGAATTTTTTTTTCAACAATTCTCACATTAAGCAATCATGAATCTAATTCTAAAGCATTCATCATCAAATCCATAGTTCACTATACTTTGAAAAACATAACTAGAACTTATTATAAATTTCCTTGTGATATCTTGATTATTCTTTGAAATTTGACGAACTCGCACACTATAATTATGAAAAAAGTTCTTCAGAAAATGCAATTAAAATTTTTAAATTCTTATAAATCAGCAACACTTAAAGTGTCAACAGTTTTCTCCAACATGGCTTCTAATTGATATATAAACAAAATAAAGAATATTATTGAAGCCAGTAACATTGTTGCTGTGCTGTGACTTACGACACTTTACAAACCCGCTGACAATTATCTGTCAGCGATTTAAGGCTAGTAAGCGTCTCTTGTTTTTTCAGTAGCGCCAACTACAGCCAAGAATACGACTTAGCTACTTCATGGGTCACATTCACTTGCAGAACATCTTTTTACATGGAGGTGGGATTTCTACACTCCACAGACAGAACACAGAAGAAGAACAATCATGCTTGAACTGGGATTCGAATCCGGGTCGTCCAGATCCCTTGTTACGATCCCAGAAAACATAAACTTACTTATTGTTAAAAACTGCAAAAAATCATCCATTTTCATCTAAATTTGCGTATTCAAATTAGTCGAATTATTTAAAAAGAAATAAGAAAATAGGAAAAATATTATTGCACTGCACAAGTATTTGGTAACATTATGGGTAAAAAATATATTTATAGATTCATGGACCATCTTACACTTGCTACTCGTATTATTGTATCACAACATTCTAAGTAGTTAGATGACGTTCATCGTGGGATTATAATGGCACAAAAAGTACCTTTCTGTGATACATATATAATTATTTCATATTCTTCAATTTTGGAGCTATTAAGCGGCTCTTGTTTAGTAACATGGCATGTGTTTACGTGATATACTCTGAATTTCTTCAGCTTATTTAATTAAAGAAGCCTTGCATATTTTGAAAAATGATGAATGAGACAACATCATAATACTATTGTCATACTTATTTAAGTTAATTCCCATTGTATATTTTGGAACAAATCACAAAATATTGTTCCATGTTAGATAATGAGGACAACCTCAAGGGAATAAACAGCCCTTTCTAAAGTTTCATGCCTTACTAAGAGAAGAAAGTCTAAACTTCAATAGATTTACAAGGTGTAAGATCCATATAAAGGACCTCCAACTTCTCCAGATCCAAAATTACAAAACTTCTATCACTCACTGCACTCTGACAGCATAAGAGTGCTTGCACTTATAATAAATAGCTCAAGCAAATTTGTTAGTTTTGCAACTATTATTGTAAGTAAATTACCTCCATTATCTGAAACAAAGAAATTTTCTTTGATTACTTTAACTCCTTTAAAGCATCCAATTACCTGTATCGGTAATTTTCCACTTCTGTCATTTAAAATTCTGTTAATTTTAAACACAAACAAAGCAACCATTTCCCAATTAGAGCGTTAAACTTATTCTTCTGTTGCATCTTTTTGAAATCTCTAATTTGGTTCTGTGAAATGTAGGGATTCAAGCAGAGCATAAGATATTACAGTTTTGCTTGCTCCACTCTCTAATGCTTGCCAAATGATGAGATTTTACATGTTTCATCTCTTCAAGACACTTGGAGATGCTTTGTGGGAGTGAAAGACCGCATTACATTATCTAGTACTGCTCCTGGGTCAAGGACAAGCGATAAAAAGGAATTGTTGCATCATCTGCTGCTACTTGGTCAATTTGTATCTTCTGAAGTGACCTTAGAGCAGTAAGGAAATTTATGATATACAAAATTGGATTATTAAATGAGAATGGTAGGCATATTTCTAATCCCTACCCAACAACTTTTCAAAGCCCTAAGGCCTTAATTTCTTTTTTCTACTTTTAGGATATTTCATTTTGTTTTACAAGACAATGTGCAGGAGATTATAGAAATAATGGAAACTCCTATGAATAAAAGAGACGTTTTTGAATGCCTTTCTTAAACATTAATAATAGCAACCAGTTTTTTTAAATAAATATATTTATATATTATTTTAAATAAATATATCGATATATTTATTCTGCTAGCACGTGTTAGCTTTATGGAAGTTCTGTAATTCTTCGATTTTTTTTTTCAAAAATGTAAAATGTCGGACCCCTCAGATTTTTAAAGAGGACATATTATAGAAACGCGTCTAGTTGACTAAACATCTCAACTTTTAGGTATTACTAGGGTGAAGATGTCTTAAGTCATGACAGAAACACACAGTATGGCAAGACGAGTTCGACAAAGTAAAATAGGTGGTTTGATAACGACCTATAGTTTAGATTATTCATATTAAAATCAAACATCCATTAAATTTAAGAATATACTTTCTTTTTTTATTGTGCTTATGTGGATAAAGAGGGGTTTAAGCTTGTTTTTTTTCTTCTGTAAATTTTTATTGTAGTAATTAAAATTACTTTAATGTTTTTTATCTTATTCAAAATAAATTTTAAATTAAAATATTTTCATTGGGAAGATTGTAATGTAGATGACCCTCAACCAAGCGTCTTGCTATTTCACTTTGCCACAGCATATTTTGTTTCAAAGCTTTTTTCTGAAAACTAAACTAAAGATTAAATTAACATCAATAAAAAAAGCTTGTTTGAGGAAGTAAATGTGGATTGATGTAGCATACTATTTAAGATCCCTATAATATTTAATCTGTCCTTGAACATGTGAATATGGCTGTACCCTAATAATTGAAACCTTTGCTTGAAGACTTTCAGAGGAAACTAATTCAAATTTGTGTTTCCCTTCTATGAGGAGTTCTAGTAGCAAACTAATGTTTCGGCGTCAAATGCAATTTGGTATAAAGTTTTAAAATAAATTGAGAAACCAATTAATTTGATGATTTTTTCTGTTATCAAATTAGACGAACAAATTATCAAATTAGAGAACATTTTATCAATTTCTTAAAATATGCATCCACAAAATATTTGATTTATTTATGCTTACCATACATTTTTGGTATTGAACTGTAACGTTTATGATGACAACTTGGACCATTATTTAAACGTCTAAAAATATTGTAAATTGTTTACCATAAGACGTACGAGCGGGATAAGGAATTAAGATTACAATCGAAGGATTTAATATTTGACGTTGTTCTATTCATGGATGAAGACAGCAATGCCATAATTAAATCCATTACACCACTTATTAATGCGATATTATTTAAGGAAATTATTTAAGGCAATATACACAAGTTAACCTTAGAAATCACGGAGTCTTGAAAACTATGTACTCAATAAAAAAAAAAACATTAAATAATTCTCTAACTGTGAGTTAGGGTGAAATAACGTTACCTAAATTAAGTAGACGATATAGCTTGATATATTTTTTCATAAATTTTTTAAACTGAAATTTTTTTATTCATTATTGAAATGGATACCAAAAAACTGAAACAATACTCTTATTCTTTCCGACTCTATTTCACCATTTTAAAAGTTTTTTTAAAATAAATTGATAGAAAAGACAAAACGGAAAAGGTTATTTTGATCAACTTTAGAGGAAAATTAGGGGGAATGCAGGACTTTAAAAATTAGGCCATTGAGGGCTTAAGAAGAACTAGGAAGATCGGAAGTTCTCGAAAGAAGCGAAATATGAAATACTTACATTTCCTTACATGTCTTAACCGATACTTTTTGTGACATACGAAGATGGATGATGTTATGATCATGTTATGACATGTATCACCGAATTAGTTCAAAATGAGATGCCAGATGTTAAAAATAGCACATAGATTCATTCTCCTTTTTATCAGTACTGAAATCTCTAATGTGAAATCATATATTTTTTCAGGGTTATTTTTGAAAACTTGACGTTTAATTATTATTTCAATATTCATATATCTCATCAAATTTATACAAAAATATTTATATTGTATAATTTCTTTAATTTTTTATAATATTTTTTCCATTTTAGTTCAAAATAACAATGTTTACTATGAATTGATTTCTTGAGCTTTTTTTTCAAAGAGGCGAGAAGGTATAGCTATATTTTATTATTCACAAAAGCTTCGAAAAAGAGAAGATTCATCAAATTCTCGTCATTGAATTTTTTTGTCTATTTTAATAGTTTTCTTTGTATAATTTGCTTATCCAAAACTTAAAAAATATAATAAAATATATTTTTTCTTAATAAATTACATATGCTGTATAAACTGTCAGGAAAACCGTGTAAATAGGAAAAATGTGAAAATTTAAAAAGGACCAAATATTGAAAATATAAAATGTTTTCTGGATATATATCTGTATTTTAATATCAGTAAACTTATATTAGTATCTTCCCAATTATTCAGTAATCTTGATATATTAGTATCTGTCCTTGAAAAGCTCTTTTTCCATAGTATTAAAATAGTTTTTCAAAGCATTTACAATTTTTGTGGGTTTTATATGTTTCTTGAAGTTTTCTAAATGTCTAAAAGAGTCTATAAGCAAGTTATTTAACTAAGATCACTAATAAAAAATAAATATAATGTTCTACTAATGCTTCATCATAATATTTTCAGCTTGAGTTTTATTCTCTAAATATAATATTGTGAAAATATTATAATCATCTAAAAGTACTTACTCTAGGTTTTAACGAATCTCCATATTTTAGACCACTATAAATATTCCAAAATACATATTAATGGAAATGTTCGTCTGACTGCCTGTGACAAAGAAACTGCTTTGAGCTAAAAATTTTGAGCAAAAAACTTGCAGAAGAAGTCTGTCTGCTCAGCTGTTCGAATATAAATTAACATGATAATTACAAACAGAAGAAAGATATATGGATAAGAATCGCTACATTGATTTAACAGCTATAGTATAGAGTTTTATTAAATCTTAAGCCACACCCAACAAAGAAATGATTTTATGTCTCTCTGTAATTTCAGAAACATGTAAACGAGATAAATAAAAACGCAATGACTTAAATATTTCAAATTTGGTATGCGATTTCGTGACTACAAGGATAGTTCTATGTCAAATTTGATATAGAACTATCCTTGAAGTCATGAAATTATATGTATCATATCATATCATATCATATCATATCATAATTATATGTATGATATCTGTATTATATGTATCTTTTGTAGAAAACGACCTTTTCAAGGCTTATTTTCATTCTTTTAAATACAAATTGCTTGTAGGTTTCTCAATTTCTAAGAAATTCACTAGCAAGGTATTGATTTAATCGTAATAACGAAAAATAAATATGTTTACTGAGGTTTCATTGCAATATTCAGAATTAGACTTTTATTCTCTATAAGCAATATAGAGAAAGTATTATCAAGAATCATTCAGAAATTACATTCGAACTCTAGATTTTAGCGAATCTCCATGTTTTAGATCACCCAGTTCGAAACAGACATGTTTTTTTTCTGTCTACCTCTAACAAAGATAATTCAAAACCGCTTTGAGATAGACAGATGAAATTAGGTATACCATCATTCTATCAAATTGCGAATAAAACCCATCCTGAGGTGGTCTAACCGGCTGTTTGAATAAAATTTTTACGAGATAAATACAAAAAGAAGAAAGCTATATAGATAAAAATAGGGACACAGATTTAAGACTCCTATCAAATTTTGAGCAGATTCGAATGAAAAATAGATTTCTGTACTTTTTGAAACATGTAAATAAGGTAACTCGGAGACGCAATGATTTTACAATTTCAAATTTGGTTCATGATTTTGTGACTACAAGGATAGTTTAAAGTTAAATTTATGTCGGTCGAGAAAAATATGCCTAAAAAGCAATTTCGATTATTTTAACGTTCTCTGTGTATGATTTGGTTTCTCAAAAGTTTAACAAAAATAATATTTTATAATATATTATTCTATAATTAATTAAATACGTCACATTTACTCTCATTAAGCCAACGTCCTTGCGTAGGGATTGCGCATTTTCCCCGTTATTCCGTCCGAGTCTGGGTTCCCGCATTGTTATGATTCTGTTGTCCATTTGTAAGGGGTGTGAATGTGCCCCCTCCCATCTATAAAAAGGGGTCGTGTAACGAATGCGACTCATGAAGTAGTTAAAGCGTGCTCTTGTCCTTAGTTGACGCTAGTGAAAAAAAAGAGGCTCTAATCTCGGCTTATATCACTGATAGCTTTCTGTCTTTTAGTTTAGTTATATTAACGTCCCGTTTTAAAGCAACACGAGGGCTATTTTGGAACAGACCTAGTTATTTTGAACCACGGTTAGATGATAAGGACGACACCTGAACTGGCATCCCCCTCTCCACACCATACCAGCGGGAGGACGTTTGGCCTGGCAGATTTAAAGTGCAAGAGACCATCTCACACGATGGTTCTTCGGTGGAATCGAGTCTCGAACCTGAAACCCTCCGGTTCCAAAGCCGAGACCTTACCACCAGGCCACTGCGGCCCTGGTAGCTTTCTGTCAGTGGGGTTGTAAAGTGCCATAAGTAACAACAACTGCCATCAAATTTGGTATAAATATAAAAACACACGCGTCATTTTAAAAAGAGCAAAATATTGAGTACACGTCAAACATCAGTATTCTTAATATTTCAATATCTGTATTATATATATATCTATTACGGAAAAAAAGCTTTTCCAGGCTTTTATTTATTTTTTAGGCAAGTTACTGATTTTAGCGCAATAATAAAAATTGAATACAATGTTCAAAGGATGTTTCATCATAATATTCCAAAATAAACTTTTAATGTAGAAGATAAAATTTCACTTAGAAATTTTATTATATAATTCATCATTATGGAATTATCACTTTACAATCATTTAATACTTTTAAATTCATATTATAAACAAGCAGTATTTTTTGCCATTTATAAAGATCAAAATCATAAAAAACTACCCTTTTACAAGTCGAATATAACGTTTAACTTCAAATATCCAGGACCATTGCGTAACCCATACAATCCATTAACCTATCAGATATTCCATCACATTTCCATTACTCCGAACTTTCACCTAAAATGACTCTATTTTTCCATGAAAATAGGGGTGTTAACTTTCAATAAAATGACATTCTAATGATGCATATGTCAATACATTTGAGCCAAGTTTTAGTCAAAATTATAACATTTTCCGTAGGATACGCCCTCAAAATTGCTGCCTTTGAAGTTAAAAATGTAAATTCGTTCGAAAGGAGATTTGGATTAGAATGCTTATGAAATATGATTCATTCTTTATATTCTCGTATACGAATTATAAAGAAAGTATTATCATCGTCGAAAAATTCAACTCGTCAAACTCTAGATTTTGAAGAATCTCTTCGTTTTAAACCTTCATAGGTTCAAAATGCCCGTTCGTCTGTCTATGACAAAAATAACTCAAAACTGCGTTGAGCTAGAGAAATGAAATTTATTTAATGGCATTTACTGCAAATTTATAAATTTCAAATTTTGAGCAATCTTTTCAATGGAAGCCTTATGTCTGATTATTCGAATATAATTAAACACAATGCTTATAAAATGAGGACAGCTATGTGGATGAAATTTACTACACAAATTTAACAGTTGTAGTATAGATATCTACCAAATTTTGACTCAAATCCAATCAATCCATCTATCGATCTGTATTCTTAGAAACATATAAAGGGACTAAACTCTAAGACTCTCTTTAGTTTTTCAAATTTGGTATGTGATTTTGTGTACAAACATCGTTTTGGGTCAAATTTTTATTCCAATTGGTAAGGAAAAATGCATTCAAAAGGCAAATTTGAATTCCCTGTTCTATTAACAATATGTTAGGGATTAATCACTAAAAATACCAACAAAAATGACACGATACATTCAGTAAAATGGCTAAATTCACGCCAATGATTATAAATTTGTAACTATTGATGCCAATGCTACGCATTCGTTTTCTTCCGTAACACATTAGAAAATATGCTAGAAAGTTTTGAGGAGAAACGCCTACTGGATTCATTGTTGATTTTCAAGATCCAAAAAATCGACTTTTTCCCCAACGTTGAACATGTTCTATACTTAATTTGAATCGTTTTGAATTTCTTTTAATGGAATTTCCATAATTCTTTTGTGCATAGTAAAAAATTAAAGTTTAATAATTAAAGTTTCTTTTCAGAAACAATTACTAGTGGGAAATCTCTAAAGTCTATCCATTTTTAAATTCTGCTATTTTTTTCTATGATGTAAGAAAAATATATATTTGATGATATAAGATATATATTTGGCTAATTTTCTATCAATATAAAGATTTAAATAGAAAATTAAGCAAATGCATAGCATAGTAAGCAGAATGTTCTAAAGGATACAAAATAGTAGGAGTTACAAAAGCTATTGGTTAAAATTTTTGGCAAATTTCGTATTTAAGAAATAAATAATAAGTAATAAAAATTATGAAATAAATTTGACGTTCAATGTTTAAATACTCACGTTGATAATTTAAAAACAGAAAGGATTTTTTTATTACTTCATTTGATAATTTTTACTGTAAAGTCCTCATCGAATTAAGAACTTAAGAATCATCCATTTGTAATCCATAAAGGTAGGCTTACACACGTTATAAAAATCTAAAGTCACGCATAAGTCACACGTCATAAAGTCTATAAAGTCATGCATTTGCAGAGGGTAGAATGTGCTTACGCTGAGAAAGCGAACAATAACGTGTTCTTTGCTCGGTAGGAACAATTGCTACTGAATAGTTTTTAGACATGCGTGATCTTACTGAATGGTTTGTTACTGGCTGGTTGTAAAACCACCTTAAGAATATAAAGTATGGAAGTATTTAAGGAATAAAAATAAAACTCCTCGATTTTTATTAATATTTTCAGTGTTATTTCGAATTAACACAAATGTGTTTGAATTCTAAGCGAAATTATATCGTTATATTAATAGAAAAATTCAGACGTTAGTCAATACAATTTCAAATAGGAAAAATTCGACATAAAAAACTTTAATCTAGCCAATTATCATATTATAAATTAGCAATTAAAAATTAGATCACGCAACAAGTCGATAATGGTTATTTTTGATGTAACAAATGATAACATTAAATGAATCTACAAATTAAAGAAAATTTCATGCCTAAAATTATCTGAGTTAAAGAGAACTGATTCTATCGCAATTCTTTTCTTGTGATAATACCCTCAAAATCACTGTTTTCGACATTTAAAAACAAAATCAATCTAAAACAATTCCGCATATGAAAATTATGAAATATTGAATTTTCTAACTATCCATTAAATCAGAAATTTATGAGTCCCTGATAAAAACGACAACCGCATTTTGGTGCAAAGATCACGAAAATTCATCTTAATAAATATCAAAAGAAAATAGGTATACTAAATCAAAACTTTAGTAGAAGAATATGAACTTTCTTCAATAGATCGCTTTTGCATACAAAACGAGACAGTTTAATTATATCAAACGAGCCGCTGTTATCATTATTTTTCATTGTGATTGCAAAATCCTGAATACGTTGGCGTTTCAATGAGATTCTTTTGTTTCATTTATTTTGAAGTTAAATGTGTTTGCTGTTAGATGGCTGAAAAAATAACATAACTTGTTACATTTTAATGAAGAAGGCGTGCTTGAGAAGGGAATCTTCTAATTCAACGAAATCGTACATTATGTCCTGAAATGAGAAGAATTTCTACAGACAGAACATGTTTTTGTTTCAATTTGAGCATCGTCTTGGCAGGTGGTTCTTTTACGAACTCATGCCAGTTACTTTTGCATCAATGTTTATTGTTCTTTTGTAATGGGCATGTTTTCATTTTAAATGCTTATAACAACACGTGTTTTTGAATAAAAGGAGAATACATATAATTCCAGGTGCTCAACGCAAATTGATGGTTTTAGATTTTTTGTAAAAGGCTTATTCTTCTGCATGTCTGTGATAAAGATACCCCAATATTAATTTCTAATTGATATGTTTTTATAATATAGCAGTACGTGTTTATTTCCTAAAAGGAAAACACACATAATACAAGCTGTGATCTACACAGGTTTAAGGTTCTCAATTTCTTTTCTCTTTTGTTTTTGAGAATTTTTATCTGTCTGTTTGCGTTTAACAAAAATAACTCAAAGTCGCTTTTGTCGACATGGATGAAATTTTTCATACTGTCCTTATTCAACATTTGTCCAATTTTGGGCAAAATCCGTTCAGAGGAAATTTACCAAACTGTTCCAATCTTGGTACACTTTAACACGATAACTATAAAACGAAGGGAGATAGATAGATAAAATTTGATACACAGAATTAATATCTATAGTGTAGACATTTATCAAAATATGAACCAAATCCTATATGGAATAGACCGGTCTTTTTTATTCTGCACTTTTAGGAACACGTAAACGTAATAACTCAAAGATGCAATCTCTTAGATATTTCAAATTAGGTATAAGATTTTGTGACTATAAGTGTAGTTTTGTTTCAATCGGCTGGTAAAAAAAAATTGTTTAAGGAGCAAACTCCGTTTGCAGGTAATATTAACCGAATGTCAGAGATTAATCGCCAAAATACTCGTCAAGGACGACACAATAGATCCAGTAAAAATGTTTGATTCGTTGAGTAAATTTAACTTGTACAGTATAGACTACTGTCAAATTTTGTGCCAATTCTGATTACGGATTGGCTGTCTATCGGTCTGTATTTTGAGAGGAAAGAAAATGAACTATTTCAGAGACTCAATGACTTAAACATATCGCATTTGATACAGGATTTTTTTTATCAAGTGTAGTTTTGTATCGAATTTTTGTTTAAGTTGGTTAAGAAAAACTTGCCTAAAACACTTTTAACTGAAATTTGCCAATTTTTCGAATATTATCGACGCATGCTTGGGATTTATCTCCAAGAATGACACGATAGACTCAGTAAAAATATAAATTCTAGCCAAAAGTTCATAATTTGTAACTTTTGCACATCAATGTAATGCAAGGTGTTTTCTGGAATGACAAGTTTATCAGAGAGTATGTTAGCAAGTTTTAATGAGATCTCTCTCCTTGTTTCAATATTATAATCAGCGTGATTAATTCTAATGGCTAGAAGATCTTATGACTTAGAATGTTAAAAAAACATTTGCTTTGATTTCTTGTTGGATCTTAATATACCATTGAGCTAATTATTATAGAATATTATTACTAAATCAAAACAATTTTTCATCTCCCAAACTAAAACCCCCAATGTTTAAACTGCCGCTTTATCCGCACTCAGTACAAAATCTATTGTAATTGGACACTCAAAAGTATGGAATGAGTATATTAGCTGCAAAAAAATATCTATGAAGGAAAAAATATAATTTTTTTACAAACACGATTTTGCCAGATATTCAACCATGATTTGTGTTTATTTCCATTCGAAATTCTATGGTAGCTAAACACATATAGGATATGTATATTGTCAAGAGAGATTATGGAAATGTGAATGAAAATAGGCTCCGTTTCCGGCATAAAGCCAATTTTGCTCAATGTTTAACCTTGAAGTTTGTTTGTTTATGCATATTCTTTTCTATCCAGATGCTTTTAAGTAGAAGATTAAATTAGGACAACGATTTTTTAGCCGTGGCAGAAACTTTTTTCATGATAAAAAAATAAACCAATTTAAATGCAAAGACTTTATCTCGATTAGCATCTGTGTGGTTGCTCAAAATAAATAATTCAATAAAATTCTTTTGTTCATACTTTTGTTTTCTGCGATTCAAAAGGGTTTTTTTTTTCTCTTTTTGTATTTCAATTGCAATACAAAAGTGACATGATTTATTGTACTACTCTTTTATAAAATGTTTTGAAAAAATAAAATAATCTATTAAATATATTCCGCACAAAAAGGTGCATTTTTTCACAGAGCAATTTTCGATTTCCTTAGCTTTTTTAATGCAGTTATTACTATTTCTCTTATTTTTATCAGATTATTCGAAATTCAACACTTTTGACGATCAACTATTTCGCCAGAAATTTTTTTATGTTAAATTACATTAAAATATACTTAACCTAATTAAATGTTCATCATTCTTTTAACAAACATTTTTAAGCATCATTTTTTTTTCTTTTCTTCTTTTTCTTTTTCTTCTTTACGCCAACATTTTTAATATAAGTAGAAATAGAGATAAATGATTACTTTTCAGTTAGCCGCCGGGCCCAATTGAAAAGTCGCCAAATAATTAGTCCAAGTTTTATACGGTCTTTTAGCAAGAAAACATCATATTTAGTGAAATATTTTTGAAAATTTTAAATAATTAATTATGAATATTTCTATTTTCTGCTAACAAATTTAACTGAATTATGAAGCTGTGAATATAATTATTTTAGAACAATAATCCGTTTCATAATTTTATTCGATCCATCTTTAATAAAACTCTAAGTTACCGATTGATATCTTCTTTGCGACAGTCCAAAGAATGGTCTAAAATCGCTAATTTTTATGATATAGTAATATTTCTATTTTCATAACTCATTCAGTTTTAGTCGCCATACATTGGGCCTGTTTTTTTTGTTGTTGTTATTTAAATCGGCAGCGTTTAAAAAATATGAATTGACTTGAAGTGAATAAAACAATATTCTTCACTTCATTCAAACCCTTTTTTCTATTGGATGGATTAATATTTACCAAGCGAGTAATCTCTTTGTAGTGGATGGTACATCAACAATGAATTTCCAGAAGCTAAGTAATCAGGTTAAAAAAGGACAATCATTTTGTTTCAATCAATCTTCAATCAAAATCATTTTGCACTTCGTGTCTTTGAAAATGAATAAATCTCAATAGAAATCAGGAGCATTTAGACAGCTATTGTTAAAATGTATGCAGCGAATAATCTCTATGAGATGGATGAAACATCTACAATCAATCAATTTCCAGAACCCGCAGAATCAGCAAACACTATTGATCACTCATTGATGTCCAGATAGCATCAGGAAAAAAAAAAGAAATCATCACTCCGAGATTCAAACAAATGTTTTAATCCGTTTCTTCCTTTTTTTTAATCTTAGTGACAGATCCCTTTCCAACCTGATATTAAAACCAGCTTATCTTGGGGCATAGTACCAATCTAACAAAGGTTTATCCTTATACTTGCATTCAGGAAATCGAGGGATGGATATGCATTGAAAAAAATGGAAGCATTCTTTTGTTAGAGAAGGGCACACACACTACATTGTGACGTCTTCTCTTTGTAAGTGAAAGCCACGCCGAGTATTCTATTTCAAACACACACTGGACAATGTGGTCATGGTGTTGGCATTCGTTCGATGTTAATGCAGTATTTTTAAAGCGCGTTTAAACGCACAGTAGGAAAAGGGAAATCATTAGGAGATGTGTGATAGTTTTAAATTACTTGTTGGAGGAAGAAGAGGCATTATCTTTGATGATTGAATTCATGAGATACCCATGTCGGAAACACAAAAGAAAAACTGATAAGGAGTGTAAAACGTTAATGGACGCGATTCATCTGATATCCCGCTTTCTTATTTAGAATACCACTAATGGCTGCCTGTTTTTTTTTAAAGTTATTTATAACAATTACTGCTTTTAGTTTATGAAGTGAATTACGCATTGTTATTGCAGAGCTCACAACAAAATGGTATATTTAGAAATTTCTATGAAAAATATTAACATTTTCTGTTATAATTCTTCTTTAAGATAATTTTACTTCACAAGTATGGCGATAATTACATATTATTATACGGCAATCTTTATTTATAATAATGGTGGGAAGGTTGCTGACATGTATGTTTTAATTTTAAAAAAGATATTTTAAGCCCATTTTATTACAATTCATTTTACATAGAATAAAAATAAAATTTAAACTGCACTAGCACGTTGAGTGTGCATGGAAAAAATAAGGTTTCGGTAATTTGTTTTTAAAAAAATAGCACAAATTATAAAATTATATATCGTCTCAAACTATCAGAAATTGTTTCACCATTTAAGAAATCAAACTACATTCTAGTCTGATCGAAATTGAACATTTTGATATTTCAAGCAATTAAAAACATTAAAGAGATACGGTAATGCGCTCTCCTTTATTTCAAATTAGTTTTGTTTAGAAGCTTTTCAAAGGAATTCAACGAATTGTGGCATTCGGCTTCGATGAATATATATATGGATTATGTTTATGTAAATGGTCAATATCTGAACTTTAATAAATTTAAAAAAAAATGATATATTCTCGAGCCCAAATTTTTTGTCTACTGCAGTACTTTGTCCTTTATACTTTTAATGTGCAAAAATGCGTTTCGAAGTCATTAAAGAAACGCAATAAAACTTCAATTAATTTTTATTTTTAAAAAATGGAAAATTTTTGAATTTTTTTCTTAATGAACCTTTTCTATTTTCTAAATTTAATAACTGTAAACAAACAATCTGTTCCATAGAGAGTTTTGCATGATTTTTTTTAAATTTTATTCATAGTTTTCCACATATAAATATAATTGCTTTATGAGAATGTGAGCTAACATTAGAAAGAATCAATAAATCCTCATGTTTTCTCGCAAACTGACTAAAAACAATGTTAATGGATCCATATAAAGGTATTTTGAATAGGAGAAAATAAGAAAACATTGACTGCAGCATGCATCAAAAAATGCAAAATTTTGTATCATGTAGTTATTTAGTTAACTGTGCATAACACTTCTCGAGGTGCAAATTAAAAAAAAAACTGTATATAATTTTAATAATTATTACTTTCTCGTATACGTAGTAAATATAACGTATAATAATCGTCGAAAAGTATGAGCTTTTGACGGATCTCCACATTTTAACACTCAACTCACAAAACTCACCGAGTTCGAAAAACACAATTTTTGGAAATGTCTATTCGTCCCAATAATGATTTGAATTAAATGATGGAAATTTTGTTTAATGTCTTTACAGTTTGCAGATTTCTATCAGATTTTGAGTAAATCTGTTCAGAAGTTCGAGAGTTCGGTTATTCGAATATAAATTAACACAAAAATTACGAAATGAAGAAAGATAAATAGATAAAATTCGGTACACAAAGTTAATATCTATAAGGTAGAAATATGTCAAATGCTAAACCAAACTAAACTACGGGTTCATTGTCTCTCGTCTATGCTTTTAAAAATACGTAAACGCAATAAATGTAGTGACTTAAATATATGAAAACTGGTATGGGATTTTGTGACTAAAGTGCAGATTTCTATCAGATTTTTGTTTTAATTTACTAGGGAAAACACGCTTAAAGCTCCTATTTGTTTTTCGGATTCTATTAATGACATGCCAGGGATGAATTGCCAAAAAACTCCCCAAAAATAACAAGACAGATTTAATAAAAATGCTACATTTTTACCAAAAAATATTTCGTAATTATTGTACGTCAGTGTTATGCAACATGATAAGTCATGGCATGACAAGCTTATTTAAGAGTATGCTTTGAGAGAAGGTTGTAAGAAGAGCACTCCCACTGTTTAAATTGAGTTGACTCTCAAAAGGGAAATAAAATAATATCCAATAAACGAAATGAATAATGTTTTTATAAATTTTCTTGTTGATAATTTCCACTACTGCAGCTTAATATTATTCATTGCGCAATTCTGAAATAAAATACATGTCATTAATCATATTTTATGTACATTATATTTTATTCAAAGTCATGTTCGTAATTTTCTTTCGTATGTTTCATTATTTAAATATATTTTGTATTAAATATACTTTGTATTGACATTTTACATTTCCATTTGCAAAACTTAACATTTAACATAAAAGGAAACTAATAATTTTCTCTACCTGTTTATACATATCGAATACATTCGATTTTTATTGCGTGTTTATTTAACAATCAAATGACGGAAGTTGATTTTAACGTGCAGTTTTAAATGATAAAAACACCAATAACGAGTGATAAAAATCTAGTTTTGCATGCGCAGCACAAAGGTAAAAGAAAATATTATGTCTTAGATAATAAAGCAGTTACATTTAATATTCCGCAATTAAAGATAATCTATGCCGATCTCACATGCTATGCAATTTTACATATTTATCAATACAGCATCAAGTAATAATAGTGCATTTTATTCCTCATCTGATATTCCAGACGATTATTTATCAATTCAAAACAAAACAAATAAAAACGAGAAGTTTCTAACTTAATGTGTGGCATCATACTTCCAAATCTCTGATCTCAACACAATCGATTAAAATAATTTATCGTCTGCCTGATCGATTGCTGCCATCAATAATTTGGTTTGTCTTAACTAAACAGATCAGGTATTCCAACGAGTTTCGAACGTGTTGAAACTATTAAGCATACATTAGCTTTATGGAAATATAATTTTATTTTTCATACACATTATCACAGAATTAAAACACTGGAATTCTTTTATATTCTGTATTCTAATTTCAAATTTATTCTATATGCTTCTAAAGTAGCAGCTTGTGGCTTTCGCTGTCAGTATGATAGATATTGTCATAATGCTTCATTTCTACCATTCTCGTCTTACATATGAGTGGACGTGAAGTGCGTCCAAGCATGTATTGATGGACGAGTGCTGGACGTGCTTTACAATGTAAAGCGACGATAAAATAGTGAAGAAGGAAAACCTTCACATTTATTTATTATGACAAGTTTAGATAATATCGATGCACGCTGACTGGTGTTTGACGTTTTAGCGATAGTATACATATGTTTATTATAAGAAGGATGTTGCTCATTTCTTTTGTTTTTGTTTCCGTAGAATGACTTTATAGTTTAATTGCTTTTGACTTAGAGAATTAGTTCAATAGTTTATTGCTTGACCGGTTTCAAGGAAATATTTGAAATAAGAATTATTTTATTTCGGTTTTCAAACACAATTAAGGCAATGAATTAGTAAGATTTTGATTAATTGATGACAAAAATGGAATTATTCAAACAGAAATCGATTTGAAAAAGCATTAATTGTCTGAAATAATTGGGATTTGGCATAATCATTCGACGATTTGTTGTTGTTATTGTTGTGATTTACTGCAAATAATATATGTATATATATATGTGTGTGTGTGTGTGTCTGTTTGTATGATATTCTTACACCTAATTTAAATCCAAATTAATTTCTTAAGTATTATCTTAATTTAGCCCATAGTAACTTCACTCTAAAAATATTCTCTTATTTCCTGATCCGATTCCACGTTATCTACTTAATTTAAGAAATGCTTTATACAGTTCTTTAGTCAGCGATTCCCACAGTGAGAGTGGTTGATAAATGTTACTGACCTAAACAAATATTTTTATAAAAAAGATCCCTGCTTTGAAAGCCACATGTTCAGAAATCCCATTGAGAATCTTAATAATATGTTGGCACAATAAACAATGTTTTTCCTTTCAAACTGTGGCATAAAAAACGAGGCTTCCTTTTTTCCGTCACTTCTACTTGGCCACCCTGATTGTAAATACGCCTACCTTTCTCCGGAGATAGAATAAAGCGAAGTTTAAAACGAAAATTCTTCTTCAATTCTTCGAACCTGCCTTCTGCTTCCAAAATTTCCTTCCCGTGATGAAATAAAATGATGTACAAAAAAAGTGCCTGTAATGATGTAAACATATCAAATCGATAAAATCAAATGAATTTTGGTATTCGAAACTTTTAAAGAAGTACTGGATGGCTACCATCAAATTCAAATGAAATAAGAATTCTCGGAAAAATTAATTCATAATATAAGTATCCAATTAATTGACTTTACCCAATCAAAAATTAATAATTCTACAATGTAAAATTTTTGTATTTTTTACTTTGAAATTTCACTTTATTTCAGAAGCGATATCTTTTAGACAACTTTAAAAGTCTGTTTTCGATTTAAAGTAAATGATTTCCCATTAATAAAACGAAAAATTAATCATTTTGTATTAATTTAGGAATATCAATATAGACTGAAACTAATGCTTTGAAAAATTAATCGATAATATAAATATCCAATTAACTTTATTCAATGAAATTCGTATAAAAAAATTCCTCTACATATTTTCTGTTTAAATAACGTTGAAACCTGAATAATCCTTATTATCCACAATATCAGTTAGATACTAATATTTATAAATCATTACAAAATGCTTAATTAATACTTAACTTAATTACTCATTTCAATTAACCAGAAATCATTTACCTTTTATTGAAATAAAAACCTAAGGCTATTTATCGGATGCTGAAATAAATGATTAATTCCAAAGTATAAAATTATAATGTGATTAGCATAGTGAAATAATCAATTTATGAATATATTAACTGGTTTTTATATTTCTTTTTTCTTTTTTGTTTTAATATTTTATATCCATATTATATTTGAAAATGCTATTTTAATTAAACGCATGCCTAACCAATTTATGTAATAGCAGAAATTAATTTATGCTGATTACTATTTAAATTAATTAAAATATTTTAATTAATTAGAAATATTTTTCTTTTGTTGAAATTTTCCTGTAAGAAAATTTAACTTGTGATGTAAAAAAATTAAGTAAAAAGAAATGTTTTCTTTTATAATTTCTCGCAAACTGGAACTAATATTTAGCCCAAATTTTGTACTTTACAGAAAAATGAGAATAAGGACATATTTTGTACTTTATAGTACAATGAACGCTAGCCCACATATTGGGCTTTTTAGTGCAAAGAATGGTAGCTCACATTTTCTTCTTCATAATATAATGAACACTAACACGAATTTGTGCTTTATAGTACAATAAAAAGAACACAAATTTCTGCTTCGTAGTACAGTAAATACAAGCCCACATTTTGTGATTCATACTGTACAGTGAGCATTAATAAATAGAATTTAAATACGAAGTGAATATTAATACAGTGAATTTGAATACAAAATGGAAATTAATGCAATGGAACATTAATCAAGTATTAGTATAATAGGTGCGTTAATGCTTGTCTTCGCACTATAACCATTTTATCAGAGTAGAAATTTGTTTATTTTAATTACTAATTAAATCAATTAAAATATTTTAATCAATTAGAAATATTTTTTTCTTTTTGGTGGAATTTTTCTGCAACAAAATTTATCTCATGGCGTAAAAAAGTCAAGCTCCCCTCGCTTTTTCTTGCATTTTGTACTTCATAGTACAATAAAAACTTGCACAAATTTGTTTTTTATTGTAGAATTAACACTAGCAAAATTTTCTGAACCCACATTTCATGCCTAATATTGTACAATGAACATTAATGCAATGAACATCAATTAAATATTAGTACAATAGTTATTTACGCTTTTATGTACTTCATAATGTGTGACTGTAAGTGACAATATAAAAAAAATTAAATTTTCAAGTAGTAACTAAAACTACAAAGTATACTTATTGTGTGAGGATATGGCATATAAAATTTTATTTTGTTGTCAGATAATAATAATAAAAAAATGAAACGATCAGGTAAAATTTTCTCAGTAATACATAGTCCTCATATCCTATTGTTAAAATCAAAAATTTAAATGCGTCATAGAATTAAAACCGCATAGAAATTTAATACACAATTGACAATTTTAAGTTGTTTACAATAAACAATACCATTCTGGAAAAGGAAAACAGTCCTTTACATGAAAAAGCAATCCCTTCCTATTCATTACAATACATTGATTCTAGTCTTTCTTATTCAGTAATTAAATTATACTTATTTGATTGTTCAAAATTAATTTTATAGTCATAAAATTATTTATATTATTCTGATACTGATTTTTTGTGTGTATTACTATCGTGAAAGTTTTAATTCGAAAAATCTACATGTTTGTTTCCGTAAGGAAAAATTTTAATTTACCACACTTACCAATGCAACTATTACCACGCCTAGATTTATTAGGCAGTGACTAGTTTATAAGGAATTGATATATACTACTTTATCATTTCAATAAGATACAATACTTAAGATAATAATGAAATGGTTCACGAAATCATAAACAATAATAAAGAAACTACAATTGAATTCGGAAGAATTTTCCTTTAAAAAAATATAATCGAAAGCCGTCGTTCTTTGCATATTTATCTTTACTAATCTGGGTATATATATCTTTTAATCTTGAGCATATTTATCTTTATCTCTATACGTAATAAAGATGAAGGCCTGTGTTGGCTAGATTATTTGATTTAGATCTACCAGATTTGGCATCTGTATACTTTAATACATAGGAATGTGAGCTGCAAAGCGTTTTTTTTTAAAGTTTAAATTCTGAGTTTAATTAATTAAAAATGAAGTAATGTTTAGGAGTTTTATGCAGATAAGATGCAAAAATGATTTATACATTATCTTAAAATTCAAAATATTATCTTTTGATTGAAATGAAGTTTTGCAGTATAGTTTCTTCCTAGTTTTACTGAATTTTTAAATAATATATTTCATTATGGAATTCCGTTATGAAATATATTAATTAATTCTATTATTTTTTCCCCAGTTTTACTCAATTTTTAAATAATATATTTCATCATGAAATTCAAATCAGAAATCCTTTTATTGCTGTTATAAATCTTTTATTTTAACTTTTTTCCTCAGTAGATTATCAAATTAAGTTAATTGGGCTTACTTTTTCATACTGTATAGAATTTTAATACAAGGCATACATTTTATAATGTTTAAAAAATTCAATTATTCTTACAGTTAAAGCTCACCTTTAGAGTTAAACAATGTCGTAACATTTTCAAAGTGTGCCAATTTTTGAATATTGCCTTAACGTAATGGTTAATGTGGAGATATCTTAATAACCGTATAGTAGCCACTATACATTTGCGATCGCTTTTGTATAGGTGGTACGTTAAGCGGTGGCGAGTTCGATCCTTGGCGGAATGCAACCTCTCCATTGGTATGATTCCAGTCAACACTACAACCACAGTTCAAACATATTATCCCTCTAATAGTTGAAAACTGCTCTTACAATTTTAATGCTCTGAATTTCTTTTTGTTGTTGAATCGGAGTATTTTTTATTGAATAATCTTCTAAGTAATCATACAATGTATGGGAAACATTCTGTAGTACGCATAGAAATTTAATAGTGTAAGAATCTACTAAATGCCTTCATATTTTAAATAAAAATAATTAATTCACCAAGAAATTTTTTGAATTAGTTGCAATTAACATTTTTATTTTTTAAATTAAAGTTCATATTCATTGTATAAAGTTCAAAAATCAGTGATGCATAGTACAGTGAATAGAAAATTGTAAGTTATTTAAAAATTATGTGTTACAGCCAATAAAACTGTATGTTTAAAATTACTGCACTGGGGAAATTATCAAAATATGAAATATGTATTAATAAATCTTAACAATCATTAAATTCTTGCTAACCGGCTGGTCAACAAAGGTGATTGTTTTGAAAAATAAGTGTTTTAGATTACTAGTCTTTTCTCTAAAAAATCAATTGTATTTCAGTTTCCGCTTAATATTTTACTTTTAACTTACTTTTTATGTTGATTTCAGTTAAAAGTAACGGGGGCATGGTGATAAGGTCTCGGGTAAGAATAAGGTTTCAAGACCCAATATTATCGATGCATTGTCGTATAAGAGGGTTTTGGGCATGTTAAATCTATCTGAGACACGCTTCTTACAGCTGGTGTGATGAAGAAATTTGGAGTGGGAGGGGGTCAGTTCTGGTGTCGTCTTCTTCATCTGATCGGGGATAAAATTACGAGGTCCTTCCCAAAACATCCCAAGCGTTGCTTTAAAATGGAATGTTAATTTACCTAACTGATCTTGCTTCAGTAAGCTCTTTTTCAAATTCAAACTCTGATTAATATTTTATCAACTTATATAAAAACTCCTACGTATTAATTTTGATCATTGTGCTAATGCGTTTCATCTGATGTCACAATCATCTGATGAACATAATGCTGACATTATGAAATTGCACTTCGTCTTACACTGGTGTATCATCAAAGAGCTCTCTTAGCTGTTTCGAAACAAAAGTTTAATAATTTTTCTTTAAAAAAATCACTTAATTTAGCAAATAACAGTTAGCTGAATAGAAAATATATATAAAAGAATGATATTCATACTAGCCAACTTTAGAGACCAGTTCATCATTCATTTTATGAATCAATGAGCATTAATGAATTAAATGTTAACATAACAAAGAAAAGCATTGTATTAAATTTGATAACAAAACCACCGATTGTTTAATATACATGGAAAGTAACACAAGTTTAATATACATGTATAAAGATATTTTATACATGGAAAGTAACACAATTAAGGGAAATAAATTAGCAAAATCGATTCAAATTATGAGGCTGGCAAAGCTCCGTTAACATTCTATTTTGTGATATTACTTCTAAATGGTGGTTGCTAGAGGGCAGCCTACTGCTGATTGCATATCTAAATGTACCTAGGTTCTGAGCCAAGAAACCAGATGGCATTATTAACACACTCAATACACAAATGGGGATGAAGTATCAGTGTAACTTGGGAAACTCAAAAGAGGTTTAGATTTAACGTGTGCTTGCTACTGTGGTTATAGTCTGTAGCTATTTGAGTCGTATTTTTTTGGACTGGATATCATATCCTAGGGAGAAATCCAATCTGTGAAACAAGAGATTTCTATAACTGCTTTTGCAAGAGTGCTGATGTGACCAGGTACATAAAAAACAGAAATATTTTGGTTCAGGTCTTTTATTTATGCGAGATGTTGAATATCTCTTGGGAGAGTGGAAATTGCCACAAAAACAGTACACGTTTACCCTCGGCGGGACTCGAACCCGCAATCCCCGGTTTAGGAGACCGATGCCTTATCCATTGGGCCACGAGGGCTCAAAGCCTTTGCTGGCTTCGTAGTATAGGATTGGAAACCTGCATTTCTAACCGCATTCCCATGGCAAACAATAATTACGAAAGAGAATAAATGTGATTTTTGGGAATTTTTTTATTTTATTTTTTGTGATTAATTGTTAAGATACGATTAATGCACGAATACCAGGAAAGCGAATTTGAAGATCTCATAATTTTTCGGTCGATTAAAAACAAAATCTAATTAAGTATTACGGTTATAATCACAAATTTTCATATATTAAAACCTTTGGGTTTTTAAATAATTGTTATTATATGCCTCCAGAAGAACAGATTGACAAACCATTAATGTTTTAATTGATGCGTTTCGAAAATTATTAAAATTTACACTTGATGGCAAATCTGTATACCAAATTTTATACATTTAACACTAATTATCGAGTTAACTTCATCAAAATTTCAGGGAATATTTCAAAAAGTATGATGCTTTTTCTTCCCATACTTTTTGTACAAAAAAATAAATAAATAAATAAAATAAAATAAAATGGTGATTATCAGCTTTTTTACTTCAATTAAAATGATTTTTAATTAACATTTATTTAAAATAGATTTTGAAGTTTATCCTGCTTTCTCTTTCTTTTTTGTAGTTGTTGTCTAACTCAGTAACTCAGTGTCTAACTAGTTTTGTAGTCTAACTCAGAGATTAAAATCGAGTGAGAATCTTTTGTTTTTTCAGTAGCGAATGCCAAAAGTACGACTTTGCTATTTCACATGTCACATTCGCTTACACAACCCCTTTTTACAGGGAGAGGGGGCAAGGCATATCCACACACCTTACAGATAGAACAACAACCATGCCCTAACCGGAACTCGTACCCGGAACACCCAGATCAAGGGGAAGGCTTTCTCTTTCGTACACTTCAAAAACAAAAACGTTAAAAAAAAGCACTCGACGAAAGATATGAATTTCGAAGTCTGCATTTATTAATTTTTCATCTTTTATTTAAAATAAATTTTTAACAGATGATATTTTTTCTTCCTATACTTCGTGTTAAAAAAGTATTTTAAAAAAAGACGACAGAATTTTTTCGTCTTTATTAAAAATAACCTTTAAATATTTAAGAAAAATAATAATGCATTCAATTTTGGGTAGAATAACTCTCAAACAAAAACGAATTTCGAAATTTTTTTTTTGCATATAATTCAAGCCACAGACAATTCAGACAAAGCGGGAAAATTCGAAGGAGGAAAGCTCACTTAAAAGATTCCGATGACAAATTCCGCTTCCTCCTGAAGAAAAGACGCCCGAACAGGTGTCACAATATGGGTCTGCGCAAGTAGAGCGTAAAACATGATGAGAAAATACTGTGATTTATTGATCTTCTTCATGAACATTGAATGTAGCTTCGTTTTCCGCATTATTACATCATTATTTAACGTTTTCGCGATGATTGTGAAGTGATTGCCCCGTTTTTTTCAACAAAATCATGTTCTCCAATGCATTTTAAATAAAATTCAAAAGCGATTTAAAAACTGGAAGAAGAGATGTCACAATAAATCACGAGGGCGTCTTTAGAATTTAAATGTTACATGTTAAGGATAGTGGTAACAATGTAATTATATTACGAAATTGGTCAGTGGAAAGTTTTTGAATACATTTTCGTTGTTTTTTGTGGAACTAATTTTGATTGCCATAGCACAGTCAAATCTGTCTTTTGGGACCAAAACATTCAAACGACTAATCGGAAACCAGAATTAATGGGAAATATTTTATGTTCCATTAAAATTTCTGAATCTTTTATCATCAGAAATTCAGAGAGTATATTCAGGTTAGATTGCTGGATAGAAGAATTAATCTTCTTTTGTTAGGAAAGACGTAGTTTTAAAGTAGTATATTTTCTCGATAGCTATTTCCCTAAATTTCTGGTAGTTTATGATATTTCATATTCATTCTTAAAGTCAATATTGTTTAGTGCCTCATACAGAGCCCAAAAGCCTGTGTTATGGTAGAACACATATTAAGCGTAGTTTTTAAACCTGCGAGTGTGGTTTCCTCGAACTGCCTGATAAATGTGCTTGTGAATTATTAGTAGTATTAAAAAACAATAGCATACAATTCAATAGTATTGTTATGGAAAAAAACACATTTCACGCAGATTTTAAAATCAGCGAGTATGGTGTCCTCTGTTTTTCTCATACTGTGTAATAAATTTACTGTATTACGAAATTGGTCAGTGAAAACTTTTGAATACATTTTGATTGTTTTTGCGGAACTAATTTTGATTGTCACAACACTGTCAAATCAGTCTTTGGGATCCGAAACATTCAGAAAACTAATAGGAAACCAGAATTAGTGGGAAATATTTTATTTTCGATTAAAATTGAATTATTAATTATTCATTGAATTATTAAAATTGTGAATTATTAATAGCATTCAAAAACAGCAGTATACAATTCAATAGTACAGTTATGAAAAAACACATATTTAACATATATTTCTCTGGCATAACAAGTATGCGAGAAAGTTTTGGGAGACCACTCACACTGACTATTCATATAAATATGATTGCAATATCTCAATGACTTAAGTAAACGAATTTCTTTATATGATCCTGTTAATAAAAGTGTGATAATATATCAAATTTTAGTTTAATTTGGTCGAAAGAAAGTGACAAAAATACATTTTTTTTGTCATTCAATGCTACACAGCACACCTATGTACAAGTTCCTAGAAATAATAATCAACTTCAGCCACAATACAAAATGTTACGGTGGATTTTATATCTACAATAGAAATTATGCGAAAAAATTTAATGTTTAGCATTTCCATTGATTCTCAGAGGAAAAATTCCCTTGTCTAGATTTCAATAAATTTTTCGATTCTGAACTTCGCTAAGTTCAAAACTAAAACTTTTGAATTGACATCTGCTATTAGAAATAAGTGGGTTCAGGAACCATAATAAAATGATTGGAATTAAATATTCTGTGTTTATAATTCAACTAGCTTTCCAATAAACCTGGAAAAAATTCATTACAAGAATTTTATATGCCTATCAGAACAGATTTATGCATTTCAAAATGGTGAGGGAAAAAGTTAGAATTCTATACTGATGTGGTTGTGGTTTTGTGTGGTTTTTTGGCTCAAGAGCCATTTTTGGCCATAATGCTCCAATCAAATGGTAAAAGCATAAAATTATTTTAAAAAACAACTTTTTGTGAAACTATGCCACGTATCTAAAAATTCCAAAAAATGATGCAAAAATGACTTTAACATCTTAAAAATTAAGTGTGAATAACTGAAACAATGGTGAAAAGAAAAGTGCAACACAGACCGAATAATAAAAGGTCTATATACATGTAAGAAAGCCAATAGCTCTCAAGAATTTTAAAATGTTTGGATGGTGATGAAATTGCAGAGTCGACATATAATTTTGTTACTAAAACTATAAACTGAAAAAAATTTATAAATTACATTTAATTTTGGTCAAAACCTATATAAATAAAAATGAATGTTTGTCTGTATATCTTATACCTTCCTAAACCGTTCACCCGATTGCGATGAAACTTGGTCAGCTTATTGTTTACACCCACGAGATGGTTATAGGGGTAGTACAATGATCTAAATTTAAAGAAAGATTTAAATCTAAACTGCATCTTTACCAAAGATTAATTTAGAAATAACTCGTCAGGGATAGAGATTCTGTGAAAATGCTAAATCCAAGTGAAAGGTTAATATTTTGTAGCTATAGTAAGCAAATGTCATGCAAGTCATTCTTAGAGGTAACAACTTTAGTACAGATTATGCGAGAAAGTTTTGTGGAGACCAACCCTGGGGATTTTATATTTTAATTAAATTTTAGCATTTTTCACAGTAACCACCAAAAATATTGTAGTACAAATAATTTTGCACATCTCAATTTTTTGAAATTATCGTTTCAACTGTTTAAACGATTTTATGATATAAATATATTTTCGATTCTTAATCAATTTTAAAAGATAATATTTTAATCACATATTCTAAAATTAAATTTGAGAATTCTGGACAAATATTAAACGAGTCATGAGATACAATAAATAGTTTCTTTCATAACCATTCTGGAAGAGCACCAAGTATTACAATTCATAAAGAATACACAAATCTAATGTATAAAAATGAATATTTGTTTGTTCGTATTTTATATATTGCCTTACCATTCATCCTATTTTGATAAAACATTGAAAACATATTTATTGGTAGCTCTTAAAATTATTTCTTTCCGTGGCAGCAACGTGCCGGACGCTAGTTATTTCAATATAGTAGAATTAAAAGAAACCATTTGCATAATATAATTCTGAAATATAGATAGCGAGTTGACAATTAAATTATCATCTAGCCACTCCTCAAATTTCCGTCACCCATTCAAAAAAAATCCACTTTTTCCTTCAAATCTGGCCACTATAATCTATCTCAACGCGAACAACCTAAAATGGCATTTCAGTGTCCTAAGCTCATTAGTAAAACTTTGAAGTTCGATTTTAATGCATGCAACGAAACTCTCTTCTCATTTTTCATCTCTCATTTGTCGCTGAAGGCGTCGACCTCCAAAAATACAGAAAAGTCAAATCCGAAATGGCCTATCATTACTCTATCTCTAATTAATGTCGATTAAGTGGTCAAAAGTCATACTTTCAGCCACCAGGTTATGTTTTTAGTGTACATATTTTTTGTAACATACCGGTTTTTTTAAAGATACTTTAACATTTTAATCATGCCTTCTGAATAACTAGGAGCTACTTGACCATCCCCTCATAAGAGATGGTTACAGTGAAGTTTGTGCATTGGTGAGTCAACACTTTTTGAAAATTTGTGTGAACTGAATATCAAAATCTTTTGGAAATGATATATACAAGGGTGAAAAAAAAAGAAAAGTTTGAATCGTGATTTGGTTTATTGGTTCATAAAGAAAACAGTGAATTAAAAGTGATTATATTTGTCCATTTTTTTCAAAGATTTTGAAATTGATGTTGATTGATTATTTCCGCTCAATAGTGGGAAACGGAATTTTTTTTAAATAATAAGTTTAAGAAATTTAATGCCATTTTATACAGGTGACAATTTTTTATAATTAATTATTCTGAGCCACGCACATTGTAATGAATAAGCAACAAATTTTACATATGGTAATGTCAATTTTGTAAAAAGAAGTATCTATTATAGTAAATTCCTAGCTTTTATTTATTAGACAGAGAATTATAATTTGAATTATAAATAGTTTCCCATGAGAAGAGCATCAGTGTAAGCGTTCCATGATCAGATGGCAATATTTCGCTACTATTTATATTGTGTTGCTACATTGTCGCCAATATTTGGCTGGAAATTGAGACTAATATTTCAGTTTGGAAACTTCTGGCTTCATACTTACGTGGTATTAGAGTCAATGCATCAAGATTTATGTCAAGATTTGGTTTATATTTTCTTCCTATTTATGTACCACCAGTACAAATATTTGTTAAGATATAGTACTTGGTAAGAAAGAGCGCTAGTGAATAGTTATTTATAAATATCCCCTTTGTATTTTTAGCATTAAGTACCTAGTCTATTTCAATATCGTCACTCTTATTGTTTAGCCGTCTAACTATGAATAGCGAAAAAGTGAATATAGTATCTTACATGTAACAAAAAATTTAAACCAAATTTGTATAAATATCAAATACGTATTTTGTGTTGTTTATTAAATTGTTTTATGAACTCACCCATTTTGCCCGCATTTCAGTTAAATATTACTAAATCGAAAAGAAATTGATTTTTTTTTCTCTCAAACATGTAAAGAAAAAGTGCTGTAGCAAGAAAAGTTATCAAAAGAATTTGAACTCGTGATTTTCCCGAATCTCCAAATTCAGACATCGCTGTGTTCGAAAAACACATTTTTAGTATTATGTCTGTCTGTATGTAAACCCGATTATTCAAAAACGCTTTGAACTTGAAGAATAAAATTTGGTACACAGTCTTTAAACGAAATTTGTAGAGTTTCGTAAAATTTTCACGATATCCATTCAGAGGAAGTCTAGCTGTCTGGCTGAATACAAGTTCACTCTATAATTACAAAACAAAAAATATTTGATGGATAAAATTTTTACACATATTTACCATATAAAATGTTAATTTATACAAACTCTTGCACCATATCTATCAAAGTGTATATTATATTTTGTATTTCTGCATGAATGGAATTGCTTAGAAAAGTATTGGCCTAAATAAGAGTTTATTTAGTATTAACACATGAATTTGAATAGGTATGTGATTTCGTTACCACATTTGCAGTTTTGCGCCAAATTTTAGTTTCAATAGACCAGAATTAAAGCGTAAAAGTATGGTTTTGATTTTCTGATACTTGTATATTAATTAAATTTACGAGTCTAATTATCAACGGTCGCATACTATAGTCACATAGTAAATCGATATTTCGTAACTTTTATTCACTAATATCATGCAATTAATAACAAGTACACGCTTTCTTTCTTTTTCTATGAATCGACATGAGTAAAAAAAGGAAAGCTCATAACATTCGCAACTTTGCCCAAACCCGTAATTTTATGCAGGAGTATCCCTGTAATAAAATGCATAAAGCATAATTTTATTACAAGAATAACACTATTCCAGAGTTTGCGAGAAAGTTCTGAGGAGATTATCCTTTTGGTTTCTCCTTCCAAGACATATCTGTACTTGCCAATATAAATCGACGTTCATTCTAATGCGTAAAATCATGATTAAATATTTAGTTTTACCAATTTACTTGATATATGTCGAAATTTATAGGAAATTAGGTGCATTCTGTAATTTTGGTCTTTGACTGTAACATAGATTCTTTTATTTCTTGAATATTTAAACAATCCAAATAGGAATCTGCATTTTAAACCTTATCATGCTATACTCATTTAGATTTAATGATGCAACATCCTTTCTAGATAATAACATCCCACATAATGATCTCAAACCTATTGCAGAAGTTTCATTTAGATCAAGAATACTTCATACACGTGCCTCCAGAATGAAAATAACAGAGAAAGGCAATGGATAATCATTTCGCCTTACCCCAAATGAGCTCATTTGAATTGGATGTATAATTTTTGCATCAAGCCAGACGACTCAACCATTTTTATTCAAATTTCTCTCTATCATCAAAAACCAGGCACTGGGATGTTCCTCATTATTAACGGGATGGATGAAAGGGAATAAAAAGAAAGCGAGAGCCATCACGTTCGAAAATGTTCCAGTTTCTGTTCGCGTGACATTTACAATCATGAAAGAAAATGGACCGCCATCTCCAGATAATGCACACGTGGTTGTGATTGAGTGGAGAGATAACTTCTGTCGGCAGGGACTTTACCAGCTAATCATCAAATCAAAGAAAAGCACAGAAGGAATAGGCCAATCCGGCAGACTTAGAAAAAGGAATTTTTTTTTATTTCATCTGTTCGTCTTTTATTATTACTAGAAGAACTATTCAATTGTTGTTCGGCACTTTTTTACAACAATGGCGTGGGTAAAATGGTCGGAAACATGAAATACCAACTTGAACCTAAGGCGTCTCGCGTGCAATAGCACCCATTAGACAAAATGGATTGTCTCCAGCTGGAAGAATCTTGCGAAATAATTGGTGTTCGACGACACAGAGTTTTATGATGGAGAATTCTAAGAAATTAGAGATAAATAATTTTCGTCCCAGATGTGATTTGGGAAACTATCCCTGCGTGGGCCGTTACCGCAGAATGTGCACACGAAAAACTGATCCACAAAAGCAAAAATCCACCAACAAAACATCTGGTATGTTGCAATGCTTCGATATAAATGTCGTATCACGGTAGGTGGTGTGAAAATTATAGGAAACTACATGGACAATCCCCTTTTTGTTATTTGAATAGAAGTGGGTAGCATTTTATGTTCGTGTTTCAAATTGAATTTAACTTGCAACATTTGAATTTTTTTTTTTTTGTTACAATTGATACTGCTTCTAGAGTAGCTCACGCAACGTAGTTCAGAAGGTCGTGAAATGTACAATCTCTTTAGCAGTCTTAAAATTATTATTAAAATGTCAGTTTACAATGCCTGTTCGTTATTCTTTAGACGATTTATATGTAATATAAATCAGGATTTTACATAAAATTCAGAGGATTTAAATTCTTTATTTGATTGGTCTCGCTCGTTACCATTCCATTTCTTAATTTTCATGATTGTAATGCTATCTATAAAATTGATATATGTTGTGCTCATCCCTTCATTCACTGTTTAAATATATTCTCCCACGCCTTCTAACCGAATTCCGCTCTGATTGAAAGGTTGTTGGTTCCATTTATATTTTCAACAATGCTTTTATTCAAATAGTAATAAAAATTGCTCATAAAACCAAAGAAGCTCAACCTCTGTATGCATAAAATTCGTAGATAATATTATTTAATTCTATGAATTTTCAATACAACCTTTCGTTACATTTTGCTTTCAAATTCATTTTTAGTGGTCTTAAGCGTGGATTGTTGTAGATTGCACGGGTCTCAGGCAAATAAAAAGCTTAATAGTTTTTAGATTTGCAAATGCTCATTGCTTTTATAAATATTCCAAACGAGAAGAAATTAATCAGGTGATTCAGCAGGAATTTACTTAAAAGATACAAAATTGATATCTGTTTCTTGTTTTCTTTTCTACAAGAATTTAATATTGAATTTAGACTCAAAACTGGAATAGAATTTTCAAGAATTTAAATTGGATTAGATTCTTCCAAGAATTTAATACTGAATTAGATTTTTCTAAGAATAACTTTATTAGATTTTTCCAAGAATTTAATACTGAATTTGATTTTTCTATGAATTTAAAACTTTATCAGATATTTCAAAGAATTTAATACTAGCTTTAGATGTATACCTGCTTGTTCTATTACAATAGAATTTTGCAAGCTTAAAAATTGCGTAAATCAAGAAGTGCCATTTCCTTCTAAAGTATTACCAGTAAAATATTTTTTGATTATATGAAGAATATAAGGAGGTAGGGAGCTCTTTTTTCGTTTCTTTTCCTTTCTAATTTTTCCATTTTATGCGTTAAATTGACATCTTAACTTTTGCAACAATTCAAATTTTTCAAAGCTTATTTTATCTTTTTTTACCACTTGGCAAAAGAAAATTTACAACTTTTGCAGCATTTTCATGTCATCAAAATATGTCTAAAAAATAAGGATTAATCATGTTTATAAATAAGCATTTCGTAAATATGAATGTTCACTTTTGCTTCTCATGGCATGTGTGTAAAATTACCATTATTCATAAATCATTTTCTTAAAGAAGATTTTAAAATTTCTGCTTCCCTTTAGGTTAAAAATAAATCTTTTTTTATCACCATACAATTTTTTAGCGCATATATATTCGAAAGCATTAGAATTTTTCTAATTTTCAGCCTACATGTGCTTCTCTTTCAAAATAATGCATCAAGCACTATATTCGTCTTCTCATATAAGGGGGCATACACTCCAATTTTTTCTAAAGATATTCTTAGTGATTTTTTTTTCCTTGTTTTTCAGAACTTTAATTTTACTCTTCGTAGATAATTTCTACATTTCATTAGATTTTTTTTTAGTTTAATAGATAGTTTCATCTTCTAGTCTTCTAATTTTAATCTTTGTAGACAATCCCTATTTCATGTTACAGGATATCAATTTTCGTCAATAATCTCCACTTATCATTAGTTGATTTTAATTTCCCTAAGTAGTTTTTTTTCCTATTAATTGCTTTTATCCTCCGTATATTATCCACCTCATTTATTTGTTAATTTTAATCTATCGGGGATTTCTTTAGTTATTTTCATTCTACTATAAAATTTATTTCTACATTATATACATATTATAAACATTGAAAACTTGAATTTTCCGAAAAAAATTATCAAAGAACGAAGTAAGTACTTTCTTTTCAATTAAGATAATAATTTTAAAGTCCTGATTTCGATTCACAGTAAATGAAATCGATCAATTGATTTTCATAGCAATTATTTTAAATTCAAAGTGCTTTATGAAAATATTTTTAATAACACGTTTTCTCTTTCAAAATGGAAATAACAATTCATTTAGTTCCATATTTCAATTCTATCATTTTCCAAATAAACAGACATAAAGTTAATTTTACTTTAAATCGCTTTGCATAACGCAACATCAATTAAACCATGAAGCGATGAAATTTGTTTATCAAGCAGTATTGTTTTTGTTTTATTATTGGAAATATGCTCTTCATAGTAAATATTAATTATAATTGTTTATTATTTACTATACATATTATTTATAAATACTTGTTACTATTTATTATTATTAATTATAATTACTTATTTACGGGCATATAAGCAAATAATATATTATTGAGGTGTCAATGTTTAAAGTGGTTAATGGACATTACAAAAATATTGTTTTCCTTTTTGCAATTAAATTATGTTTCATACCGAAAATTTTTTTCGTACTAAATTTCTTAATTCTGGGTCATGTTCTAATCCATATAAATAAAAATGAATGTTTGTCTGTATGTCTCTAATGCGCTGCCGTACCGCTCATCCGATTACGATAAAACTGAATACTTATTACTTGTTCTTGCGGGATGGTTATAGGCATAGTAAAACTATGTAATAAATAAAAAAATATTTTTGGATCCATGTTGGATGCTACGAGTCGGACAATCAAGAATTTAATTTGTTTCTTCTAAAGACGGAAAAATGAAAAAACATTTCCTACCCTAAAACTCTTGAATAATAAAATAAAAAAGAATAGAATAAAAATTAGTTATTCTTCTCTTTTAAATATCATTCAATTTAAATGAATGTATTCATTTACGATAGTATTCCTAATTAAACAAGACAGTTATTTTAAATTTCGAACGATATTTTCAAAATTATTTCTTCTGCGGCAGCAACGTGGCAAGTACCAGCTAGTTGTGATATAAATGTGCAAAGTGTATCACAACTAGCCGATACCCTATCAGCTGGGGGCAGCGGTGGCCTGGTGGTAAAGTCTCGGCTTCGGAACCGGAGGGTTTCAGGTTCGATTCCACCGAAGATCCGTCGTGTGAGAGGGTCTCTTGCACGTTAAATCCGTCAGGCCAAACGTCCTCCTACTGGTGTGGTGTGGAGAGATGGGTGCCACTTCAGGTGTCGTCCTCGTCATCTGACCGTGGTTCAAAATGACGAGGTCCGTCCCAAAATAGCCCTCGTGTTGCTTTAAAACGGGACGTTAATATAACTAATCTATACTAAACCCGATTAGCTGGTACTCGCTGGTATCCCACAAAAATTATTTATGGCTATTGTATAAAATTTTATTTGTCTAAGAGTGCCACTGGACCTAAACTGATAGAGTTATCTTGAGCGTATGCATAATTTTATTCCTTGATATTAATGTCGCATCTTGATAAGATACGAGAAAATTGTATTCATCCACACAGGTTTATTTCTTTTGTAATTTAAACTGCATTTCCGTGGGTAGTATTTTATGTTCTTGATTCTAATTGAGTCTCTTTTGTCACGTTCAAAATTTTATTTCTGTTATCTTCGTGATTCAATTACCTAAATGCAAAATAAGGAGGGAAAAGTTTTAAAATTAAATTTTCTTTTCTAAAGTAACTATTATCAAATTGTAAATTTTTATTCTATTTTTGTTATATAACATTTAGAATAACAAGTAAAACAATGGATTAATTTTTCTTATATTTTAAGGTTTCTTGTTCAATTCCTGATGAAATGTTGAGCATTTCACATCGGCGTATAATAAATTAATCTATATACGTATTATATATCAATCCAAGTACACCAAATAAATAATGGTAAACATCAGGATTCAATTTTTTTCAAATTATTGTTCAGCAAAATAAACGATAGTGTTACATTAGATAGAATTTCTTCTTTAAATTAAGCCAGTCGAGTTATTCTCTTCTCAGTTTGCTTACGAGTACTTTTCCGTTATATGGGTGCAAGATGTCGCCAATGTGAGCCAAATGCGTATCAAATCACCAAGCGAAGCGAATGACAAACAAACTTCACCAACGTGAAAAAAACGCGAACAAAGTAGCCAAGTGTAATTTGACATAATTTTGCCTTTTACAGAGAAGTACCTGCTTTCGTATACTATCTCTATTTGATGGTTTTCGTGCTCGTCTACATTTCAAACGTTGGCGTTTTAGCTGATCAGGTTCAAAGTGTCATACAAATTCAATTTTGACGACAAGATCACAAACTAAATTTCCTTTTTATCAGTTTCTTCGTTTTTCAAATATACATGCAACTATACAGACAGATAAAATTAACTTTTTTGATAAAGAATTTTAGAATTCCAAAATTTTTATAAAATCACATTTTGGCTACATTAGTCACAAGCTAAATTTCATTTTTTGGTTATACAGACAAGCATACAGACAGGCAAACGTCAGATTTTGATCTACTTGATACAAAGTTTTATTACTACTATGTTAATTATGAATTCTTTATTTAATATGTTTAGTGTTAAATCAGATTCCTTTATTAAACCATTAGAATTTTGTTTCTTTTATTTCTTGTCTATCTTTTAGTGAAATTACAGTGATTTTTATACTTGCATTTACATGTGAATTAATGTTATTAGATGATTAGATGTAAATTTTTCATGTTCTTATTTTTGATAAAATTTTCTTATGAAATCACTCTCAGATTAAAATTTAATCCATATATTTTGTTCAAATTCGATATGACAATTTCATAATATGTTCTACAGCTCCTGAACAAGAGAAAAGCAATTTATTCATTTACGTATATTCTATAGTTATTTTAATGCTTCACAGCAAAAACAAATTGGAAATTTCAATTTATTTAATAGGTCGAACTCTAATATTTAAGGAATGGATAGAAGTACAATTTATTTGTTAATTTAAGAGTTAGATTATACGATTCTACATCTATCTTCAAGCGTGTTTTCTTCTTATTTCTAATCCTATATCAAATGCCCTATGATAATTAATTGTTTATATTGACCTGCTTCTGTCTTACTCCTTAGGCTAAAGCTAAGAAAAGACATATTATTTAGCTAAAACATTTTTTTAATTGATTTTCTTTCACAATATTAAAGGTGAATTATCTAAAATGGAGTAGAATCTCTTTATTTGTATGAAATATTAAAATTTAATAACTAATATTGCATTTACAATATAAACAAACATTAATTTCAGATGAAATATACAATTTCGACATTTTAACAAAATAGGCAAATAGCAACGAATTTTTATTTATATTTTTTACTCCGAACATCCACAACTTATAATTTAATTTCATATAGATATTTGGAACAATACAATCAGCGACATAAAATGGCAGTTACAGTATTTTAACAATATGCTCAGCTGCTTTTTTTCCGTATTATTGGAAACCATACTTTTAATAATACTTCACATATTTAATTCATATTCCATATATTTAATACATCTCTTCAACATCCGATAGTCCATTTATTTAATTTTTTACTGCATCAATTTATTTTTTTAGTTTTCATTAATTCAGAAATGGCTTTAAAATTAAAAATAAGCTTTGCAATGATGTCAACCGCACAATATGTCTTTTAATTCAATAATTTAAAAATAAGTTTAAATTATATTTTATAACATATAATTATATATAATATTTCTTATCCCTGATTTAGTTACTAAATTAACACTCGTGAATCTTGAGGCGATAATAAATATCTTTCCGTGTGTATATTCTGTCACTGCTATATAATTAGGAGAAAATCTTAAAAAATAAAGCCAGATTAATCAAGTATAAAACATTACCATACTGTAATATATCGGTCAAAAGATCCGAATAAGCCTTTGACTTTTTTAAATATTTATCTTTTTCCCCAAAAATATGACTAAACAAAAAAGAATTTTGTATGTTGAAAGCTTCATACATTTAACCTTTATTTCAGTCACAGGCCGTCCTATGCAAAATGAAAAGCAAGTTTGATAAAACGGTGTGAAACTTTTAAAGTCAAATGAAGCCCAAACAACATTCATCTCTCATAGCTTTCAGACATTAGAATGCAAGAAACAAATTGAATTATGACATTAGTTTAAAGGCTAGGATTTAAAGGGTTATCCACACTTCACCCTTAGTGAAAAGAAATAAAGGTGTGTTAATGGAATGCGGTTAAGAGCAAAAACGACTCAAAGTTAAGCTGGAAACTTCGGCATAAATAACCTTATAACTTTTTCATTACCTAATCTTCACGCCATAAATTTGTAATAGATGCTTTCATTTCTTTAGAGGAAAAAATCATAAGTTGATATATTGATCAAAAATGTTATAATCTCCTTGTCCTTAAGTAATTTCGCATTTTTAAAGCCTTGTTTTGGACTTAATTAGGAATATCAGGTCATGGAAAATGGTTCCAAGAACTATGAAATTAGCTCTAGTCTAAAGTTTATGTGCAATCATTCTGATTAATAAATAAGCAAAGTTATGAAACTGTCTAGGGACTCACAAATTGGGGAGAATGTCAAAGGCATTTAATCTAGAAGGGTCAGGTATTCATACTTTTTCAAATAAAAATTTGCATCATTTAATTTTTGTAATATTATTCTAATAACATTCTAAATTACGTATTTATTGCAGGTATTGTTTTTTGCTTAATAATTCCAAACAAAATATTTAGCTTTATATTTTCAAAAAGAATATCCAATCCTAATGCCAAATAATACCTAGATTTTGTTAAAAAATTTTTCATTCATATTTTACTATTTAGTTTAAAATTATTTTCAATTTTTAACAGTCTTGACATTAAAATCAATTTCTTTGGGAATAATTTGAATGAAATGCATGTTTTGTTATATCAATTTGTTACTTGAAACTAAAATTAAGATGAAATTTAAAATCAAATTTAAAGCATCTGATTTAAGGAGTTGTAAAGGGTAATGGGAAGCCTCCAAGACAGGTATTACTAAAGGGATCCTAAAGGGCTTAATTCGGTCCAACATTTGAATTCAAGAAGTTAATTGTTAAAAAAAGAAGGCCAAAACCTAATTTTAAAATCATAACGCGTAATCGTGTAAATATTTTAAACCATATAAAATAAAGAATATTACTAACCGTTAATTAAAAGGAAAATTTATTATAAATGTTTTCAAAATGTCAATTTGCATTGAGTATTCAGATCAGCGTTTCAAATTTTATAGTTTTGTTATAGTTGCCATATTTTTTAACAAAATTATGTATAGTTTTTAGCAAATTTATGACAAAATGTTTTCGTTATTTTCACCTTTCTTTTGAAAAGAGTGTAGTAACAATAAATATTATAATATTTCAGGCAGAAAATAAAAATTAAGACTAATTATAAATGTTCTTAAGATTTCAATTTACCTCGATCAGCGTCGGAAAGTTTTGAGTTGGGTTTTACCTTCCATATTTTTTAATAAAATAATTTTTCAGTTTCTTCGCGCGCATATGATAGTAAGTTTTCATCAATTTTCATTCTTTGATCGCTGCATATTTTCTCAGCTTGTTATCTTTTAGAATGAAAACATGATTGTCAATGAACAGGTTACACAAAATTGTCTCTACTTATTTTTCTTCTTCATTTCCAAATAAGATTTTCATTTGTAACAAGAAAGCGAAGATATTTTGGTTTTGGAACACTGGCAACAAAGTGTTCTTACATACATCAGATTTTAATAAAAAAAACTAAAATCTTCTAAAGGTATTTTAAATTGCTTTTGCAATTGATTATCAATCTTTTTTTTTTCTTTTTAGTTCTTGTTTTAACTTTTTACTTTTTGGTATATTTGGATAGAGAAAGCATAGTAATGGTCAAAATAATCCGAACTCGAGATTTTGATAAATATCCACGTTTAGGACATCAATGAATTCAAAAAAAAAGTTTTAAAAAATGCTTTTGTTTGTATGTTATTAAGATAACTAGGAGGATAAAATTTAGTATGTAGTAATGATTGCAAATTGATAGATTTTAATCACTTTTTTTAATTAAAATTCGCTAAGAGAATGTTGCCAGCTGTTCAAATCCAAATTAACATGATAACTACAAAACAGAAAGAACTACTTAGGTAAAATTCGGCACACAGATTTATCTTCTGTTATGTAGGCAACTATCAAATTTTGAGACAAATCCAATGACGGGTTGATTGTCTGTCAGTTTGTATTTTCAGAAACGTGTAAACGCATTAACTCAAAACCGAAATGATTTAAATGTATCAGTTTTGGAGTTGGATTTGGTAATTAAAAGTTTAATTCTGTGTCAAATTTTTTCTTCAATTGGTTGAAAAAAAGGCATCTGAAAGATAATTTCGATTGTCAGAAACTATCATCGGCCGACCGGAGATTAATCGCCAAATAACTCGCCAAGGATGATAATAAATTCAGTAAAAATGCTAAATTCACGCCAAGTTCTCATATTTCCTTAACTGTATGCAATGCAAGGCGTTCTCTATGATAACACTTTTATTAGAATGTATGGGAGTAAGTTTTATCGAGGCCATTCCCGCTGTTGGTTCTTGTTTTTACTTTTTATAATGATAGTTTCAAGAGATATCATCAGAAGAAAATTAAAGAGATTCTCTTAGTGGAGTGAAATTTTTACCTCTCTAATGAGACAATTTGATTCTCAATATTTCCCAAAGAATACTTCAAAGGTGGAAGGATGTCGAGGGGATTCATATGATATCAGCATTAATATCATTATTTATTAATGTGTTTCCTTTATCTCAGAGATTTTGGGGGTTTTCAGATTAAGCACAATTTTCTGGCTTAATCCATGTACTGGAATAAATTACAATTTAAGCATTGAATAATTTAAATTATTGGAAAAGTATTAGAAATTGTTGAAAAATAACCATGAATATTAATTAATAGTTTGTGCTCTTATATTTAATTGTAATGGAAATCTATAAAAAAATTAAAACAAATAAAACATTAAAAATTATTGTTTTACGGGTCCTTTCAAGTGAAATATAATGAACGCCATTAAATAATGAATTATATATATTTCAATACATTATTAAAAAAATAATTAGCTGTACTTTAATTAATGATTTTTAATTATTCACTAAATATAATCTATAATCCCAATTACCAAATATGCAAATAAAACATGATAGAATAGATTGTTCCAGATAAATGTCTAAAAATTATTTTATTCAAATTAATTCTCTAACTGCCTGTCTTGTGTTTTTATTAATTTTTTTGATAAATCATAAACTATATGATATTTCGAAACAGCATTTTTTAAATTTTGCATGGAGGAAATTGTAAATTTTGATAAGAATTTTCATGCAAATATCACGTTTTCTTACAATAACTAATTAACCCTAGAAAACCGTGCTATGAAAAATACAAGCAGATATAAAAGGTCCAATTTTACCCATTGTCATTTTTTTTTAATTTTCATATAATTGTTGAATTTTACATTATACTGTTTTCTATATACCTTTATATACCTGAAAAATAAATATGATTTAAAAAGTATAAAGTAATACGCATTTTCAAGAATATTATTTATTGTAATATAAATTAGAGAAGAAAATGAATGTTCCAACGCATTTACTTTTTCAATGATAATATATTTTGAAAAATTACTAAAAGATATCTATATATCAAGAAAAATGTCGGTAAAATATTGATAATTCTTCATGCTAGTAAATTCATTAGAAAATTCAATGTGTGTATAAATGAAATGCGGTTTCGTGGACCTCACCTACCCAAGTTAAGGATTAAATTTTGATTGTAAATTCTAAAACATCACACATTTTAAACATTGTCAAACTTCTACTAAAAACGAACACAATTATTTTTTTTCTTCAGTAAAGAAGCCTTTTTATTTATTCAATAACGTATTATGTCTTTAGGAACAAATTATTTTTATTATTCCTTTCTGTTTATGTTAGTAAATTACAACATCTGCTTTTTTTAATAAATAGTCGTTGTTTTCCATCAAGTCTATGACTTTATATCCATAAATCTCGCAACATAATACAAATAAACAATCACAACAGCTGACTCTCTTTCCGCTTAGCCGTTAAAAGAAAATAAGTTCCCCCGCTTTAAGTCAGTGGAGAATCTGCCACTTAAAATCCCATATTTCAAAACATAATTGAAAAAATTATAATTTACCCTGCTAATCACAAATAAAAGAAAACAAAAGATAAAGAATCAAATATATTTACATTTCATTAAGCCAAAGACCTCTAACTCCTACACCTTAAACAAACACTTCCAATTTTGATGGTCTCGAGCAAACCGGTAAGAACAGGACATGCCTGAATCATCTTCCAGTTCCAATAATGATTTGGTATCTTTATAATCGAGGTTGAGAGTAGGTTCGACTATTAAGCTGCATTTCATCTTACGCAAATATTGATATCGATTGACATTGTGGGTCAAACGAACGGTTGCCAGAACTATTATATTGCGTAAAACTGCTGCGCATTAGTAAAAATAAAAAAAAGAATAATCTTTCTTATTCTTTCTTTCAAGGTACTTTTTTGATAATATTTGTTTTATTAGATTCTAGATTTCGTAACAGTTATGCAAAATACAAAGGAATTGTTGTTCGTATCTTTTTCTGAATGATATGCAAAATGAAATAAGTTTTAATGGATGTTTTTATTTGTTGTGTTGCTTTTGTATGTGCGAAATATAATTGAAAAAACATTGCAGTCACATTTTCTACCTCCTAGATCTGAAAAATGAAATTCATTTTTTAAACTATCCTTATCTGTTTGGAAGCACGATTATTCAAACACACAACAAGTTGTGTTGATGTGATTTGGCATATGTATTCAATTTAGCAGCTAGACTAAGAGGAGGCCACAGGTAAATCAGTCAAAAAATTTATATTCTTCTATTTGTCAAATTCATAAGTTTATAAAAAATACAAAAGCTCTGATAAGTAAAGTATTAGGAAAGTGTTATTACTGTATCAAAGATAATTGGCTTAGTTCTTATTTATTTATTTATTTTGGCTATTGTTGTGACTTATGACACTTTACAAGCCCCCTAACAGTTATCGGTCAGTGAGCCTAGTGAGCAACTCTTCTTTTTTCAACAGCCCCAACTAGAGCCAAGAGTATCATCTAGCTACTTCATCGTCAAATTCGCTCGCACAAGCCCTTTTTGAAAGGGGGAGGTGCCCATTCACGCACCTCACAGATATAACGCAAAAGAATAACCAGGCCCGAACCGGGATGCCCAAATCGCTCGCTACTCCTTCTTCTTACATACAGCCGACCACCCCTCCACCACTGAACGTAGCAGTATCGACAGGATTCACCCTCTACCCCTATATCAGAAAGCCGGCTCTTTTAGTTATTAAAATTATTATTAAAAATATCCATTTCAATAAGACTGTGTACAAACATGGATGAGAAGGAATATATATTTCCGTAATATATAATGAATAATAAGCCCACAACTCCAAAAATAATTAAAGAAAATAATTGTACAAAATGAAACATGAAAATATGTTAGAAATGTGAAGCGTTGTTCAGTATCTTTTTTAAAAATTGGGCTTCATGATATCCATAATTTAGGACCTCAAAATATTTGAATCGACCCGTATATATGTAGTTTTACTGTCCAAAATTATATGGACCATGGTCCAAATTGTTGAAAAGTTATCAGTTAATTGGTGTATCTATTCGAAAGTTTATGAATTTATTAATTCAACAACACCGCAAACTAGATAAAGAAATTTGACACGAGCTTTTGATACTAAAGTTGTATATTTATTTCGCGTGTCAGATTCTCACAGTTAAAAATAAGAGGACGAGTATTCATATTCGATTATTATCAATATTATATATATATATATTCTGCACTACAAAATTAAATATAAATGTTAAATATGGTGGGAACTTAAAGAAAATTTAAGGAAAAACAATACAATATTATGTACCTATATTTTTAGTTTTTACACTGCAAAATTAAGCATTAAGCACTCAATTTGGTGTAAATGTAGAGAGAGTCTACGGAAAACAATATAATAATGCGCATCTACATTTATAATTTCTACACTTAGAAGTCTAATTTTTTAAAACATCAATATAGTGCAAATTTAGAGGTAGTCGATGGAATGATAGCATGTTATTATCTGCTTTTAATTATAGTGTCTAGACTACACTCAATATGACGCAAATTCAGAAAATGTTGAGGAAAGAATATTTAGTTATACACGTCTATATTTAAAGTTTCCACACAATGAAATTAAATATAGAGCCCTCAATACGGAGCTAAACAGAGGATATAACATTCTTGTTCATTGATAATATGCTTGCGTATATGTTTTTCAAACCATATGTGAGTATTATAAATCACAAACACGAAGAGCTTATAAGGAACAAATTTAACAATTTACCTTTGAAATTGTATATGTTAGAAAAATTTTAATCAATTCCTCGAAAAAAAGAAATTTTCCTTTGTATATATTTGACATACTTTTCTACATAATAGAATTTGTATATATGATCATTGGCAATCGTCTGCAACACTGGGAAAAGTTTAAAATATTGCCACCCTTTTAGTATACGTCGTTATTGTCGGAATCCCAACTTTTATTTTTAAGTTTAATAATTGAGACTATTTATGTTTAAAACTGATTTACTAGTGTGAGATTCATGGACCAAACTTATTACTAATCTTTAAAAATTAAAAATTATTACTAATCTTTCTTTTCAGCTTCTTTTAAAACTTTGTATTCAGCCATGCAGTTTCTTCTAATAGTGCAACACTGTCAGTTTGACTGTGTTTTAGTGATAAATTAGTAGTAATTAGTGATCTACCCCAAACTTGAAGCAATACATACTCTCTAATAATGTCTCCACCCCTCACAAACAGTTATAGACCTTGTGCAAGGTAAACAGCCCCTAGCCTGGCAGTTTATTCCCATTCCTTACCTTATTTCATGTATGGAAAACAATCGAGAAATATCATTGGTCCGCACAGCCGCCCAGTCTGTGACGAAAGTGCGACGTCATTGTATTCTTTCGTCATTTTAACTTCGAAATAGTTTTGGTTCGTATTGCTAGTACTGATTTATGTAGTAATTTCTGAACAAATGTGTAATTGTGCTTTGTTTTTTACAAATTATATATCGACTAATCTAATTAATTAAATAATGTTTGCATTTTGAAAAAAAATGGCATTCTTTCTTCTTGTAAAGAATTAGTATGTACAGTTGATTAGAATCGATCAAGGCATTTAGGAGAAATGATATAGAGATGTATAGACAAGATTTAGATTTAAATTAAGGTAATATTTTGTAAATTTGAGACATAATGAAATGCTTGCTTACTTAAACTATTTTAATGGAAAAACTATTTTAAAACTAACTATTTAACTTTTAAAGTCACTAACTACTAACTTAACACTAAACTATTTTAATTAAATGGAATTCATTCTGTTTATGCGATCTAGTTATAAGAGGCATGAAATCCAAGTTTGCGTCAAAAATCTGAAAGATAATAAACATGATGTCACACTCTCATCACAGATTGGGCGGAGGTGGGAACCAATGATATTGCTCGATTCTCCTCCATACATGAAATAGGATAGAAAATAGGAATGTGCTATTTTCGGCGGCACTGCATCGGCGTATAGCAATAAAAACGAAAAATCAGTCTTTAAGGCGAATTTAACATTTTTATTTAATTTGTCGTGTGATTTTTGTGCATAAATCCGGAGTATGCGGTTAATAGCTCACAAAAATCAAATTTCGATTTTAGGTGGATGAAACCAAAATCTGAATGAAACCAAAATTTAACACGGATCGACAAATGTAGACAGTGACTACAATTGTCGTAACCACAAACCTCGTACCAAATTTAACATACTTAACTTGCTGCGTCTTTAATTATCGCCTTAGCATGATTCTGAATGTATAAACTGAAAAACATTCAATACTTGCTTGTTTTGACTTAAAATTTGATAAGTCTCTACACTATAGATTGTTAATCTTTGTACTGAATTTTATTCATATAGCTCTCTTCATTTTGTAACCGTGTTAACTTAGATTCAAACAGCAGGGTAGACATTCTATTTAAAGACCATAGGCCAAATTTCATGCACTTGAAAGCATCTTTGAGTTATATTTGTCGCAGATAAACAGGCTTAAATTTTAAAAATTGGTTATTGAACTCAAAATGCTGAAATACTTAAAATTTCAAAAAATATTTTTCCCTTTAATTAAATGCACTTATCTTAATATTTTGTTTAAGAGGATATTTAATTAGCATATGCAAAGCAGGATTTTTGTTTGTGAAGTTACTAAACAAAATGCTCATTTTGTCATTTTCATGATGGATAGTAACTGTCATCAACTCTCTATTATCGACTTTTTGATCATGATTTTTAACTGGTAGATTTTTTTTAATGAAATTTCAGTTACATGATAAACATTACAGTGAACTCTTTAAACAATGTGTAATCATTTAGTTACCAGCTTAAAGATATATCCTCGTTTAAAATATGCGAAATGTATTCAAAAAATAAACTATCAAGGCGTGCTTGATATACTACATCACGTACACAAAAACTAACTTCATCGCCTATTCGAAACACGTAGTTTCGTTTAATCTTTTATTATATTTTTTTCACTATCCTTTAATACAATTATTTATATTTCAGTTGAATAAATTCTGTCTGGATATTTTATACTTTTAAAAACAAAAACAAATACACACTTACAGCTTATCTTTCTATGAAACTGTGTTTTAGTTCTTTTATTTGAGTTAACCAACTGCTCGATAAATCTGTCAACTTTAAACGGATCAATATTTTACATTTTGCTCTTGTTGCCGTACTTTCATATGTCATCAACAATTTGCACGAAATTGGAGCTGAGGATTTCGCAATAGTTCTTTAATAAAAAGGTGGAAAGCTTTCTCTCGATAAAGCAGCTCAGAACTAAATATGATTCTTGTGCATTTGAAACATGAGCTTAAACACTAAGCTGGCAATCCTTTCACTGAGCCCATACATCATCTATGAAAGTATTAAATTTTCTAACCAAAAAAAACAATATCTTCCCACTTATATGGGCTCTCGGTAACAGAGTAACCACGTGCATAAAGAATTATGGTGATTTGCGAAGCAGTATGATTTGAATAAAAATTGCGCCACATCCATTTTGTGTTAAATTGCTTTTTACATTGAGGCCATCCCACGATGCACTTTCTTCTCCAATTACTTCTCAGGTTCTGTCTTTGCTCATTGAAGCCTTACGCAAGAACTCAAGGTCAGTCATTTTTTTTTACCCACTCACAGAGTATTTGTTGAGTGCGTTACGGCAGTTAACCAGCTTTGTGCGATATGTCTTTAAGTACTGGGATGGGTCTTCAGTAGATGTTTATGCTTTTCACTCATTTCGGTGTATGCATAAGGTCGAAGTTTTCGACCTGAAAAATAAATGATGGAATTTTTAAGATTATTTCATGCTGTTTAGGAAATTAAGGGCAGCAGATTTAAATGATGGAATTTTACTGAAATGCCAGAGAAAGATTTTCGTTTTAATTATTGTTTAGGGAAAAGGACTGAGAGGCAAGGCATATTTCTGCATTTTGGGCGAATAGGCCACATACCTTAAGATCCCCTTTTATTAAAAAAATTTAAAATTTAGGCAGCACTTTTTCATTTAATTATTAGTTAATGATTAATTCAATTACTTTTATTTTAATAATTTTATGAAAATATGTGTTGTGTGTCACTGTTTAATTATCCATGTGCAGTTTTCAGATTTATGACAATTATAGTTGAACATGTGCACGATATACTATGATAACTGTGAGTACATAATAAAACAAGCAGGGATCTAGGCATTTGTAGACAAATATTTTATATTTCATGGAATTTGAAATTTTTACAGTTTTTATTTGACCTATAACCTAATATTACCTTTCTAATCTACCTGTTGCTCCTTTTTTTAATTGCCCTATTGCTTAATTTCATTATTACGCTTTGTAAAAGCAATGGCTTATCACTTGAAAAATGTTATTAATTTAGATGTTTCATAAATAAATTATTAAAATTTTCAAATTATATGAATTATAAATTATTAGAATGATGTTAATATTTAAATAAGCACAGATGGTCATGCTTCTATCTATTTCATTGTATTTAATTAGTTATAACAATATTTATTAACAAAAAATTCCTCTAAAATATATATGTACATAACCATAAGCGCCGCTCAATCATTAAAAAAAATTTAAAAATTACATTTTTAAAATTACATAAAATAAAAATTTAACCACATATAAATCATACTTATTTAGAAATTTAATTTTAATAACATTCATAATAAGATTTCTTACTCATTTATATTTAAATTTAGAAATACATTTGTTTCTGTGTTTAGAGGTTTTTCATGCCACTGCATTTACAATATGTGAAACTTTATTTGCGTTAAAACAGTTGCACTAACTCTACCTCAGTTTCGATTCCAGAATCCATCCTGAAAACTGGAAGCATTCTCTCAAAATCATTGAAGTTCCCCGATCTTGCATTTTTGACTACTTTTTACATTCTCGTATAAAAAATATGTAGATGTGTAGGTTTTGGCGAATCTTCTCATATTAGATCTCTCTGAGTTTCGAAAACCCAATTCTTTTAAAATGTTCGTCTGTTTATCAGTTTGTAACAATTATAACTATAAAAAAAAACTTCAAGCTTTATCAATGAAATTTTCCATTCGACCCTAGCAACAAATATTTAGATTTCTATCAAATTTTGAATAAAAGCCATTTGGAATACATAATAACTGTACATGCCATACAGAAAAACTCGACGTTCACTCCAGAAATCCTACAAAAATGACGCGCACTCTCCGCGTCCATACTCCTTAATAAATATCATGACTTTCACCTTCGTGCAGTTGTTCTTCTACTCTTCATTTCACATCCTTCTTAGAACAGACAGACAGCATTACGGTGGTTAGAGACACGACAAATTATATCCGGCTGTCCAATTGCTAGAATATAAATTAACTCAATAGCAATGCAAGATGAATACAATTTCGTATTATAGTGTAGAAACATATCAAATTTTCAAATCAACAAAGGGTTGATGATCTACCGGTCAATACTTTCAAAAGCATGTTAATAAGATAATTGATGATGATGATGATGTCATGTCCATGTTTCCATGGAAAGGGGTTCAATATCTTCTAAGGGTAAAGACTCCAGAAGGCAGACTTTTAGCTCGAACGAAGATGAAACGCATGCATATTCACTTGCACAACCCCTTTTTTTATGGAGGGAGGCACACTCATTCATCGCAAAGATAGAATGCAGAAAGACCATGCCCGAGCCAGTACTCGAACTCGAGAAGCCTGGATACCGGGAAGGCGTGCTACCACTAAGCCAAGACACCTGCAATAAGATAATTAAAGAACGCAACGACTTAAATCTGTCAAATTTGTGTCTATTTGTCCCCCTATCAAATTTTGATTTCAGTAAATTGGAAAAACGAGCGTAAAAAACTAATTTAAATTTCGGACATTTCAGTCAGCTGCATTTGAAAGATTAATCATTCAATATCACACGATAGATTAAGCAAAAAAGTTAAATATGCTCCAAAGTTTAATTTTTCGTTACTATTATGAGCCAATGTCATACAAGGTGCTCTTTTGAATAATACCTTTATTAGAGATAATGGAAAAAAAAATTGAGAAACAATTCCTTTTGGTTGTTTCAATACCACATTTCTCTTAAATGCTCATGACTTGGAATAGCTGAAAATAATATCGAAAACTATATTTAAGTTTTTTAATAATTGATTTTATAAGAGAATCTAATTTCTTTGAATTTCAATAACATAGTATAAGTTTATCTGACATTATATGTATATAAGGTGAATCAAAATATGTTGAGATTTAAAATTAAATTGATTAGTTTACTTACTCATAGTGTTTCTTTCCAAGGACCGTAAATTGCTTAAAACTAGTGATGAATAATATACATGATACATTAATGAACAATCCAGCCGTAACCTCATAAATCAAGTTAACGAATTAAATTACATTATTCTTAAAATGCCACATAAAAAAGAAGCTCTCTTGATAGTTAGATAATTATTTAATCTGTCTATTTGATAATCCAGCCATATCCTTTTAAGTCAAATGGAAGAATTAAGTTTCGTGATCTTAATATTTCAAATCCCCCAAAAGAAAATTCTCTAGAGATCTTAGAAGATGCCTACCTTACATCCATCAATCAAATTATCAAACCCTAACATCGTGAATCAAGTAAACGAACTAAATTATATATCCTAAAAAAAAAAAAACTCTCTGGGAATCTATGCTGTTTCTCACTCTTCCTATTTGATGAGTTGGCACGACCCTTGTAAATCAACTGGTAGAATTAAATTATATTTCCCCCACACCCTTTAAAAGAAAACTGTCGGGATCGGGACAGTTTCCTACTTTGTCAACTCTCATAAATCTATTTGACAACTTACATTAGATTAGTCTTAAAATACCACATAAAAAAGAAAACTATCTGAGTATCTAGTATTTGCTTGCTCTGTCTAATTGATAACGTGTCTATATGCTTGTAAATCAAATTGAACTAAATTATATTACCCTAAAAGTACCTTTTAAAACAAAAAAAGTCATCTGGAAACCTGGGTAGTTGACTACTTTGCCTGCTTGGAAATCTAGCCATACCATCTTAAATCAAACAGAAGTGCTAATTTAAATTACCTTAAAAATGCCCTCCAGAAACCTCTTTCTGTGTCTAGAAAATAACTTGTGACCCGTGTTTAATAAGTAGGCCCTGTCCTTGTAAATTAAATGAAGGAACTAATCATATTACTCCAAAACATATCCCACAAAAAGAAAGTTCTCTGTGAATCTAGGTAATTGTAAATTTTGCCTGTTCGATAATCCAGCATAATCCACCTACATCAAATAAACAAATTAACTTGTATTGCACTAAGAGTACTTCATAAAAAAAAACTGTCTTGGAATCTAGGCAGTTATTCACTTGCCCTGTTATAAACTGGCTTTGCCGTTGCAAATCAAATTTAAGAACTAAATTGAATTGATCCCCCCCCCTAAATATAACAAGCTCTCACGGAATTCAAATAGTTGCGCACTTTGCCAGTTTGGTAATCCAACTCTACCCTCTTAAATCAAGCAGACATATTAAATTAGATTATACAAACAATACTTTACAAAAAAAAAAGCTCTCTCGACCTCTAGATACTTGTCTATTTTGCATCTTTGATCAGGGATTTCTGACTCTATATCTTCATATTACATTATAATTTATAAATTATTGATTTTTGTTCTTGAATGTAGTTTGTATACGGCCCCTCCTTTCAGAAACCGAAACCGCAAAGGAACCGTGAACGCCAATTTCGACAGCGACATCATCACACTCCAATATTCGAGATCATCGTCTGAATAAATTTCCAGTCACGAACGGCCATTAGAAAGAACGAGTTCAGTTCATTTCTTTTCTTGTGCATTTCACAGCGTAATAAACGATCGGCTCTTTCCCGTCTAATTGAGCACCTGCTTTGTGGCCGAAGAAAGGTCAATGCGTATGGACGCTCCACATACTTGGAGCCGGACGTCTCGAGTGGTGTTTGGTCAGCGGGGATTGCTATTGGTCTCGATTTGCTGAACAAATCGAGACCAATAGCAGGTTTCGGCGTCAATCCGATTATGCAAATCGGGAGGTGGAAATGTGAGAACAACTTTCTCAACAGTGTCTTCATAAAGTAAAATTCTGCCCCGCTTAGTTCTTATGCGGAGGAGGATTATAACACCTTTATTAAGGATTACGTGAAAATATTTCGGAGACCAATCCCACCTGTTTATTATGCTTAAAAGCTTTCATATTGTCTATTGATTTCGGTATGCTTGCAAAAGTCGTTCAAAATAAACAACAAAGCATGCTGTTGGGAACTGGAGTTTCGAAATTTAATCTGTACTTACTTCTTAGTAATAAGTTCTCAGTAAAAAAAATCAAATTTCTAATTCATTAATTAAACATTTTTTAATTTATGGGGTTTATTTTCCTTAATAACTTTAGAGCATTATATTATCGCACATAAATAATTCAATATTATTTAAAGTCTCACATAAACGATAGTTTTCCAGTTATGCAAGTATTTGTAAAACTTCGATGTTGCCATAAATATTAGTAAACTGAAATAAATGTGGGCCTTCGTTGCTGTCTCTTTTATTTTAATAATTTTTTCAAAATTAATTCTGAATTCAAATTTTAATGACATTTCTCCTTATATAATATATTTCCTTTTATGTTTTTCTTATATTTCTTATATTAATTTTATATCCTTTCCCTTTAATGTATTTCCTTTATTATATATAATTTTAATGTTCTTATAACACATGTACTAAATTAGCAAGATGATAAACAGCCAATTGCAAGTATTTTTATAGATATAGTATGATTAAACAAACATAATTATTAAATTTTCAATTTATTATTAACTATTTCTGCAAATTAGTTCAGAATACCGAATGTTCCTGTTAACATGATAAAATTTAAT
>JAPMOQ010010593.1:576084-595380 GCA_026543055.1 Argiope trifasciata | reverse complement strand
GTGTGTGTGTGTGTGTGTGTGTGTGCGTGTGTGTGTGTGTGTGTGTGTGTGTGTGTGTGTGTGTGTGTGTGTGTGTGTTGACGCTCTATTGGACCAATTGTTTACATTTACAGTTTAGAATATTGACTCAAATCTTTGTATCCTCAATTCCTTTTGAGCGAGGGTTAGAAGAAATAATTAATTGGTTGAGAAGAAAATGACTAAAATGAATAAAAGATGAGTTTAATTATATCTTCTTTAAAGAAAATTGATAAAATTATTTTCCAATATGAGATAAATATTTCAAAATCGGTAATTTTTTTCTATCTTTTTCAATATCTATTTAATCTAAACCACAGATTGTTGGGAAAAGGGCATATTTTTAATCTACTGTCAACCGTATTACCACATATTCAACATGAACTTTCTATACTAAATGCAAATCAAGAGACAATGATTGGCAACGAAAGGAATAAGTCATAAAACGCGTAAATTATTATATTAACAAGTTTCAGTGCTTAATCATGGCACAATGGTTTTATTCAATTGAAGTTGTTTTAAAATTTTTAATAACCATTTTTTAAGGATATACATATTTATCTAATTTTTCATGCTTCTTGTACTCAAAATTCCTTTTGAAATTTTCATGCATTAAAATTTTATATGGCTCGTGTCATACTACCCCATTAAAAATAAGCAAAATGTGCAATATTTTATAACATTGATGATATTTAGTTGCTAATCTTCTGCTCATGACAGTTCACTATACTAAAATATTTTTCATAGCGACAGTTCGTCTAATGCAGCAATTTTCGAAATTTCAATTCAATCTTACAAAACAAATTTTCGGTGACAATTCGTCTTTTACCACTTTCCAAGATGGCGGCTGCTTGGAAAAAATTTTAATGTTCGTTAAGCTTTTCGAAAGTTTTGGCGCCATGATCTTACTGTAATCTTAAGCCTAACCATGACTTCACATAGCAAAAGTTTTAAAATTTACGCAATACTGAATTCTACTATTGTTTTAAGTCTTCACATGACTTTTCCCTACTTTTCTAAAAAGCGAATTAAAGTATTTATAATATTATCACAATACGATTAACAATACATATCATTCGTTTTATTCAAAAAGTAATGAAAAGCATTCTCTGCTATTCAGAGCATCAGAAATCAAATTTTTTTCTTACCTCTTTTCATTATCGATTTAGAACAATATGCATTATAAGCTTCTTTTTTTGCCTTTTGACATCTATTTGAATAAACCTTTAATTAATCTAACTTTTTATTTTAAACATAAATTACTACTACAGAAGTTATTTGTATGACTTGAATTTATAACTAACTTCATGAACTTTTCTCTTTGAAATAATCTTTTTTCATGCAAATTTTCGGTTCTTATTTTCCACTTAGAAGTCCAAATTCAGAATAATTCTGATGAAGAGTACAGAAAATCTTCCACTACCACACTAACACTAAACATTCTATTTCATCATCAATTACCTTTAGGCTGAGGTTTAACCAGTTCAAAATTATTATTATTTCTAACTCAAATCAAGCGTTACCAAAACAAATTAATAGCATTATAGTTTCAAGTAAACACAATTTATCATCTAAATAAGCAATCCTAAAATGCAAAAGAAAATATTATTTAATTACTTCACAACAAATTAATATTATTAAAGTTTCAAGTAAACATGCATTTTTGTCGTTTAAATAAGCAGTTCTAAAACGCGGGAGAAAGTATCATTCAATTACTTAGCAACCATTTTATTGTCTTTTCTTTCCATCTGTCTTCTAACATACTTAGCAACATAGCAATAATTTTCCAGTTGGTTAAAGGAGTTAACAAAGCGTAACTATTTTGATAGTTATGACTGGTTTCTTCCACTTAACATCGTTTTGACTTTGATAAATAGTCTTGTAGATTATTTTGAAAAGGTCTTAAGTAATTGAAGTAAGTGCATAATGGCTAAAGATTTCAAAGGAAAGTTATATAATATTGGGATAAGAGCGAAAACGCCTTGAAATTTTAAGTCAAATTACATAATATGTGTTCCAGTAAGAGCACAATTCTTTAACAAGAGATGATTAAAATTGAAAGATTTATAATATATTGTTTTTTATATATATTATCATGTGAGAGCATGATATTGGTTTGACCCTTGCATTTTCCTCAAGCTTCGTACACGTTTTTGAAGCCTCAAATTGCAAGGGCAGAAAATTGACCATTTATCGCTTTTGAGGCTTTTAGTTTTAGCGTTATTAGAAAATACGTAAGAAGATGTTACGTTTGGCAGTTTATAGCAACAAAATGTTACAACTTGGCGATAATATCAACCATGTACCCGATTCTTCAGTCTGAACAATAAAGGGCAGAGTTGTAAGATGTTATCTCGCGAAAAAGCGCAAGGAAGAAAATGGGAATCAACGCGAAATCGCGAGAGAATATATCCGTAGTTTATATATAAATCATACATACATAAAGAGAGAGAGAAATTTCAATTTTTCTAGTCGATAAAAAAAGTTTAGGAGCTCTAAAGATTTTGAGATGAAGGGAAAATCGCTTTTCTAAAAGTTGACGATTGCGCAATATAATAGTAGTCACGTGATCAAACCAAACCAGTTTAAATGAATTTTCAGGAAAAACTCTTTCAAAATGGTTTGATTTAAAAAACTAATGTTTTTAAATCAAACCATTTTGAAAGAGAAAAAAAAACACTCATTGCTTTCTAAGTAACGACGCATGTATAATTTGATAATCACGAAATTATTTCATGTTGTTTAAATTGAATTTCACACACAAAATCCTTACCTCAAGAGCCTAATTTAGAAGCCGATTGATTTTGAGATGGTCAAAAACCACCTCTTTTCTAAGTGTTGATGATGGCAATATAAGTTTTGTGAGAACATAATGTTTTCTGTCAGATTAATATCAGGTGACATAAAAAATAATATTCTCATGTGATAATTTGAAAATTGCGATATCAAAGTTCAATTTTTTTTTTCATTTGTTTTGTTTGTTTGGCAAACTTATTTTTAACTTTCTCTACAAGATGGAGCCACTACAAGGTAAAATTACTCGGAAAAATATCACCTGTCTTATTTTCCTCGTATAAGAAGAATTGAAAGAAATTTCTGATGAAGAAGTTTGGGAGAAAACTCCAAATATGAATTCTCTCTGAATCCGAAAAATTCTTTTTCTAACTTACGAGAGCAAGTCTGTCCATAAGTACGCGAGCAGAATAACACTAAAATGAAATGAAGTCAGTAAATGAAGACTGATACCCGATTTTTGTGCCAACAATATATATAGATACAATTCTCGGCTGATTTCTATGCCTTTATTGATTCACTTTCTGTGTGTTAGTACGTATAGATATATGACTATTCAGCTCAAAAAAACAAGGAGCTAAATAGAAGAAACAAAATTATACACAGTTTTTATTACACAATTGTGTATTTGTTTCTATCCAAACTTTGACCTTGAGATAAGGTGCTTTACTTTGTGGAGAATATAAAATCTAAACGCTGCACATTATAGAAATATATTTAAAGAATCGAGAACATTTTGTTTTTGCTTCCATATTTGCAAACTGTGCAAAGAAATAGGATTGAAAAAAAATGATAAAAAAAAAGGTTTGCAAGAAAGGGTGCGCAAAGAAAAAGGATTCTTTTAAATCTCGATTTCAAAAAGTGTGAATCAAGATTTTGCCGAATCTCCATCTTTGAGATCTTGAATTTTAGAAAATCATTCTTTAGAATTATGTAAGCCTACCTGTCCTTCTATCTCTTTATGAATAAAATAACTCAAAAGCGCCTTGAGATAGATGGATAATATTTGGTATATAATCTTAGCATCAACTTTGTCGATTTCTGTCAAATTTTAAAGGAAACCCATTCAAAGAAAGTCAGTTTGTTCAGCTGTCCGAGTACAAGTGAAAATAATAATTACCAAACGTAAAAAGCTAAATGGATGAAATTTGATAAATGGTTATAGCATAGCACATATCTTATGAAATTTTGAAACAAATTCGTCAATGACATATCAGTATAAAGAACATTTCCATGCATGTAAACCTGATAATTTAAGAATGCAATGATTCAAACAATAACAATTTAAGATGTAATCTTGTTACTAGAAATGTACCTTTGAGTCAAATTTTAGTTTCAATCAACTGAGGAAAAAAAATTCACCCACACATTTTCGTTTGTCATTTTTTTTCGCTGTACCAAGAAGCGCAAACCACTCATGCATGTGAATCTGATAATTAAAACCCGTGCACATTTCACGTTCATGGCTTTATCCAAAATCCCGAATTTTCATTCATGGAGGTTGGAACAATACTTTTATTAGCAAAGACGAGAGAAAAGACCAAAGTAAGAATTCGGTGGGCATTACTGCTGAATTTTTCTTCGTGTTCTGTTCCAGGCTATATTCAAAAATAGCAGAATGCCAGCAAATAGAAACCTAGTTATTCACTAATAACTGTTGGGATTGCGCATTTAACAGGAAACAATGTGAGATATTATTCATATACAGCAATGCATGAAACGCCGACATTCTATAGAATAACTAGACATTTTAAAGAAAAGTATGATGACTATTATGATTTCACCTATTTATGTGAGTAAACGTATTCAACTTTGTTTTTTATAGACTTGGCAAGTATAAAAAAGATATTCATCGTAAGAAATATCTTGAGGCAAAAAATTTTAACCCAGGTATTGACTTTTTAATATCTAACAAACAAAATCTCTTTGTTTTTATTTTTTGTATCTTGACCGCTTATTTTAAAGCGGTTTTTTTAAGATTTTGGCATCAAGGTAATAAAATAAAGCTTTATTTGCTTCTATGTTGAATCCTTTCTATAGTAAGCTTCACTAATTACTGACTTTTATACTATTTAGAGAAAGAGGTTAGAAGTCTTTGCAGTAAACTTTGAATCAGCCGCAAGGCCTAATATGAAGCAGGGATAGGCCGTCTAATAAAAAAACCTATTTCTAGAATTCTTTTAATCCCTACTTCACCAGTAGTTTTAAAAAATACTTTTATATAATAAAAATCTGCTCTATTATTGTCTTGTATTTGCTGAATGCAAGCCAATAGTTCTTATGTATTGCATTTTTAAAATTCATTAAATGAAAGGAAAATTAAAAATTAAAAACATTGTATTGTTAAGATAATCCTGATAAAATCTTTTACGGGATACCTAAAATCATATACATTGTATTGTACGATAAAATATTCTATGTAGGAGGATTAAAACAGATACCTAACTTAAAAATACTATCCCTCATTTCATAATGGAAATCTGTATCGTAAATATTCCGTATTATTATATCAGCAACATTAAGAAAATAACATCAAGAAAGGAATGCAAAAAAAAGAGTCCGCATTTTTTTCTTTCCTGCTTTGACAGCCAAGGAATTTCCTTAATTTTTAATAAATGGCCCATTTTTTTAATCTTTTCGTTCGTGGGGAAAGTTAAAAAAAAAATTCAATGATTGAGATTTTCTTAATTTATTCTTCTTCATGTAAGGCTCAATAGTTGTCACTACTAATTCTGACTAAGCTTGAGCATAGTTAATTATAACAAGATAAGATTTACACATAGGGGGGAGCTTAAGTTGGGGGAGCTTGCCCCTCGACCTCGAGCCCCCCCCCCCCTACTTTATGCCAATGCCTTTTAACAATTCGACACAATCTGATACAGTGCCCACAGTTTGATTCTCAACGAATTCAGTGTTTTCATTCCCCTCATTTTGTTTTAAAAGACATCTTTCATAAAGTGTCTCATCCTCAACTTTTTACTTTAAAAAAAAATTATTGGTTTCTTTTATCTTTTTTAAGTATTTTTCATTTTCTTTTAATGCTTCAAATCTATATGGCAGTTTATTTATGCATATATTTTTTAAAATTCTGAATAGAATATAAAATCAGAGATTTTGATTAACTTTTTAAAACCAGGAGACTTTTTATGAACCGTATGTTTGCATATACCTTGTGGTTGGTGCTGTATAATCAGAAATCGCTTTAGCGTCAGTAAACTGCATGAAACTCAAACTCAAATCCTAATTCTGTCTAAGTTTGAGCATAGTTAACTATAATGAGGTGAGGCTGAGGTAATAAATAGCTCTACATTCTGGGTAGGATTGGGCTTAATTAACTGTAATAAAGAAGGACCGAATCGAAAACATTTAACTTTGAGATTATATTAATCTAATAAAAGATCATCTTTTCGATAAAATATAATTAAATATTTAAACTTAACTGAAAAATTTTCACTTTTCCTCAAATAAAATTTATGATTACTTATATTTTTAACCTTATTTTATTTTTGCGTTACCTACTCATTCACAGAAACAAAAATATAAAATTTTCGTTATATCCGATTTTCGTTATATTGGTCTGCTATTATTTTTTTCTTTTTACATAGTATAGAAAAAGTACAGTAATCGTAAAGAAATTCGAACCCAACATTTTGTTGAATTTCCACGTTTTAGATCTCTCGGTGTTCGAAAAACACATTTTTTTGAGAATGTCTGTCTAAATTGAAACTCAAAAACGCTTTGAGCTAGAGGTTGAAATTTAGTACAAGTTCTTTATACCAAATTTTTTACATTTCTAAGTAAAATCTGTACAGAAAACGTTTGTCTTCCGGCTGTTCGAATATAAATTAAAGCGATAATCTACAAAACAAGAGAGCTGGATAAATAAAATTTGGTACACAGATTAAACATCTAAAGTTTAGACACCTGTTTTGAACCAAATCCAGCAACAAGTTGACTATTTGTTGATCTTTACTTTCAGAAATAAGTATACACGATTATTCAAAAACGCAGTGACTTAAATATAACGAATTTGGTATGGAAATTTGTGACTACAAATGCAGTTTTGTGTCAAATTGTTGCTTCAATCGGGTGTAAAAAACTTGTCTAGTACTCAAATTCGATATTTGAATGCTAACGTATGTGAGGTATTTTAACTAGCCAGATAACTCGCCAAGAATGTCACGATAAGTTCGGTAAAAATGCTAAATTTGCACCAAAAGCTAATATTTTGCAACTATTGTCGGCCAGGGGCATATAAGATGTCCTCTTTCATGGCATGTTTATTAAAGAGTATGCGAGAGTGTGTTTCGGAAACCACTGTACCTAGTTTCTTTTACTCAATCGTTTCTACTTCTTCTTAACTCGAAGAGAAATTTAGTCGTTCAAAATAAAAATGCTCTATTCGTGACAAGTATTCACATTACTATTTTTTAAAAATTTGCTCCAAATGAAAACTTACAAACTATATCCTTTACTTCTGCAATCCATTTTTTGAAAAATCGAGATATTTCGTATAGTATTGGATTAGAAATCAAAAATTCAATTTTCATATTTCAAAATCTTTTAGGTAGGGGACATTGTTGTTTCGGTGACACTGAATACAATATTGTTGACAATGTATTCGCATATGTCGACAATGTTGAATTTTTTTGTTGCTCTTTTATTAGGTGAGAGAAATTAATATGTGTTTATATACCAAAAAGGTGACCTTCAATAATTTGTCAATATTTTTTTCTGCTATTAGAAGTCACTCATTTCAGAAAAATTGAAAAATTTTCATTGTATATAAAAAAGGAGATTTTCTATACTCTATCAAAAAAAATTCTTTACCTGTGCTGAAAATATATTCAGAAACTTTGCTAAAATTTTCTATTTTTTCCTTTTTTTCTAAAATAATTTTTATTCAACCAAATAAAGTCACGCTTTCACCTCAAAACGAAACCTCACTACAATCCCTTCGTGACTATTTCACTCTGCAATGTATTAATTACGATCTATAAATTCAATTGTGAAACACAAAAACTATTTAAATAGGTTTTCCGAAACTATTCTACTAAAAATTCGCATAAAAGATTGGCATCAGTCGTGAAAAATATTTATTTTATTTTTACATTTCAACTGAGGTTTTTCCCATTCCACTCTCTGTGAAGCGCAGATACTTTTCGAACATAAATAAAATGTTTTAAATAATAATTTCGAGCTCAGAAACGAAGTTTTCTTTGAAAAGCGTGACCAGGGGTCACTGCCACTCGGTTTTACGAGACTGGGAATGCTCGCCTAATTGAAATAGCCGTGTGCCTTCTTTACGCAAGAACCTCACGCGATGCCAGAAGTGAAAATAGGAGAGCAATTTATTGTCTGATGATACTCATCACGTCTTCTGGCCTTTTCAACAATGCCGTGCGTGTTCATCAAAAGCAAATTTTACACTTTGTTATCTATTAACGCAGCGATTGAATGCAAGAGAAAGTTCTGTAACGCATAATGTCTTCCCAAGACAAAGAAAAAGGTGCAATGGTAATAAAGGGAGTGATAATTTTAAGCCATTGTCATTTCATACCCCATAAGCGTGTACTGTTATTTTATTGATAACCTATTGGATCCGTCCACAGCATTCGTCGCCAACTATATTTTAAATAAATCTGTATGTGAGTTAAAGTTTCTCTCTGATTTTCTCGTATGCAGAAGGATTCAAAACAATTGCATATGGGTACAACTTCCTTTTAAGCAACGATAGGGAAACAAATTTGAACACAATACAAGAAGCTTTATGCTTTGTTTGCAAATGTAATAATTACTCTTCCTTCTCTCGGTCACATGGGCAGCATTCATGCGATAGTTCATTTCATTCTAGACGCTGTAAAGTATATTCGTAGTCGTTAACGTGTACTTCTATAGTTGTTTCCACACATTTTTCATTTCATAATAAATGCATTAAGCGTCTTTCCTCAATCGTATAAGCAATATCCATGCGTTAGTCCATTTATTTTAAACAATCTCAAACGTTTTAGAAGTAGTAGTGTTCCACAATTCTTGTCTACTTTCATTGGTTACTACGTAATAAGCATTCTGTTCCCCTTGGTTGCATGAGCAGCATTCACGTGTTAATCCTTTTCACTTCAGCCAATGCGAAGCTTTAATATTCTCATGCATTTCTTGATAATTTCTCTATCTCCTCTCGGTCACATAGGCAGTATCCATGATAAAATCCATTTCATTCTAGACTCTCTGAAGAGTTACGCAGCCTTTGTGCATACTTGTATAGTTCTTGTCTATTTTCATTTACCATTATTTAATGATTGCCCTGACCGCTCTTTCTCGATCACATGCTTAGCATCCATGAGATAACCTATTTCATTCTAGATACTGTGAAGTATGCAAGCATGCGTTGATATATGCATAATTATACACATGTATTGAACATTTAAACTTTATTTCCTCTTGGTTTTCTTTTTATTTGGATGTATCGTAGATTCGGTCTTAATATTTTCATAGCTCAAATTGTAGAAATCTTCGTGATATCTTTGTCGATCTCTTTTACCTAGGATTACACGCAATACCTTTATCTAATAAAAGACGCATTTGAAAGTTGAATATAAGAAAATGAAAAAATTTATACTCAAAATTTATTAACATCGAAAATTACTGAAGTATTGTTTAAAAATGTATATGTCCATTGCACATTCCAAGCATTCAATACTAAATAATATTAAAAATATCTCAGATCTTATTGCGAATTCTCTGAGTTAATTGGGAAGAAGAATCCCCAGCACCAATTCCTTATTCCTCACAGATTGACCAAACGCAATTTTTTAATAGTTACTAAACGGAATGCATTATACAAAAAGGTAGGCAAAAACTAGATAATCTCATGTTTATTTATAATATCTACGACATATATTATATATATGATATGACAAAAGATGCTGCTATCATTGAAACGAAATAAAATTAGAAAGCAAATAACAAGAATCAGATGATCAGTAGGCTATAGTGCATCACCACACAATCATTGATTGCAAGGGAGTTAGAACCACTTGAAAGCGATGTATTTGACTTGACGTACTATATGGGTGTTTTGAGTTTGATGGAAAAAGAAAAAAAATCCGACAGTACAAATTCCACTCCTTAATTTCGTTTCATTTTATCCAAAACTTAATTAATCCATGATGCGGTCATATAACTACACTTAAATTTCATTGTTTATCGCGTTTTTGAGATAATTTAAACGAAATAAAATATTTAAATAATTGTATGGTAACGCAGATCGACAGACTCGTTCACGAATTAGATGCAATATTTTATACATAACCGTAATTTTGATTGTAAAACAATTAACCGGAGTTCATATATTTATCTCATGTGCATTTTGGAGTTATCGTATCCATGCATATGGGCAGTAAATTTCCAGTTGACAAATATCGCCCAATATTTTCAATACATAAATAATTTTGATGGCAACAAAATAAATTGCATTACTCTATCTTTTCGCATTTTTTAGTTATTTTATTTAAAGCATTACTGATAGGTGTAGTTAAAAATTATTTAAATTTTAAAAACTTCATATACCAGGTTTTTAAAATGAACTAAAAATATAAAATAATTTCTTCTTGGCACCTACATATTTATAACCTAATAAAGAATGTTCGGAATGTTCCATTGCTGAATTTAATTTTGAATTCTGTATCACAGATTTTAGAATAACAATAAAATTATGAATTCCAAAAATGTGCTGTCACAAATATTCAAGACAATGAGTATGGGGTTATAAATCTGCACGTGGTGTTCTATGGGATATAGAAATTATTTTATACTTTTTAATATTTTTTCAAAAAGTCCTGCGGCTTTTCTTCTTTTTATTCTCCAGAACTTTTGCAACTGATTTTAAACTAACATTCAGAATAACTAACGACATCTCATTGCTTCGTCTATCAGAGATGAAAGCCTTTAATCGATTATGAAATTTATTTCGAATGGGTAAACAAACAAGTAAGAAAAGGCATTAATGTTGGATTTTCATCCGAATCTCAGCCATTTTTAAAATTTCAAATCTCTAGCTCACCAGGAAATCAATTTAAAATCGATTACAAAAGTTGCGTCGAGCAAATAATCACATGAAGAAGAATCGGAATTAAAAAATAACAATAAATAAAATAATTTTAATGGATCAAAAAAGCTAGATTCATCAAAAAGTAGTTAAATTTTTTTTGACGATAACGATGTATTGTATTTGTTGTATTATGTGACAAAAGAGGATGAAAAAAGCTGGTCACTAATTCAGGTGAATAAATAAAAAAGCTGTGGGAAAAAGGAAATTTATTCAAGTGAATAAACAGAAAATACGTCGAAAGAGAGAAAAATTATTAATGTGAAAGAATGTTCTCTTATTCTAAGAAGTGCAATGACAGCAATAGTATAGATATAACAATTGTATGGTTTGTAGGAACTTGTAAAATGAGGACTTAATAAAGTCTCAGAGTGATTTATCTAATTCACCAATAAATAAGAATTCGCCATTTATTTTAAATTTCATAACTAACACAAAAGTATTTTTATCATCCTTATATGGTTTACGAAAGAAATATGATGTCTTTGAAATTAATAAAATATTAACCAACAACTAATGCTAAAATTATAATTAAATTAAAAATCTTTTCTTAAAAAACTTTTTTATAATTAAATTAAAAATATTTTCATTTATGATTTTTTATTCATTTAAACAATATATTAAAGGTTAAAAATACGGAATAATAATGCTTCTAAATGTTCATTTTTAAATTTTTCCTCCAAATTTTTATGCATACAATTTTTTTGAAATTTAAAAAATAGATGTTCCCTATTCCTAGTATATTCAAAAAATCTCACTTTTACCATTATGAGAAATAATTTCATTCTGCCAATATTTCTCACGTGTTATATTAAGTACGAAAGAAAATAAATTTAAAACATGCTAATTATTAATAAATAATTATCTAATTATTATTATTATTGTAAATAAATATTAGGTTGTTCGGAAAGTAATTTCGTTTTTTCCTGACAAAGGATTTAATTGCATTTTTCGCACCCAATTTCATACTTAAACCGCAAAATCATCTGATATAGCAAGGCTTGAGTGTGAAAAAGTGCAGCTGATTCTTCGCAGTAGTTTTTGGATGGTGCCCTTTTCAATATGGAGAGCAATAAACAGCATTTTCGTCATTTTTTTCTTTTTTGCTATAAAAGGTAAAAATGCTGTTCAAGCCAGAAATAAATTAGCCAATATGTGTGGAGAAGATGTGTTAACAGTACATCAGTACCAGAACTGATTTGCAAAATTTTTCCTTCAAATGAGGAGGCCAAAAACCACCTCGATCAGTTTTTTTTTACAGCAAAGACCAAAACTTTTATGAGCGTGTAATCATGTTACTACCAAAAATATGGCAAAAGGTATTAGACCAGAATGGCAATTTTATAATTTAATAAATAATTTATTCATTAAACGAAAATTTCTTTTCATTTTGACAAAAAAATACGAAATGACTTTCCGAACAACCCAATATTATCTAATTATTATTATTATTGTAAATAAATATTATCTAATTATTATTATTGCTTTTTAGTCTTTAAATTAGACAATTTGGTCATTTTAATATGATCGTATTTATATGTTGAAATTATATCTGTAATTTCCAATATTAGTGACGTGATATTCTTGAGCGTGCAAAACAATTTAGGTAATACATAATTTCACCCTAGAAATGACAAATTTGTCTTGTCATTACTTATTGAATAGTATATTCTCATAAAAAATAATTTTTTAATAATTGCTGCTTAACGTTAGAATTAAAAATTTATCAAAATTTTGTTTTCTTTCAAGAAATACAAAACATGTTATCACGTGACAACAAATTTTTTGTAAGTAACTATATTTCGCATAACAATTATCTATTATCACGTAACAACAATTTAAAATTTAAAAAATTGACTTTTCAGCTAATTAAACCTATTTTCCTTACTACTTTTATTTAATTTTAATAACTTTTAAAAATATTTAGTATAGCAGAGCAATGCATTTGTAGATTTAATTATTGAATTTATGTAGCTTCCTTCATACAATATAAAGTACAGTTTTTTTTATGTGCACATTAACATTGCTATATATTTAAGAGCAAAGATAAAATATAAAAAATAATTATCAACTCAACGGTATTTTCATGTTACTATAGGGACCTGATTTTTGTGATACATAAATAATTAAAGTAGGATATCTCCTTAAAACAGCATTTTCCTTGTCTAACCTTTACCTTAAAAATTTAGTTGATACTTCGAAATAATAAGAGATAATTTACTAACAAGAATCCATGAGAAGAGGTAAAAGATTTTGAATTACAAATACCGTAAAAGTATTTTATGACTTCATTCTGAAATCCATGATACTTTATGTATAACTTCCCCCCTTTAGGGTTTTACGTTTAAATTGTTCGATTTTTGTGTATCTTAAAATTAACATATTTATAAAATATTCCTTAACATTTTATTTGAATTAGAATGTGAAGTATACCTAAATAAAATAATTACACATTTTAAATGTGTAAAAAGTTTTTTTATGATGCGATCCTATATTCACTTACCCTCGCTATCATTATTTCTATTCTACCCTCCCCTCTGCGTTCTTTATTCCCAACAATACCACTAAACTGAAATTGAAAAATTGCTCATTTTCACCTGCATCGCTAAATTTGATTAGTTTAATTTAGTTTAGTTATTTTAACGTCCCGTTGTCAAGTAATACTAGGGCTATCGATAAATATGATGTTTCGTATTGGGTTCTCACATCTTCTTCCCGCTTTTTTTAATTAATTACAAGGTAGTCACAATAAATATTGCTATAAAGTATTGAAAATAATTATTAATTTTCGGGTATTCTTATGTTTCAATCAAAATATTGCATTATCATTTCGTTCTATTTATTCTACTACTATTACTGTTAATTCCTTAAAAGTTAATACAAATATTTTATTGCCATCTCTATTAATTTCTTTTTACCATTAATTTCTTTAAAAGTTTCGACTGAATATTTTTGACTTTCTTATCTATTTTAAATTTATCATATTTTAGAAGTTTACCAAAATACTCATAACAACCATAGTAATCTTGTGTCATGATAAAGCTAACAATAAATAAACAATAAATTTATCGTTAATTTTTAACACATAAATATTATTTTAATTTTTAAATAATCAAAATGTATGAATAAAGATTTTTAAATATTATTTATGAAAGATTTTGATTTGACACAAATAATTTTAATTTTGTTTATTACAAAACTATATATTTCATGTCACTCAATATCAACTTATGCGATATAATTTTCTTTAAATGTTGCTAATAATTTTATTTTATTTTTCAGTCCGTTCTGGCGACCACCTGCAGCGCCACCGGAAGAAATTCAAATCAACAGAATCCAAACCCCAAACACATAGAAACGTTTTCCAGCAGATATGCTCTTCCCACAAACGTAAGAAAGCTGCTATTTTAATATATCTTTTTGTTTAAATTAACAGTATTATATCACAGTTCTCTTACACTTGTCATCAGAAACATCCTTATATTTTATATATTTACTAGTTGGTACCTGGCGCGTTGCTTCCGCAGAAAAAAAATACTATTAAATGCAATTAATCAATACTTTGGCAATGTTTTGTCGAAATAGGATGAATGGTATGATAGTATATAAAATAGGAACATACAAATATTCATTTTTATGTATTAGATTTGTGTATTCTTTTAGAATTGTAATACTTGGTGTAATTATAATACGATGAAACTAAAAAAATAGCATACCTGGTGGCTGAAAGTATGACTTTTGACCACCTAATCGTCATTAATTAGAGATAGGGTAATGATAGGCCATTTCGGATTTGACTTTATTGCATTTTTGGAGGTCGACGCCTTCAGCGACAAATGAGAGAGATGAAAAATTAGATTCAAGTTTCATTGCATGCATTAAAATTGAGCTTGAAAGTTTTACTAATGAGCTGAGGACACTGAAATGCCATTTTAGGTGGTTCGTGCTGAGATTATATTGACCCGATTTGAAGGAAATCGTGGATTTTTTTGAACTGGCTACGTAAATTTGAGGAGTGACCAGATTATAATTGCCGACTCGATATCCATATTTCAGAACTATATTATACACTAGGTTTCTTTTAATTCAACTATATTTAAATAACTAGCTGGTACCTAACGCGTTGCTGCCGTGGAGAGAAATAATATTAAGTGCAATCAATCAATACTTTGGCAATGTTTTATGGAAATAGGATTAACGTTACGACAGTATATAAAATAAGAACATACAAGTATTCATTTTTATGCAGTAAAAGCTCCTTATTCGCGCTTCCTTCATTCGCATTTTCACTATTCGCGGATTAAAAAAATGCGACCCAATTCCTATATTCACAGCTAAAAGTTTCTTTACTCGCGGGTCTAAGAAGTACATACATAAAATAAAAAAGATTCCAATAGGTATCCAACCCAATATCCTTTGTAAATGCCTTCAAATGGACTAATAAAAAAGCAAAATAGATCTTATTACAACTTTGTATAAAGTATGTTGTTAAACGCAACTGCAAACATAGCCGAAATCGCGAATGGAATAGGACGAGATGGGTTCGAACAGATAGAATCAACAGACATTCAGGAATTGCTTGAATCGCAAAATGAAGATCTGACTGAAACCGACTTGGAGGAAATGCTAAATTCACAGCCCATTGAAGAAGAGGCTTCAACAAGCACTGGAAACGTGACATTTAATTTGAAAAATAGCGAAGGTTTAAGAATGGCAAATGAGCTTTGCGATTTCTTTACGAACATTGATCCGTCTATAGAACGAAGTCTTATTTTTAAGAGGCAAATTGCAAATGTTGAGTATCAGTCTGAATTGAAGGAGCCTTTAAAAACTGCCAAGCAAGAGAAAATGACAAAATTCTTCAAACCATTGCCTAAATCTTAAGATAATTAATCAAAATGCACAAAAACTTCAATTAAATAGATTTTTTATATGTTTTTTTTTATTATTATTATTTTGTCACCTAGGAACGTATCCTCTATAATCCCATATAAATGACCATTCCTTATTCACGGTTTCTGTATTCGCGACATATTTATGGAACATATACCCCTCGAATAAAAAGCTTTTACTGTATATTAGATTTGTGTATTCTTTTAGAATTGTAATACTTGGTGTAATTTCAATACGGTGAAATTGTAATAATAACATACTAATTATACTATTATTACAATTCCTATTATTACTATTATTGTAGTAATAGTATACTTAGTATTACTTCTTTCAAAATGGCAAGGAAAGAAATTGTTTCTCGTGATTCATTAATATTCATTCAGAATTCTCAAATGTAACTTTTAAATTATGATTAAAATATTTTCTTTTAAAATTGATTAAACATAGAAATTATATTTATGCCATAAAATCGTTAATATAGTTGAAAAGATAATTTTTGAAAACTAAGATGTTGTAAAATTATTTGTATTACAACATTTGTAGTAGTTACTGCTGAAAACGCTGAGATTCAATTAAAATTTTAAAACGGTGTTGGTCTCCTCCAAACCATGTAATCTGTAATAAAGTTACCTCTGAGAATGACTTGTATGAAATTTGCGCTCCCCTTTGGAAGTACGTCCCGTCATCGATGGGAGGGTCAGACCCCCACCTATTATTGTACCCAAAGGTTGGCGAGATCGAACCACCATACCGGAAGCCTCTCATCTTCAATTATGAGGTACCCCCCCCCGGGGGCGTCATACGAGGATGTTAAAAAAAGAATGTTTCATACGATATCCATAACTAATGAAAAGTGGATTTAATAATTTTATTCTTATTCTTTGCTGTATATGTCTTAAAATGGAAAATATTTATTTTTGTCACAAATGGTATCCAACCACCATTTTATACATTTTGTCTTTGCCGTTAATAATCCAAATTTAAAAGCCTGTGGTTTACTGAACAAAACTTAATCTGAATGAGTTCGTTATACGCTAGAATGTTTTTAATGTGGCAAATAATATTAGACAATGCGAATATTAATATGTGTTGGTTAACATTTGCAAAAATGGCCATATTTCATTCAATATTATTCCTTCCATTTTATATATATGATATATATTTTATTTGTGCCGTAACTTATCTCAAATTTATTAAAGATTATTAGATATATTTAAAAGTTTTGGGACAATTTTTTATGAATAAGCAGAATACATTTTTTTGTTGATTCTTTCCTAAATATAGGAAAAAAATATCACGTAATAAATATATACAAGGGCAACCCGTTTTATGTAAATATATAAAAAAATGTAAGACCCAAAATTTATTTTTAAAAAACTGCATTTTCTTAGCAAGAATTTAGAAAAAAAATAAACATAAATAAATATTGCTTCTTCACATTTTTCCAAATGTAAGTATTTTAAAATCTAGTCTGATTGGTTAATGTTATAATGTTTATTAGAGTTTGACAACTTAATTATATTTAAAAAAATTTAATGGAATATTAAATAGTTTACAAAAAGTTTTTGACATCGTATATAAGAAAATATTTCTAGCATATGTAAATATAACAAAATCTTCTCTTTAAGTTAAAACATCATCTAAAAAAACATAAATTCTAAAACAACACCTCAACCTAGAACGTATTATTTTACTCATTGCTATTACCCAAAAATCGTGGTAAGCCTCTTCAATCGTTCCGTTAATTCCATAATCGCTTTGTAACGGCAGACTGAAAACGATTTCGAAATGCGTCATTGTAGGTAGTTTTTTTAATGGATTGAGAATTGTTCCAGACGCGTAAAAAAAGAGTGACCTGAAAATAAAGATCCAATAATTCTACTCACTTTCATTTGAGCCTTGTAGTTTCGTTATTTATAATGATCGTTTGGCTGAAAATAGAAATTGTTCTATATTTTTTTGGCGTATCACTGTTTTAATACAGTTGTTCCAATTATATCTAAAATTGCTCCTTTGTACAACTTTAAAACTTATGTTTTCTCGTTGCTCTAAATAAAAACTTACCTCCAAACGATTAATTTGTTGATTTTTCTTATTGAAAAAAGTTAGTGTATCATAACTGTAACTGGTCCATCAGACTGTTGCAAGAAATTTTAGCTTAGCTTTTAAAATTGCATAGTAATTATGGGATACTTTTCATTATAATAAAGAAAATAAACGACTCCTAATATCAAAAAACGTTTTCAAAACACGTAATTTAATGTATCATAGTGTTGCACAATAAATAAAAATTATTTATCTATTATTTCAGGGTAACTGATATAGCATATTACGTAGTTAAAATAATTTTTATTTGATGACAGAAATGTTCTTGAGCAGATGATAATTATTTTAATGAATTTTTATCATAGCTCAAAATCAAATAATTTTAAACACCAATGTTTTTCTAATTTCTGTAAATAGACGATAATTTCGCAAAGGACAAAATAATTTCTAAAAGGAAAGTTTTGAAACAAAATTCACCCTATTCCAATAGAATTAATTTAAAATGAAATTTTGAATTAATAAAGCAACAATTTGTTTGTTTTACTTTATCAAAAAATAATTTTTTAACAAATTTAAAAATGAAGAAGAAAATGTAACAAGATAGATAATTTTTTTTATTAATAAAAGGTTTAGAGTAGATTTGTTAACAGAATGTTTTTTCCTTGTTTTTAAGTGATTATATGTCTTCTAAATTTCTAAAAATATCTATTCAACAAATTCAACAAAATCAGAATCTCTATTTTACATAAATATGTTATTTTTGTGATACATCTAAGTTTGTGAAAAATTTTAATACAACATGCATTATAACATATTAAACAATCGGTGCAACATGTTATCAAACAATAAATATTTAAATAAGGAAAAATGAGATAAAATATAAATAATCTAAGCTCATGTCTTCATAACAATAAACAATAAAATAATTTGTTTTGTTGAAAACTACTTTACTTGTATTTACTTACTTAGTCAACACCAAGGAAAGAAACACTATGATTTTATTGAATTTTTTCCTCGATAAAAACTATGATGGATTATGATGAATGACTTCATGAAATTCGTGCTTTAGCAAATAACTCTGATGTAAACCAACGCTAATCCCCTGATTATCAAGTCGACCCCTCATTTAAAACGCTTAGATTTTAAACCAAGATATCCCTCTTCTGCAGTGGTGAAAACCAATCCATCATTCATTATTTCAGATGTATACGAATATCATTATGTTTCTTTTTTTTTCAGTAGCCTACATGTAAATATGTTTCGGATATTGTAAATATGCATTATTACATCATTTCTCCTATACTTGACCAACATCGTGTTGAGCCCATTAAGATTTGGAAACCGTTGTGATATATTCTAATGTATTCCATTTGGTCTCTTTCGTCGTCATTGTATTATTATATAACCACTTTTAAAATTATGGAATGATACATTATAAT
>JAPMOQ010010593.1:546344-576074 GCA_026543055.1 Argiope trifasciata | reverse complement strand
ACCCTTGGTCCATGGTTTCCATTCAGTTTTTATTTGGTCTCTTTCGTTGTCATTATATTATTATATAACCACTTTTAAAATTATGGAATGATACATTATAATTGTAGTTGTGTAGTTGAAAAATTACCCTTGGTCCATGGTTTCCATTCAGTTTTTATTTGGTCTCTTTCGTTGTCATTATATTATTATATAACCACTTTTGAAATTATGGAATGATACATTATAATTGAAGTTGTGGGGTTGAAAAATTACCCTTCCATTAACTAATATTCACTATGGTCAGTAATAGGCGGATTTTTGACTGGGTAACTAACTACCTAATTTTCCTTTTAGCTTAGGGCTTAGAGGGAGAAAGACGCTACAGCAAGTCAATTAAATTAGTGTCCAAAAAATTAATTGGTGCAAAGTACTAATTTTATGAATTATGAAATATACACTGCAAAAACATGCGTGTATAAATCGTGTGTTAATTAATGTCAAAGATAAAACTCGCTAATTTCAACTCGAGACTTTATTCAAGGAACGAGCCTTACATGCTTTCATCCAGAAGGCAAAATTATTCTAATATTACACATTTAGAAAAATACAGAACTTATAAAAACATTCTAGGACAAACGAGAAATAACTGGAAATAAATCAGCTTTTAGACAACTTGTTCGCAGTCAGATACGAGCTTGTGAAATACCGCTTTCAGCTCTTAGAATGCTATCACTGAGCCTTACAGTTCCAGTACAGTTTGCAACAAGTTTCGGTACATCATTAGTATTTAATTATTAGAATAACTATGAAATAAATTGAACCATAATTAATTACTCATTTAAAAATTATTTAAATATCAACTATTTTTTAACTAGTTATATTATATTTTAGCTAATAGGTCCTGTATTGTAATAATTTTTAATGTTATAATTATTTAAAATATATTATATCGCTTTAAGGCTTCAATCATAGTATCCAAAGGCTTTAATTTGATGGTAGGAAAATTATTTCAGTAAGTAATTAAATATTTCAAGATGTTTGTTAATTTTATCATTTTTATGATTTAATATTAATATATATATTCACGAATTATTAATATATAAAAATTAAAAAATCAGAAAATTATTAACAAGTTGATTATAGTAAAAATATATTGAAAGATGAAACTAAATAGACTAATGATTGAAATAGGGACCACATGAGGCGCATTGCCTAACACCACAAAATTCGATAAAAGATGTCCATACTCCTGTTCTTTTTTTATGCCAATTTTAACTTAGACCTTTTTGCATTTTCTGTTGAATAAAAATAGAAAATATATGAAAAAATCGCCAATGTCTTTATTAAGTGGATTTTGTTTTAAAATCACAATAAATCGCCATTGTGAAAGTTGTCAATCACGTACCAATAAATTAATTTTAGATTAAAAATGGATTGATTTAGTTAAAATAGATTAATTTTAGATTAAAAATAACTTAACAATTGCACTTTCGGTCACAGCCCAAGAGAAAAGATTAATTTAGTTAAAAGAGATAATTTTAGATCATTAAAATGAAGAGCCAATGCAGATTAATTTTACCTGAACCAGCTCCTTTCGCCAAGTTAGCTGCAATATCACATAACTCAAATGAAAGATCTTTTGTTAGATAACTTCATAACTAACCAGGTTCCCGAAATTAAAAACAATGCGCTCTCATAAATTAGGTGTTATGCTTAAAAGATCTGTATAATTAAACATAAAGTTTCGTAAATATTCACCAAAGATTTTGATGATTATAATGTCGGAATAATAGGATGGGCATGAAAGTCAATTCAGTTTAATATGTTTTAAACTGAAATATTTTTACTGCAAAAAGGTTAGAAGTTTCTTAATTATATGACTGACTGCTTTATTTCAATGTGTATTCGCATAATATTTTCCCAAGGCTAAATTTCAACAATTCTGAAAGGCCACCGTTAATCGACGATCAACGCATTGCTTTTGTTCCCCTCAAAGGTATAGAAACAAAATAATCAATCATACTTGTAAATACTTGTTATAGTTAACGACCAAATGCATTTCAAATACCTAAATTCCAGTATAGTATATTTGGACGTATATTGCACTTTTACCACATTTTGAGTCTTTAGATAGAATCATAGTCATTATTTAATGATAAAACCCTATTTACCTAAGTATAGTTATTGACCACACAAAACGTATTTCATAATTGAACAATTGGAAATATTAAAAGTTTAGTCTGTAATCTATTTAAAGGCTACATTCTGTGATAAATAAATTTGTAGCAGCAGTATCAAATATCTATCAATTTTAACTGAAAAATTCTATTACTTTTAAGGCCCTCATGATAAAAATTTATCTCCTTATACTCATTTTAAGTGTCTCTGAGGTAAAAAAAATTTATAAATATAATTTTGTTTAATAATGACAGCCAACAATAATATGTAAAGCTCTACCACAGATAATTCAATCTCTTCCATCCCTTTTTGTTAAAACGAAAACGGATTGATGGCTTCTTGTCGTAGATCAAAGAAGTATCAGTTACAAATTTCGTAGTATGCAGGAGTCAGGGTCGTTCCGATTTCCGGTGCTTTTCGAGTGATTAATAGGGACATATGTCTGATTGATGACCTCTGAAACAACTAAACCTATTCACCACTGAGTTTCAGTATGAGTTAATAACTATATAATTAAGTACCTTTCATGAGTAAAAATAAGTAATAACTGCTATGTACTCATAAGAGCTGTTGATATAACATATCTTTTAGTTTTAAAAAATATACTTTACTTAAAATAAAAGTTTAAAAAAAAATACACTTAACATGCATCTTTTGATAATTTCACTTCTTGTCATGCAGGATCCGGCCCTGATTGCTAAAATGCCTTTTACTTTTGGATATCGCTTCACTGATGACTACGGCACAATGCAAGCCAGAGAGGAGAAGACAGATCCCAATGGTTCCAAAACGGGATCATACAGTTTCGTCGATGCATCCGGAAATTACCGAAGAGTTGATTATGTGGCAGATGTATACGGATTCCGAGCAACAGTGAGAACAAATGAACCTGGAATATTGCCAGAAAATCCTGCTCACGTTAGAGTAAGCATCGATAACAGCAAGAACCTCGACTTGCCCATCCAACAGAGCATCAAGAACTCTCCTCAGCTAGAATACAGCAGTCATATTCTTTCCCGATACAATTATACCACCAATCATGGTCAAGGCAATGCTGGCCTGTTGAGATCTCAACAAAATACTGGATTTGGTTACAAAAACAGGCCTCAAAACGATAGAGATGCCTTCGTAGAGGACATTCCTAGAAGACCCGTGCCACAGAATGAGCCAGTGTTTGGGAAGAATGTCAATTATTTCAAGGGCAGCCCCTTTCCAGAAAGGCAGCCAGTCAGAGCAGTGTTGTTATCAGAGTTAGAATTACCAAATCCTGCCAATTATCCTGAGAGTCAGAGATTAGGTCCCAAAGAATTCTTCAACAACCCAAGCATAAATCCTGATTTCGGCTTCGATGACAAAATTGCCAACTCCGGTTACGACAACAACCCGACATTTTCTTTGATTCCAAATCCAACAAGATATCCCAGAAGGCTTCGCGATTCTAGAACGAGGAAGAGGCAAAGATACGAATACAAAATTCACATTCCACGTGGCTATGAAAATCATCCAGACCTACCATTATATAGGGACAAGTAAATTCCTAATTGTGTTTACGTTGTAAACATACACATTTTCGTTTAACTAGATTCGAGTCATAACTGAGTTGGAACGGTGTGGATTTCTGAATGTTGTTATTTCATTCACTGTGATAACATTGGGAATGTGTAAGTATTCACAGAAATGGTTTATCTGAATAAGCAACAATGAGTGGCCAGCATATCGACAGCTGTGAGGAAACGTGTCATTTTAAGCCAATTTTTTCTGGAAAATGCCATGCGTTTGTATTTATTGTACAGGAAACTGTGGCCATAGAAGAAGAGAGTTAGTCGTTGCAGAACATTTTAGAATGTATAAGTTCATCAAATCATACAACTGCAGGTTTGAAATTTAAAATTTAAAAAACTTTTTGCTGTCCTAAGACTTTTAACATCTCGAAAAAGCTTAAGATCATCCAAGAATTTTATATCATTTTGCTTTTAAGGCTGTTTTTTTTATAATTTCTTCAAGTAGTTAACATAAAATGTTAAACATAACACTCATAATCATAGTTCCAGATATTAATACTCAAATTTCTGGAATGAAAATTGAAATAATCTTTCTTTGGAACGTAAGTTAAGCATCTATTCATTCTATTTGTTATTCTATTTTATTATAATAATATTCCGAAAGTAAGACTCTGTATTTTAAACAGTTTCTTAGCCAGAAATTTTAAACTCTTTGGAACTTTTAAGCAGGTCAAAACATCAAATTAATAAAGAAGAAATGAATTATTGAAATGTTTTATTTAATTAATTCAGGCTTAATTTCTTATGCTCTATCACACATTCTAAAAAATTTCGAACGGAAATCATAAAAACAAATATTGAATTAATGGAATATCGTAAATTTTCCTCTCATTAAATTAATGACTTCTTGAATTCTAGATATGTCTAGTTCAGACATTGTTTATATGTGTATAAAATATTTATTTCCTTCTGAATCTTAGCAGCCGCAAAGGAAGAAATTAATAGACACTTTGCAAGATCGTTGCAACATTCATTATAATGACTTTTCTCATTAATAAGTCGTAAAGTAAGTGGGAAAAGATGTGATTATGTTATGAAAGAAATTGAAGCAGCAGAACACTTTTTTTGCTACTGTTCTGTCTTTTGTTAATATTTCTCACTCGAAGAATTTCAATGAAATTTTGAAGGTTTAAAAAATATTTTAACTAGCCTATTTTGACTAACCTTCTAACTAGAAAGCTTAAAAAGTATTTTTAAGCCCTCGAAATTTTTAAAAATTTAATCAATCAGTTTCATGAGTTATAGTAGGTAAATTAAATTTATTCTCCTTCTGTTTTTAAGTTATATCTTTTCTACTGATGCATGATAAGAAAAAATACAGAAAAAAAACTACAAACTATTAAGTATTAAAAAAAACTCCAGAATTTAATTCATTACGAGAGAAAAATGCAGGTGATTTATGATGTATTACGAGAGAAAAAGGCAATGATTATTAGGTGAAAAAGTAACTATTCTTTGCTACTATGTGTTTCTTGCCATTGTTGTACAAAGGTTAAAGATGGATGGCAAGTGATCTTTTGCCACTTTTCCCATTTTCTTCGTCGTTGCCCTTCTTCGGAACGTGAGAATCGTTTTCCCTCTATAAATTCTACATCTTAAGGAAAGGAGAGATATCAGGGAAATAAGTTATATATAAGTTACTTTATTCTTTTTGAAGTTATTTGAATGTATCCGAATTTTATTCAGTCTATTAATTTATTTTAATAAAAATATTAATTAATTTGTTTTTAACATTAATCCATGTACTTTTGATAAAATTTGATTGATTTCTATAGTTATCAGAATGACAGAATTTATTAATTTAGTCATTAAAATTTCTGAGCTTTTTTCCATTTTTAAAATATCTCAATATACCCATTGTTTGGTAAATTGAATCAAATTTTGTTTTTAGTTAAAATATAATTCGATTGAGTAACTCAGTCTTTAAAAACCTTTTAATTTGTTTCAATTAAAAAAATTAAAGACATGCATTTTTGGTAAAGTTAAATCCAAAGACGTTTGTGTCATAAAGAAATTCAGATCCATATTTTAGAAGTGTGTCACATTGAGGTTAGATTGTAAAGTCATTTCATTGAACAGAAAAAATATATATAATAACTAGAGAATGCACAATGAATGTTACTATGACATGTATTATTTTTATATTGGAAAACTGTACATTATGTTGAAAATAAATTTTTGCTCATGAATCCAGAAAAATCAGATATTCATCTTTTCCATGCATCATATAATAATATAATCACATTTTAATCCTTTCAATAATTCTTATTTTGCCATGTCATCAGTCAATAATTCTATTACTCTTACAGAAATTCGTTGTTTTTGATAACTTCACAACTCTTTGTTACTATAAATTTATCTCTTAAGATTATCAAAGTATTTTGTCCCTTTTATAAGTGTTAGTAGAAGAACTAGAAAATTAAAAATAATAGTTTTCTTTTACTTGATTTTTGTTGCTATATTCTTTAGAAATTAAATTATGTATTGTCGTGTATGTCGAAATTAATCCAATGGTTTTGGATTAATTTTGTAAATCATGAATTCAATGGTTTTCTGTTTAGGACGAAACCAGTATGCATCCATTTTTATTATTATTCAAAATTTTAAAAAATTACTAAAAAATCTTCTTTAAATCCAGTGCTTAATTTTATTTTAAAATTTGGTCTGTTTACAGAAATTGATTTTGGACATTTAAAAAAATCTATGAGTTGTTCGAGCAAGATGTATTGTTCAAAATGCAGAATAACAACTTAAATAATTTCGGGAAGAATTAATTAATAATTGTTAAGTAAGTAAGAAGTTATAATTTGAATAATATTACGATTTCTTTTATAAAATATGTTTTTTAAAATTTTTCTCTCTTCTTAGGTGCAGTGAAAGTAAATTTTCTAACCAAACCAGAAATTTTTTCACATATTTTTGTAAAGGTCTTTTTCCCCTCCCCACGCATAAAAGTATGGACTTAGAGTGAGTCCGCGAATGTCTTGTATAACAATGAAGAAAAACAGTTACAAAATATAGATCTTTGTAGGTAATCTAGAATTTTTTCTGAATTAATCACGTAAATATGCATTTTGGACGTCCTTTTCTGATTGATTGTAAAAAAAAAATTCATATGGATCTACAGTCACTGTTAATCAAAATATCATTGATTTAAGTCATTATGTTCATAAGTTATTGCGCTTTCAGGCATGCGAAAAGGACGACTTGACAGTTATCAATTTTTAAACAGACTCTATTCAAAATTTGGTAAGAATCTATATTTTAAATACCATGCGTACCATGCTTTACCTATATAGCTTTTTATTATTGAGTTCAGTTGCATTCGAAGAGCATCCAGATGAACTTCTTGCGAATCGATTTCATCGAATAAATATAAATATACAAATATGGCCTTAATTCCATATATCAAATTTGAGTCTTCTTCTTAATGAGTTTTTTGGTGGTTAATTCCTTTCAGGTGGTTAATGGAATCCGAAAACAGAATTTGCTTTTTCAGATATGTTTTTCCTGATAGTTTGGAACACAAATTTAACACAAAACTGTACTTGTAGACCCAAAATCAGATTTTAAAAAATGTGAAATATTTAAGCTAATGCGTTTTTGATTAGCAGTATTTACATGTATTACAAGTAAAGATCAACAGATGATTAATTCCTTGCTTTATTTGGATTACAATTTGGCAGATGTCTTATCCATACAATAGCTGTTAAATATGTACATCGATTTTAATCTATATAACTCTTTCCGTTTTATAATTACCGTGTTAACTTATATTCGAATAATAGGAAAAATAGTCATTCATTGAACAAAATTTGCTAAAATTTTCATAAAAATCTCCAAATTTGGTATAAAAATTGTTTACCAAATTTTAACTGTCTAGTTCAAAGCGTTTTGGAATTATCGTGTTTAAAGACAAACATACTGCCCAACATATGTTTTTTGGACTACGGAATGCTTAAAATATTTCGATTCGTCAAAATTTGGATTTCTAATTTTTAAAAATATATATTTCTTTATACAAGAAATTAAAAAGCATGTTACTCCTATATTATAGTGCACATTATATGATAAAAATGCCGGTGGCCTGACCTACGAGTAGAATATGCCGATTATTATACCGGCGACCTGACCTAGGGGTAGAGCGGCTTCCCAGTGATCTGGGAGTCCCGTGTTGTTGTTCTTTATCCTGTGTTCTACCTGTGAGGTATATGAAAGTCCCTTCGTAAAAAGGGGTTATGCAAATGAATGTCATCTTCATATGAGCTAAAGTCATACTTCTGCTCTAGGGTGCTCAGGAGTCCTTACCCCTCAGCAGCTACTGCATCCCTATTTCCCCGATCTCTTAGACAAGTTGGTGTATATTCTAAACGGGATAAGCAACGACAACAAACAAAACTTATTATTTCTACCATTTTTTGATATTTTCGAGACAACGAATTCTAATTCATGAAAAAAGTATTCAAAAGTATGACCATTTTATTCCGCTTAAACATGAAATATATAAATACTGTGATTCTCGAGTAACATAAATGGGTAGAAAGATGACTCATGAGAACACCTTGAACATATTAATCAACTAAAGTAAGCTCTGAAAAGAACAAAACTTTCAAACAGCATTTGAAGTTTGACCATGAAAGGAAATCCTTTCCATTCTCACCTGTCATTCACTCACACAGCTGGAATACATAATTATAGTCTACAAATTATTTTAGAAGAATTCAAGACCATCCAAAGCTGTTGAGAAATGAGTGACCGATCACTCCAAGTCGCACCCATTGCAGGCACAGTGACGAATCCAATCTTAAGTCGGGACGATTGCGAAACCGTTTTCACCTAGGCATCGCACCCAATTAGTAAGAAAGTTTGCTGGAAAGAAAGAAAAAGAAGAAGAAAACAGAAGTGCTTATTCGAAGATGCCCCGAAGATGTGTGTTGAAAGGTCAGCACCGAACTCGTCTTCTTCCTCGACTGGAACAACCTTGCCCACAGCTTCTGAAAAGAAAACTGGGCTACATTCCTGCTACACCCATTATAAAAGGTCGATATCTGGATCTTCAGATTTGGAGTGAAGGAAAATAAGATGGGAATGTTAAGAGATTTTGGATCTGACAAGTGGTTGCCGTGAAATGGGTTTGGTTCATTGACAGATGGTGCCTTGACCAAAATTGATTGAGATGGTCATTTCGTTTCTCTCTTGGCTTTTTCAAATTTCGGCTCAAATCTTATAGCCTTAAACGAGCAATTCTTGCGCCTATATAAATATATTTCGTGCATCTCGGAAAGAGTTCTAACAATTTTGATCAAATTTTATATTTAGATAAGGTTTTTCCTTTAAAATTTATCTATATGTGTCTTTTCTGGAAAAACGTCATTATACTCATAAAAAAGTATATAACTATTATAATAAGTATATTCAACTTTCATTTCGAAGTGTCGCTGTGCATAATAATGATCAAAACAATATTGATGGCGCATGTATTCTGGGTCCCCAGTTCGACCCTCGTTTTTATTTTTAGTTTTTTAGTTATGTATTTATATTAATAATTTTGTTTTTTAATTAACATATATAGTTGCCTTTCCGGAAAAAATATTTCATACAAGATTTCAAAAATTACAAATATTAGAACCTTTTTCTATCTGCACTCATGCTGAAAAGTCATATAACGCCATTACGGACTATATGACATTTCACCATGTTAAAACTGAGTGTAAATTCAAAAATATATATAATGATAAATAAACTGTAAAATGAATGCTATAATACAGCGAATATAACATGTTAAACTAGGTGCATTCATTATTGTTTTTATTTAAATAAACAGTTTATTGACATGTAAAATTCAAAATATTCATATGTAATCATTATGTGATTTGTATCTAAATATTTACTCCAAAAACATACAATTTTACTTTTAAAAAAAACTGCCAAAAGAAGTTTGGTTTTCCAGATATTGGTATTCACAGAGCCATAAATGAGTTTTTCCCAATTTATAAAATGGTGGACACATGGCAAGTTTTGAAGTTGTAAAGCCATAAAATGTAGATTTATCCAAAAATTCGAATTCAGAAAAAATCTAAATCTAAATCTTAAAAAATGAGTGCAGTATGAAAGAAATGATAATTTTTTAACCAAATATAGTAATAAAAATTTTAAATTTGAATAAACGTAATATTTATTTAATAAATAAATAATAAAGAATTTTAATTAACAAAACACCAGTTCCTATGAATAATAAAATTTTAATGAAATAAAAAGCCATTTATTTTTATAAGTAATAAACTTTAATAAACAAGTAATAATCTGCAAGGAATTTCAGCCTATGACACATGTACCTCGAGAGTACATAACGTTATTTTTTATGGTAAAATTTTTTCTATCAAAAACTGTTTAATGTTAATTGTTATATTAATAATATAATTATTGTTGCTGAGTAAAAAGCAAGAAAATTATCCCGTTATAATATGAAAAGAGTTTCCTGGAAAAAATGTTACTGATTGTAGATAAACATAAATATTGAATGAACTTACATCATTCTTAATTCAAAAAAAAAAAAATCCTAGAAAATGAAAATTAGAAAAGAGATTTGTTTTCTATTTTGGATACTGAAATAAAATTTTTATTCAAGAAAGATTTCAGGTTTTTAATTTTCCATGTGAACAGAAATTTGATGAATAAATTAAAAAATAAGGTAACTAATTCAATTTCTTATTGAAAAGGTAAGATGAATATAAATTTATTTCTGGCAAAAAAAAACCCATTATTATCTTTTTATATCATCAATTTTTAATACCTTTTCTTACATAATATTTATGCAAAGTTGTATTTTCATCTCTACTAGTGTTTGAAATCGAATATAGGTGAAGATTATAACTGGAGCATTATTTCACATCAATATTTGAACTTACGAGAATGATATAAATTTAAGAATAAAGAGAATAAAGGTGTTTCGTTCTCTGATCATTATCTTTCCAAATGAATTGATTTTTAATTGGGAAATAATGGTAGACATATTTCAGATATTTTTTAATGTAATAATTCTAAAAAGTTAGGACAGCTTCTGGTATAGAACAATTTGGGATCGAACAATTAAACAATAATGATACAATTCATTGCATTTCTAATGCAATCTAATGTGCTCAAAGACATAAGAAAAGTAATTTTTATTGATATTCTTTTGATTGAATGCATTGTATCGTAACAACTGTTCAAATGAATTAAGGATCCTAAAAATTTTCATTTACTTGCATTTTTGCAAGAAGGACGTTTATTCTGGCAAATATTTATTTAACTATCGAAAACAATTCAGAAATAAAAATTAAAAAGTTTTTTCCAAGTTTCAGTTTCTTACACAGAATTGTCCAGAAAAATTTGAATTCTCAGCAATATTTTATTGTTATATTAATAAGAAATTAAAGAAAATAAAGAAAAAGTTACATTTATTCTTCATATTAAACATTGGTAACACCTGATCCTTAGAAACCAGTCATGCAAAACTGCATACATTACTACAGCCTCTATGGCTAAAGGACAGCTTGATACCCTTCCTCGTGTCTTAAGTAGATGATTTGATTCGTGATCTTCAAAATTTTAACAATTTTAACCCCTAGGCTAAATTATTTTGAGCCTTATCGAAATTGTAACTATGAATTTGAGTTGCATTTATGAGAGGGATTAAGGAATTTTAGTCACATTTCTATGACCCAACATAATACCTATTAGCAGAGGAGCAAATAAAAGTTATATGTTCTTTAATTTACCAATTTTGCAAGTCAGCTGAATTTTCAAAATTGGATTTTGAAATATATTTTGAATATTTATTATGAACCTACCGTTTGAAGGCTTTATTTATAGTTAACTCCACCTTTAATCTTATACATGTTTAATTTTATCGGTTGCATTAGAAGTATATAAAATATTTATTTATTAGCTCTTTATGAATGTTTTTTAACTGATATATATGCTTATGCAACATCAAAATCGATAATTGCCTAGTTTCCTTCCCTAATTGCATTCTTAACAAATAATTAAAACTGTAATTAAATTATTAATCATAATTAAAATACAATCGGTAGAATTAATCTATAGACATTTTTAACTCTGTCTAGTCACTGCTAATAATTTAAACTAGAGGTTAAGATGACCCTGCTGTCTTCGATTTAAATACCTGAAATTCTGATTTGTAAATTTCAACTCATCTTCATATTTTTGCACAACAATTTTCAAATAACTTTAAATCATTATAGCAATGTAACAAGTCAGACAAACTTAATCAGTTTCAAATTAGTTAATTAACTAATACAATTGAATTAATTTTAAGCATATTTATAGTGGCAAAGATGTAAAGTTTTTTCATAATTTTATTGGCACTTCGATAACTTAGTCCAGGCTTTTTAATTAGAAAATCGTTTATTCGAATTCTGATTCCATCAAAACACTGCAGCTTATGGATTTCATGTATGTTAAATACTTCTATGATAAATATTATTCTACTGTTAGATCTTCACTGAAATGTATAAATTTTTCTATGTTTATAATTTCAACTTACTGAAATCCATTCATTAGAACCTATTTACATCACCAACGGTTCCAAGTTTCCAGCAGGAAAATAAATGCATTTGTGGAGAAATTGGCACAATCTACCCCTATTTAATGGAATGCATAGAGGTCTCAGAGTTAAGATAAAACTTGAAGATTGAAAATAATTATTTAAGTTCAGTACTGATGGTAACAGGTAATCTCAAGCCCCTAAATTACATGATGTCTGAGATAGTCAGTTTTTTACCAACTGTTTCAGAGTGTGAATATGAGGAAGAAGGAAAGTAATTAAATACCTCTAAGAGAATGTTAGTACGACGGATCGGCTAATGTGAAGATGGGCAATACTAAGGATAGTAGCCTATCACAATAAATCCTGTCGATACTGTTACGTTCACTGGTGGCGGGGTGGCCAGATAGCTGTACGCATGAAGAAGAAGGTTCTAAGTCTCCAATGCCAAAGCGCAAGATGCATGATTAGTAAACTGAGCAAAAGCAACTTATGAAAGTTTGAAAATAAAAAATAAAACTGAGAATCATCTGTTATAAACGTCTTTTTGTAAATTTAAGCAGTTAATCTTTAAATATTTCTGCTTTATTGCTTTTATACTTTAGCTGCCATTTTGCTTCTCGTCATTGAGCAAATGATGTATGTGTTGCGATATAAAAGTGTACCGACTAATAGATTTTCTGAATTACTTTTCTTATATTTTCAGTGGCAAAATTTCTCCCCTTTCAGAACGGAACTAGGGGGTAAGGAGGTTATTGGTTTTGTTTCCTCCCTCCATTAGAACATAGAACAAAATTACGAGATTAACCTAGCAAAAGAACTTCAAAATGGAACATTTGTCTGTCAACTTAGTTCAATTCCAAACTTTCTTAACACGACAAATTTAGAAAATATGGTCATTTATCTTTCTAGATGGTCATCATAAGATTTTCCTCATAATATTTGACATATGGAACAGGATATTCATTTATCTATAATCAGAACACGTGTTCCTTTGCTCGTTCATTTTTCATTTTTCTCCTTCCGATTTTTGGTCCAATCTTGACCTATTTTCGTTTGAAAAATGTCATGGCAAATCTTAACTATTTTTAATATAAATAGTTCAGTATAACGGAATTTACAGTAAAATTTTTAAATTTGTAGAGCTTTTTTGTTTGTTTGCTTGTTTGAAAATACCAACACATGTTTTGTTTTTATACAATATTTGTTTACATATCTTGTTTGTTTGTATGCACACCAACACCTATTTTGATGACAAATTTTTTTTAGCTGATTTTAAATGTATATCCCATTTGGGGAAAACAAATTTGATGTTAAATTTTTGTTCATCGCTTAATGCTGGTAAATTATGAAAGTAACTTGCATTAATCAGTTAAAGAAAAGTTAAGGAAAAAAAGTGTCTAAACATTAAAAAAAATCCCTTTAATAAACTTTGCACAACATTTTGATTAATTGAAGAAAAACACATAAAATCTCTTGTAAATCTTAAAATTAAAGAATAAAAAACGAGGAATATCAAATAAACGCAAAAAAAAATATGCTTCGCTTTGGAAGTTTCTTTATCCTCTTTTTCTATTATTGAATAAAATTCATTTATACAGTCTCTTTACTAGTTCCAAGTATAATCTGTCATCAGACGAGAATTCTGTCTATTTTATCATCGAACCTTTAATATCTTGGTGAAATCATTCATCTTGTTCTTCATTATTCTTGACAAAGAATTTTAGGAAGGAAGTTTGAATGCCTATGCTAGAAATTAAATATTAAGCCTATACACTCACGAATTCTGAAACTGTTTATTAAATCAGCATAATTTTCAGCCCTGAGGCTACCCAAAATTCCAAGAAATGAATATCTTTTTGAGCTCTCCTATTAGAGGTCAATTAAAAATTCAAGGGTACTTTTCCTTCGGAAAGAGGAGCAAAGAATCCCTACATTTTTATCTAGTGTATGCAAATTGAAGTCTCACTTGATCAGGCACTTTCATTAACGATGAGTCGCGGATTTGCAGACTATGGGAGTAGTCTGCAAATGGACTATGGAACTAATAGACTATGGGAGTATGACAAGTAGACTATGCAGATGCCTAGTTGAGAGGGAGTGAAAAGCAGATCGATTAAAAAAAGCTTTATCTTTCTGGTAACAGTAAATGTTTATAAAAAATATCGATTTTAGGAATGATAAAGGATATATTATCAAAAATTCTTTATTCTTAATCCTACTCTATATCCCATGTTATTATTACTCATACCCTTACTTTATATCCTATGGTATTATTAACCTTTTATCAAGTATATTGTCCCTATAAGTTAGATTATGTGTTTTTAGGTATTAAAATACAAAAAAGGGGATTCCTTGATTTTGCGTTCATTGTAATTGCGTCTAAGGTGCAATTTTTGCCTGCCCTGCATTAGTTATTAACTGGGCTTGTAAACAAACGAATTTTAACCCTCATTATTTATATTGCAAACGTGATTTCTTCTCCATGACCGAATCTACAGTATCGTTCTCCTCCCAATCATCACAAATATTCCTTTGCACTGTTCATTCTCGGATTCTAAAACCTTTTGCCCTTTTTTAAACATGAGCCGAAATGCGTCTATTGGCAAAATCAGGGTGAGAGAAGATGAAAGGGGATGTTTACATTTAACATAAGGTGAACTAATATTGGCACAGACTTAGGAGGCGTAAAAACTGCTTATAACTTGAAATATTGTCGGGAAAAGGCTGCCTTTATAAGTTCGCAATAAATGTGTTAGAAAAATTTTTTGTTTAAAGTAAGGGGCCTAAACATTAAGTTATGAAGAATAAATGAAAGATTTAAAATTTTCTATTTTTTAATATGTTTTTTTAATTATTTTTGTATGTTAAAATTATGTTAAAACCACTTGGAAATCAAGGTCAAAGAATGTCGAAGAATTTCAGAAATGTGTTCCTTATTCCACGTCTCATTCTTTTGTGAGGTAGAATCTCAAAAAGTGGTAACCCCTGGATACTGAAATCAATCGTAAAAAGAAACCCTGATGTTCTTTTCTACCGGCATTTATTTTCTTTTTCTATGATCATTTTTTTTCAAGGAATAACTAGAAGTTGCTAGGGGAAAATCGCTTTCAAATTTGAAATTAATGCCCCGGATGCACTCAAAATTAATTTTAAAATTCTAGGCAGCAAGCAACAAAAAAATTTGTTTGCCTATATCTATATGACTTTCTCTATCTATATGACCTCTAAACTTTTGTTTGCTTGTTTTATTGAGAAGAATAATTGTTTGATTTATCTTATGGTGGCTATATGATCTGTTTCTGTGCGTCTTTTTAACGCTCTCTTTAAAAAAATTAAACATACCAATTAAACTTTTAACAATTACTGCTAATGTTATTTTGCGGTCATTTATCAACTCGCATACCCGAAATCATCTTCTAATTATCTTAAACGTTGCAGAGGAAATACTGGTCACGTAGATGCTGATAATCTACTGAAGACATTTTGGAACCTTAGATTGCTTCTTCTCACACGAGAACAACTTAAAATTAAGCAAATGAAATTTAAGATACCAAAATGACAGAAAATAAAAAATGGTAAATTAACAATGGTAAATAATTCCGAGGGCAATGTTACAAGTGTTGAAAGCATATAAATCTTATCTGCAAATTTAAAGCACAGTCGATGCGTCTATTAATCAGATTTTTTTTTCATTTCTACTTCTGACAGTCACGATATACTTCTAAAAATCACGCTGAGCCACTTAATAAATTACTCCCATCAACGTTCTATCCTTAAGGCTATGTTAAATTACTAATGACCCTATCTGAAAGTTGCAGACAGTCATCAATTGTTCCGTCGGACTTCGAAGATGTGTACGCTAGTATGCAAATGTAAGTAACGAACTAAATGTTTTTGATTTAAAGTGCATCGATAAAAACGCCTTCGAAATTAAGTAAAATTATGTTAATAGGATATGGAAGACATTCATTATGTCAAAATTAGAGCAAATGTTAATATTCTTGACGTGAAGTAGTCTAACCGCTGAATTACTTCAATAAATGGCACCCTTCCGTTAATAGTTTTCAGATGGTTAATGGATAGATTATCAGCAGCACCAATTATTAATTTGTAACAGCGATTTCTAAATTGCTCCTTGGAATTATGTCATTTCCGATAAGATTCACGGAACTCTCGAGTTTAATACATTTTTTTGTTTTGTTTTTGAAGATTTTAAAAAAAGAATTGAATGTCTTTTTATACTCTTGAGCAAAATTGTTATTTTTTTTACAGATTGGATAAAAAGAAGATAATTACATAATTTAATAAATACAATCATTAATTAAAAAGAAAATAGAAAGAAAATCTTACTTTAATAATCACTGGAACTGATTTTCCTGAAACTTCTTTGCTCTGTACTATAAATCTCATTATTCTAAATTCATTGCAAAAAACCAGAGAAAAGAGTCTCTTCAAAACTTTCTCGCATGATCTCAAATAAATTTGTCTTACAGGACTTTGACATAAGAAATAAAGATAATAAATATTAACTTTAGTATTTTGCACCTTACACGATGTGAATTTAGCATTTATGATGTCTTCCTTGGCCAGTTATTTGGAGATTAATCCCAGGCATGCGTTTGAAGTAACCAAAAATCGAAATAACGTTTTAGACACATTTTGTGCTTTAAACACATTTTTCTTAACAGATTGAATAAAAAATTTGACACAAAACAGTACTTGTAGACACAAAATCCCATATAAGATTTTAACAATTTTATATATTTAAATCAATGAACTTTTAATTGCACCATTTACATATTTCTGAAATTATAGACCGACAAATGGTCAACCCATAGTTGGATCCTGGTCAAACTTTGAAAACTATCTACACTATAGATGTAAAATCTGCGTACCAAATTTTTTCCATATAGCTCTTTAAATTTTGTATTATAGTATTAAATTATATTCGAACAGATGGACTTCCTCTGAACATATTTTAGAAAAAATTTGGTGGAAAGATAGTATACCAAATTTCAGGGTTCTATCTCAAAGCATTTGACGTCTTCCAAAAATGTATCTTCCGAATTCAGAAAGGTCTAAAATTAGGAGATTTATCAAAATCTTGAATTCGAATTTTTTGAAGTTTAATATATTTCCTTTATACTACGTAAACGAGATAGTAAAAAATTATAGATCTTGAATAAAGCCATGAATGTCACAAGCACTCGCATTTTTAATTTCTTAGTCCTACTTAAGCCTTTTGCACTTCATACTATAATGAAGATCACATGTATGCATTTTGGACGTCTTTTTAGAAAAGCGAGTGAAATCAAAATTTGACATCAAACTACAATTTTGATAGCAAAACCAGAAAACTCTGCACGACATTTTCTTTATATAAAACGATAAATCTTTAAATCATCGTATTTGCATACATGCGAATGTGGGCCTATAGATGCTCTCCCCTTGATGAATTTGGTTCATAATTTGATTTGGATTTATACTTTTATAATAAAATATGTGCCTTGTTTTTATAAATTATGTGTTATAAAATATGTTTGATATAAATTATGTGCCTTGATTAAACAACTTTTTGCTTTTTATAGTTATCATTTTCCCTTGCACTCACTAAAGGAGATAGTCAACCTGTAATATTAGAAGTGCATGAATGGTGAGATATTTCTCAACTGTTTTCAGAATTCCATTAAATATTGAATTATTAAAAAGGTGGCATAGCTTAATTTTTGAATAGAATGGCCTTTTCTAAATCAATCGAGAAAATCTGAATTTAGAACCTAAGTTTGCACATTTTTCCATACTACCGTCAGAGCAAAATATGTCATAAAGAAAAGAAAAGTTTCTACACTATTTAAGTTTTAATAAATCTGCCCTTCTAATATATACTAAGTTATATTTCAGTGAAATAATTCCATTAACTTTCTACTTGTAGTAGTTTCCTTTACTTTCTACTATTTTTGTAAACATGTTTTTATGAGTAGAAATGAGATGAGAAATATTATTTCTAACTATTGTTGTTACTAGTTAGTATATTAGATATTTCCTACTATCTGCTTTAGATCACTGAATTGTGATATTTTTTCAGTTTCATTGGAAAGAAAAACCTTAATTAAAAAAATAAATAGTTTATTAAAATCAATTATTTACTATAGAAAATTTGTTGCTATTTTTGTAAACTCCAATGTATGAACCTTTGAAGGAATTATGGCTTCGAATAATATTTATGTACTATATAAAATAGCTAATTTTCTTTTATAATTCTAAAATAATTGCTTTGAATAAAACTTCAAAAACATTGATTTCAATGAACGTCTTGTAAAAAAATGTTTCAATAGTTTAATTTATTTTTAAAAAATGAAACCACAAATTTTTCTTTCATTTTTTTAAAAGCTAACTTATTTTTTTTAAATTCTTTTAAACCTATTTTAACGTTTATGGACATTTCTCAAGCATTCGAGAAACTTTAAATATAATATTTGCTATCTTTTAACTACAAGTATTGCAAGAAACAATTGCTGGTTTCATTCATCGTTTACAAGAAAATAAATGAAAAATAATAAAATAATAAAACCCACTTTCCTTCTCCCCCTTTTCCGTATCAAAGCATTTCAAAACTTTTCTTAAATTAAATTTCGGTGAGCCGATATTACTTTCCATTGTCTTTATTCATCTACAAAATAAAAATTTGCAGTTTGTAGTTGTATCTGAAATTTTAAAAGCCACGACCTATTAAGTACAAACATTCGAATAAACCAAACAATAACAACAAAAAAAAATCGTTCATGTATTTATTACATATACAAAGAAAAAAGAAACCACCTGCGGTTTTTGCAAAAGAAATAAATCTCAACCGATAACCATTGCAGACGGAAGAGTTATAAAAACATATAATGTAAATAATAGTTTTAACCGCTGACTTGAATCGAGTCAAGAAGTTAAGTTCACTGCCACCTACTGGAAGGTGAAAAAGGTTGAAAAGTCGTTCGAACATCTGTTATTTACTTGCTCATTCTTTTCGCTGGATTATAGGAATCATTGGAAGTTTTCCCGCGTTTTGTTTCAATTTCGTTGAGGAATTAAAGAAAAAGAATAATGATGGAATTTACGCAACTATCTTTGAGTCGAACAAGACCACCTACTTCACATAAACGAAATTACACCTCTTATAAGCATATTTGCGTTTTTTGGTTGGGGTGTCATACTGAAAAATTGTTAATAAAACAATAGAATGGTGGGTGATTCGTTGGTTTATTTGTTCTTTTCTTTTTCCTCTGTACTTCCAAGTGCCAACTAAGGAATCGGGTCACATACTACAAGAGAGAGAGCAGCTTTTCAAAAATTAAGCTGCTCTTTGGAAAGAGACGCCGCGGATCGTTCTCTTTTGTTACAGCTGTCAAGTTCTGACATATAAGGGTTAGCAGGTGTCGATTTGAATTGGAAGATACTACAGCGCCAAAAAGGCCTGCCAGAATAGACAAACATAATGGATTTGGAATTATGCGAGGGTGGCGATAACCTTGGAAGCTGAATGTTTTATTTGTGTGGCTTCGTTGCCCCTTGATAAGAGTCTGATGGTTGCGAAATTTTAATTACATGTAGGTTGAAAGCTCATATTTAGATTACTATAGGAGTTGCGATACTTAATTTATTTATTTTTGCATTTTAAAATAAGTAAATTATAATCCAATTATAAGCCACTTATTTAGCAATCAAGATTCAGCTTTGAATGGATGAAGAAAAATAAAAACAAAGATGTTAATTGTTCGAATTAAATTTTGAAACAGTTTTATTGTAATTGTTTAAATGTTTTTTTATAATCCATCTTACTCGTCGTTTTAGATTAAATAAAATATGCAAATAATTAAAATGTAATATTTATAATGTAATATTAAACATCCTACATCTAATTTTAAATTGAAAAATTTAATCATCTTCATATCTATTTGAAATATGGAATATCTTAAGCAAATTATTATTGTGTTATTTTATGCGTATCAGTAAATGTTGAGAAACTAATATTATTTATTAAATTGCAAAACATAGTGAGATAATCTGATAGCACTTTATATATTGAATATAGATCGCTAAGTAAGCTACATTCATTTAGTAATTATGAGTGCCTAAAAGCAAGAGAAAATTTAACGTGACAATGTAAACGATTGACAATGTTAATGTGCGTGTAATTGATAAAATTTGGAAAGAAATGTTGTGTAATTTAGTTAGAACTATGATAAATAAATTTGTTATAAGAAAATTCTCAGCAATTATACATTTACCATTTTTCCTTACTTAACCGACTTTTCATAAATTTCTGTAATAAATTCACTTTAATTTCTTTCATTAATTCTTAAAAAAATAATTTTTTTTTTTAAAAAAAAAAAAGAAGAAAATTGGCTGAAGCCATGTAAATTAGTCAATAGATTCGAAATTAAAGAGAAAAGAAGTTTAAAATATTTGTTTGGGCTTTAAAATGCAGTTCTTTCTAGAATTCACTTAAACATATTTGGGAAATTGATCCCTGGAAAATTTTAATAGGTTTAGGGGCCTTCCATGCTGTTTCATTCTTATAATAATATGTCCTTATTAATTAGAAGCTGTGCACAGTGTGCAATAAGAATATGAATCAAGAGCATCCTTGTTTCGACTTTCTTATTTATACCAAAAGAAGCACTTTATAAAAAAATTATCCTTGATTTAAAAAAATGGCGTACTTTATTTTTATGGAATCAGACGTTCTTTATTTCTATCTATATGTATAATCATAAAGCATTCGACATTATTTTTTCCCATTGAAACTTTCCTATTGCTTCTTTCGATTTCGACATCATGCAGAAACCAGTAGGAAAAGTCTCGCTGAATGTTTCAGGTATATTCTTAAGTAAAGACATCATCTTTCTCTTCCCGCCAAATATTGTGAAACTCAGATAATGTCGCAAATATATGGCATAACATTGACGAACAGTAGCTACACAATATTAATTTTTCAATTTAACATTTTTACACATTCCTTGCAGTGTGATCTTCAGCATTTTTCAATGTTTATTCCCTGGTTTACGGGTGATTATTTTAGAGCTCTGTTACATATTGGTATTTTAAAAAATCAATATTAAAATGTTACTGTTGTGTTTTAATATTAACTTAAATTTAATATTAATATTAATTCATTACCATTTATATACACGTAAACAAATTTCTTAACAGTTTTACTGAACGTTTCAGTTTGAACAGAAACTGAAGTCTTTACAGTTTTACAATTGCATTCCAATGTTAAAAATAACACAGTTTCTACCACTAATGTGAGTTGCAATGTAATGGTAAATGACTAAAATTATTAGAAACTATGTATTATGTTCTTTCAGAGTGGGTAGCAATACATTTATAAAGATGTTATGAATAAATAGACCATCATTGTATAAAAATAACAAAGAAAATTAATTTTGTGTTGAATAAATTACCCTTTTTCTTTGAAGAATATATCCTAGAATGGTAAATGAACTATAAAATGTGGTTCTTACGCAACAACCACATTATACAGTTCATTTTCTCTAGCCGCTCACTTTTTTGAGTATTATATTATGTAAATAATGTTAGACCGGTAGACAATTTCACGCTTTCTTAGTAGACAGGTAGACAGTTTCAACTCTTTAAGTAGACAGGCAGTCTCAGTTAAACGCTTTCTCGGATGTTAAATATAAAAATTAATCAAAATTTAGAGTCCATTATAATACTTTTTAAGCATTATATTACTTTTTCTCAATATATAAGAATTTAAAATAAAAGGTGTACTGTAGCAAGTCATTTCAGGTTATGAATAAAGTTCATGTTCAAAATTTAAAGTCAAATCACACTTTTAGATGATAGTGTGAAGAGTTAAAAATTAAAATGTTATTTAACATTTTTAATCATATTTATAAAGATGAATAAGAATTCATCGATTTCGTACCTTGTCATCTTTTAAGCTTTGATAAATGTTTATATTCTTTTACTTCAGATGAATGAAAACAAACAAAAATTTATTATATTAGAGCATAGCTAACAGCTGCTTTACATCATACAGAAATTATGAATAGCATCATTTTTTATACCTAATGGAGTTAACTAATTTTTGACAGCTTTATTGCATGCTCGACCAAGATAAAAATTTTGAGTTTAATTGCTTCCATTGTTTCGCAGATAGCGATTTAAAATTGGCTCGAATAAATTACTTGTTCTAAAAAGAATGAACTAACGATATAATGCAATTTTTTAAGTTGTCATTTTTCAATTCGTTGCTTGCAGTGTGAAGAAATTTTGCAAGAACTCGAATCATTTTCTGACTCTATGAAAATACTATATTGGTAAACAAGATATAAAATCAAAATAGTATATCGACAAATAATATATGGGTAAATTAAAATTATATCATTTTTCTTTTTTATAAATTAAAAATAAGTATAATTAGTAAATTAAAATATTCCAATAATTAAAATTTAATGATTAGTAAATTTAAAATATTTCAAGATTTTTCTGATAAATTGAAAATAAATATAATAGGTAAATTAAAATATTCCAATAGTTAAAATATAATAATTGGTGAATTAAAATATTCCAATAATTAAAATATGATAATTGGTATATTAAAAATATTTCATTTTTCTTTCTGGTAAATTAAAAATGAATATAATTCGTAAATAAGATTACCAATTGAATGATCAAAATATTCCACTTCTGGTTTAAAAAAATTGGTTAAAATATTCAACTACTCTGATAATTAAAATATAATAATGGGTTAGTTAAAAAATATTTCATTTTTCTTCTAAGTTTTATTGAAAATACAAAACTAAACTTCAGGGTTTTATGAAAATTCAAAAATTTTCCTTACTTAACATTGCGTTTTTCATTACTTAACAGTACTAATAACAGAAAAGTGCATGTGTGTGTGCGTATGCGTGTATGTGTTATCTTTAAAACACATTTTGTTTTGTCGATCATAGGATTATCGTTATAAACACAATTATTCAAGGATTTACACAAGAGAAAAAAAATGTTTTAAAACCATACGCTCAATAAAATTACGAAAAGAATATTCGGTGAAATTATCTCCAGTAAATAGAAGCTCTAGTTAACAAGAACAGAAAGAAATTATAAATATTTTTTAACTACAAACGACAAAATGGAATTTAAAACGCAACGTTCTTGCTCAAAAACTCAATGTCAATCAATTGGATTAAATTTTCATTCTATTATATCACGTTTATTTATACAAATACAATAATTTAAAAAAACCTAAAGCATTAAACTGGGGATTAACAACTTTTCAGATGATTTATATCTCTATTACTCAATTATCCTTTAATTTTGTATACATGAAAAAAGCATTTTAACCTCTTGCACAATATATTCATAATGAGTAGTTTATTTGTAAAACTATAGATTTAATGATGATGAATAGGTAGAAGTGATATTGAGATCTAAGCTGCTAAGCAAAATAAAGACTTAGTCACATATTGACTAATGCATACGACAGTCCTATTTATATTTTGTTATGCCTTAAAGGCAGGTTTGAGGCAGATGCTATTAAGCGTATCAAATTACTATTGTCATAGAATAAAATGAACCTGTCAAATTCAATTTTGTTTAAACACTTGGTAAAAAAAGATTCTTAATAGTAATTCAATAAAATGACCTACTTTTTTTTATAAATGTCTGTAACTATTATGAAATCGTACACAATTGAAACAGATTAGTGAATCTCTGTTTGACAATTTAATAAGGTCTCAATAATATAGAGATGTTTGTTTAATGTAGGATATTACATGACAGCTCAATATCTTATTGTATATTTTAATTTGAAATAATCTTTAATGCACCGTTGAACTTCCCTAACTTTTTAAAGAATTAGCTGTCTAATTAAATTTTTAAATTAAGATTACTCTTCAACAATAGAAACAGTTTTAAAACCTTTAAAAATGATTGGTTATAAATCCTTTTTTCCAATTAGTTCACACTTTACTTATATATATATGTATTTATATATCTTGTTCAAATTTTTATTCGATAATAAGATACTTTTTATTCATCTACTCAATACCAAATACATTTTTTAAACTTGTTGCACATGATGTTAATACAATTTTTTTTTCAATTATGAATTCATTTAATAAATCCAATTCATTTTCAATGCGTTAAATAGAATTTCAGCAGTTTGTAATGAAAATTTAAGTCAACTGGCAGTAGCTCAATCGATTAAATGCAAGAATATCGGTATTTTTTACCAGAAGGTGAAGAATGCGAGTTCAGTTCTTGCGAAAATCAATAACTTTTTGATACTTAATAATTTTTGATAATTACTTAATAAAAGTGACTAAAATAAAAAATTTCTTTGTTGACCTAAGTAGGAATTGAATTGAATTTTTTTTTTAATATTACTTGTTTGTATTAGTTTTCCTTTTGAATTTAAGAAAATGTATGGTTTGAAGTGGTTTAATTATATTATTCTTAACATTATGTAATTATTTTAGAAATATTAACCAACGATAAATTTCAAATAAATTATAATTTAATGTATCTATGCGATAGGGAACTAACTATCGAATAGCATAACAGATATTTTAGTTTCAAAGTTGAAATGAAGACATACATCACCAAAACAGAGTAATATCGAAAATTAAATATGTTTTTGTGTATGCACATTAACGTGGTTATAATAATAAAAGCAACATTTTTTTTAAAAATAGAAAAAAATCGGCAGTCAAATTGACATTAATAAATAGACAATTTTCCAATTTTAAATAGACAATTTTTGGATTTCACAGGTGAAAAAAAAAAATCGTTTTCTAAGAATGAGGAATCACTTTCTTTCGTAATTATTAATGCACAACATCTTTGTTAGAAAATCTATAAACAGTAATTATAGAATAATAATTGAGTTTTTTTACATAAACTAGTCTAGAACTTTTGATTGCACAATAAACTGATTTTTTTATCATTCGTTGCAGATCCAAGCAACATTCTTAGATAAAATTTTAAGAAAAAAATTTAATAAAAATTGCTAATACTTGCTATTATCAAGAACTTTTTGATTTTTAAATGATAAATCATCTATATACCAATTGTAAGATCTAGTAAAATTTGGAATCAAAATTAAAATTGGAAAACTTTAATAATAAAAATATATATTTAAACTGAAATCCAATTTTAATAATTTTTATTTAGGTAAACAGAAATTTATATTTTAATCAATAATAATTATTTATATTAAATTTAAAATTAATTTAAGTTAATTGTAAAACCCAAGAATAAAATTAAGTTAACTAAATTTAAAGTTAAATTACAAAGTGAGTAAAACGCATACGCAAAGCTTATAATAAAAAGGCAAAAATAAGTAATTAAAAAATATATTTATTTGCAAACAAAATTGAGAATTTACAAAAATGGCGGTGATATGAACATAAAAATTATCTAACATTATTTACAATATTGTTCAATTACACTATAATATTTAAAATTGGCAATTGTAATACTTATTCTGTCTTTGGTTCTAACCAAAACTGAAAAAGCATCAAACAGATATACAATAAATTCTACTAAATAATCTACGTGTGTACAAGCTTTGCTCATCAGCGAACGTAATATTCTTTCCCTCCATTATTACCGGGTGGAGAATAGACTGGAACGTAAACTCTTTCTTTTGCATCTGGAAGATAAGCTTCGTATTCTTCCTCCTGGTGGTGCAGCGGTTCTTGGGGATAGTGTGGTTTCTTGTGGTGCAGTGAGTTGACATGATTGGGTGGTTGTTCAGCATGGATGTACACATCGGCAGGGTGATAGTTATCCATACCTGGCTCATTCGTTCGAATTTTGGCACGGAAACCCTAATTTGAGAAATGGAAGAATAAAATCTGGAGTATAAGATAGTTTTCGAAATGATTCGCACCATTTGTGATAGTTATTGGCTTTTTGTCATCTTTTGTTCAGAGTACAATAAAATCTAGTACTTTTCCGTTATACGGGTGCAACGAAAATATCGCCAAAAATGCAAAATTATGTCAAATTTAGCGTTTAAATTCGTAAAATTCACATTATGCATTTGGCGACTTTGTTCACATTGGCAACATTAGTTTTGCGATTCGCTTCGCTTGGCGACGATTCGCATTTGGCACATATTGGCGACATTTTAAGCCCGTATAACAGGAAAGTACCTAAAATCTTTCAGTACACTGCATAGGAAACTTATTATCAAATGTCATGAATTGCTTAATTTAGAGATGCCATATAATGATATATGTCTACTTTTTAGTATCATAAACTCTTAAGCGTTTTATTACATTTATGATTTCAAACAACATTAATAGAATTTTGTAGTGGTAACATAGCTCGACAATCTTCTATTTTAATACAACAGGTGGCATTACCTTAGTAACATCATGGTATATTTCCCACATCTTTCTTGAGGGTCATTATTAGATAGTATTCTTGGAGAGTATCGTATTTTTTCGTATTCATGTTTGTTTTGTCTTTTAAAATGTGAAACTCGAAAAATAATAAAATAACTGTTCCTGAAACTCGTCTGTTATTTTCAACTACCACTTAATAAAGTTATAAAGTGTTTTGACACTCTATAATCTTTGAAAAATTTCAGAGTTAAAATTTTTTTAATGTCAAACTTTCTTAAATAATTTCAAAAGAGTTTTTTTTTTTTTTGTAACAAGTTTTCTTAAATAACCAGATATAGTTTTTTTTTTCTTTTTTTTCTTGAATTTTAATCATACAAAATGTAGCAAAATGCAGTTGTAATTATTTTACATTTATAAAATGTTAGATATTGCCATTACAATTAATAGGAATTAAAATTATTGATTTTATAGTAGAAGCTCTTTTCTTTGGGGAAATTTCTGAGTCAATGTTTTAATTCTAACTCTACCTAGAAAAAAATCTGTAACTTTCAGCATTTTAGTGTTATATCAGCACCCAGTCGGGAAACAACAAGTCTATCTAAGGACTAGCTTAGCAATTTTGAATACTGATTTTTCGATTATTGAGATGAATCTCAAATCTAAATTCTAATTAAATTACTATATATATAAATTCAAACTTTAAAAAAATTGTTTTCCTAATATTTTAAACAACGCAATGTGTATCAATTTACAGGATTAAAAATATTTTTTAATCATTAAAACGAATAAGAATGAATGAGATTCAAGGCAAAACGATGAATTACCAAAAGATGTTCAAACAAGCATTCTTTGTACTAAGAAAGAGTGATTCGGAATGTTCAATTCTGAATTATCGGAATTAAGAACAAGATAATTTAGAAGATCAAAATACCGAAAAAAAAAAGAAAAATAAGTTAGTACTGATTGGCCACTATTGCTGGTAAACCAATCAGTAAACAATATTCAATTATTAAATAGGCATTTACCAAATTATTTTGAGAATTTTTACTGTTTTTCCCCTAGATAGCTACAATGTGCTACACGCTTGTATTTTTTTCTGAAATTTTTTTAACTAAACTAGCTGATTCAGTGCCCATAGAAAAGGCATGTGCAATGTAATTCCATTAACGGAAAAATACCTAAAATCTTTTCGTATACCGCATAGGAAACGTATAATCAAAAAATGTCATGATTTTACCCCACAGATAATCTTTCTATTATCACAGTTTTCATTTCATAAGTTAGAAAGCTTGAAAATCTAATGTGTATTCATAATCTTAAAAATTTTAAATAAAGTTGTCATACAACTACCTAATTTTTTTTTCTCTTACGTAACACTTTAAACCAGAACTAAAATCAATAACAGCTTGCAAAAATGTCATCCAAATAGAGGATTCCCTTCAGAAAAACAGTGATAAATCACTGCTCGATTTTACTGTCTCGCAGTATTAAACAAATATGTTATTCATAATTAATTCAGCAGTAATTGTTATGTAATAAAATTAATGCAAATGTCAGCTTTATTTATCAATTTTTAAATTCCATTTCATTACTTACTTTATCGTCAGCTATATAATCCACATGTCTGTAAATCCCGTAGGCATCTGTGTAGCCATACGATCCCTTTTTGTGATTATATTCATTTCCTTCCTCTTTGTGATATTGGTTATTTCCTTTCTCGTCTTTGATATTGTATCCAAAATGGTAAGGACGGGGTTTCTAAATATAAAAAATGCATTTATTTTTCATCGAAATATAAAATGCATCTGTAAATGACGCTCTTCTATTAATTCTGAAGAAAATAAGCCCTCATCTGAGTTTTGTTTCCAGAAAAATCTCCATCAGCTAACTCGACCGTAACAATCTATTAGATTTGGAATCTAATAGAAAATGTCTTCAAGGACATCTCAATTATAATTTAATAGCAGTTTTCAATACACATTAACAGTGTAATTAATAAAAAAATGTTTTTCTTGTAATATCCTTGCTATGATATTGAATCAGGTTCTTGTAGTATGCTTCAAATGAGTTAAATCAATTTACTTTTGGAATACATTGTGCATTTTGCAACAGAAAGGAAAGAAAAGGGCATGATATCACGGAAAATGTGAGATAATGGTTCACTCCCGAATACATAGCAATGTCCAATAGTCAAGATTCGTAATAAAGGAAAAGTATAGTAGAATCTGCTGGTCAAAATGCTCTTGGAGTATTTAAGTAAAACTTCAGATAGAAATTTGATTGATCTCCAATTTGTGAGAATACGTTGTCTTTCTGTAAAACTTTCAGAAGAAGCCCACATTTATATTTTATTTAGAGGCAACCTCTGACAATCTCTTTTGAGGTTAGAACAAAATAAGATGGTATAACAAATAACCTTTTATTCTTCTAAACCATAATTAATACTTCTTAACCGTCTAGGCCTCTAAAATCTCTAATGGTTTATCAATATCTTAACTAAACTAAACTCAGTAGCACAACAACCTAAATGGGCCAAGGCTTACTATCTACTTTCTCGCCCGAAGAACCATGGATACAAGGCATATGTCCCGGTTAGGTGGTCATATCCTAACGCGAATCCACATTGTTTAGTTTCCAAGAATGTTTAGTCCTGAGTTTATCGATCCACTGAAAGGATTAAGGGTTGAGATCTTATAATTATATTCAATATTATTTTATAGAGGATCATACATGGTAGAGAGTGAAATAAAAATTACTTTATATTACAAACTATTTTCATTTAATATTTAAGCTTATTTTTAGAAAAACATTACTCCCGATTTGGCCTGGAATATACTCCTGGAAAATTAATAATACTCACATGCTGTATATAATTTTCATGATGTACTGGACTCACATCGTAATCATCGCCAACCTTACGAATGAGGTACCTCTTCTTGGCGAATACCTCGCTCGCACAAAAGACAAACAACAGCAAGCAAGTGATCTGAAATAATTGTTGAAATTAAAACATGCCGCTAAATAAATAAAAGATCAAACAAAGTGGCAATTATCATATATATATATATATATATATATATATATA
>JAPMOQ010010593.1:457799-545944 GCA_026543055.1 Argiope trifasciata | reverse complement strand
ATCTAAATGTTCGTTTGTTTAATTAACTCTCAGATTGCTGTATGTGATATGTAGTTACTGTATATTGTCTCCAATTATGCCAATACTGTACTATGCCAATACTGTATATATGCCAATTGCTGATACAATTCAGTATTAACGGAAACCAAAAAGAGCTAAGAGAAAATTTCGCTAACTTATAAATGTGTAATCAAGTGTATTATTATTTATTATGAAAAATTTTATAAGTACCAATCGAATCACATGCTATATAGTTTGACGACTGTAATCGCCAAATTGGCGAAACCTTTTCTTGGCACTTTTTGGCGCTGTTACAACCGACAAGTAACTAATTGCTAATGGTTTCAGCAATAGCATGTCTTAGTCGTATCCATTTTACAAGTAGTTTTTTATATAATAAAAGTGATTTTTAATATTTCTTCCAAAAATTTTTAATATATTTATTCTAAAATAGTCAAAACATGTATTAAATAATACTCAAATATTTTTAAAAGTTTAAAAAATCATATATTGGCATTTATGTTAGAAACATTGTTTGTTCTGCTGTTTATAAATTCATTAATCTTTGAATCTTTTTATTTCGTTATCGCAAATATGTTTACCAAATAATTTATTTTTTTACCGCAAAGGAAAACCACCTGCAGATTGATTAATTAGAATATAATTCTGTTTTAAAGCTACATTATGGCCGGGACTAATCTCGTAGTTTTGGACTGAGAAGAGATAGTGATAACACCTGTGCATTTCTCCGTTTTACCAAACTTCCATTTCACGCAAGCAGGTGCATATGTAATCCCAATGGATTTATCTAAAACCAGATGTATCGTTGAAATCGGAACTCAGAAAATTCCAGAAATCGAGACTCTATCGACAGCTCCCCTCGGTTTTCACATGTTTTTTTAATCTAAATATTCGAAAGTCAATAGATTTTTTGCTGGAAACCTTACTATCAATTAAATTTTTAATTTTGTATTTAATTTTCTCACTCTAATTTCGTGAAAAGTTTTCTTCCCCTGTTTATGCATTGGAATTAGCAAGAGAGGGGAAAAAATATAATGCATTTTCATAGAAAAATATTTTTCAGAAAAACCAAATGATTATTAGAATCTTAGTAATAGAATTTTTGCTAGAAACGTTTTTTTCTTGCTGCTGTTTTTTTCTATTCATTTCTCATACATACAGAAACTAACATGAAAAGTTTTGAATGTAATATGTTTGAATTGCAAATATTTTTTATGAAAGAAAATAAATTTTTAGAATTCATAAAATTTTATCAATTTATTTTATGCTACAGATTTCAATATTAATTTTTATCTTTAAACTTCATCCCCCCCCCCAAACGATATCAAATCTTTCTTTACACCAAGTAGCTTCGGTATATATATTAACACGAAACGTTTCAAAGGCAATAAATTTATACAGGAAATATTCTTTACAAAAGCCAATGTATCATTAAAATTCTGAGAATTTCTTAAAACCCATGATTACAGCTTATCCTTAGTAGCAAGTCCCTTACTTTTTTTCATAACCAGGTGCTATTTTATTCTGCTTAAATTAAATAAATTTTACATTACTATTTATGAAAACGATTTATAATTTTCTTACTGCTCAAAATTATTTTTCTTTAGAAAAAAGGAATTTTCTATTTTTGTATATTATTAAATACAAATCTTATTTTAATCTTACTATTCTCCAGATGATTTTGATTTAGAAATGAATAAAGATGCGATAAAATATAAACAATTATACTGTAATTCATTGCAACCACAACATTACTTCACATATAGAAGTATTCTAAGTAATTCCGGTTCGAACATTTTACAATAAAATATTGAAATGGAAGTTTTATCGAAAGTGGGATTTTTTTACTAATTAGCAAATTATATTAAGATAAATTATTAAAATGAAATTATTTAAGAATAAAACATAAACATATCTGCGATTTTTAGAAATAAGTTTTCATATACATCTAAACATTTTAAAAGTCGTTCTGCAAATTACTTCATATTAAAAGAATTCCATTATGTTAATTTAATAATTTATTATTTGCCAAAAACAATTGATTTTTATATTACTTTCTTAAATTTAATATTAAATTTTGAAATAATAATTCTAAAAGTTAAATCATAGATTAAACCATATTTATATTATTTCAGGAACAAGTTTAAGAAGAAAGCTTTTTTTATAACTGCCAACGTTTGACAGAAAAATAGATTCAATATTTAGTTTTACTAAATCAGCTTGAACTCTAAAAGAATATTATAGAAATTTCTGGACGGATTTTTGCATTAAGTTTTAGAAGAATAATAAAAAAATTTAAAAACAGGTGAGTGAAGAGCAGTTTGAATTAAAATTGCCTGACATATTGCTATTAAATAAAGTCAATATTGTGTTTTTCAAGAACAATATGAGATTTGTGAAAAGAATTTAAGATAAAATTACATTTATGCCAGAACAAGTTTAATAATAGTCAAGCTAAAGAGAAAAATAAATACAATATGATATTCTAAAGTTACAGTCTAAGAATTTTAAAGAAAGTATAAGTTAAAATAATATTAATTTCTGAAAAAGTTAAATGTTTTTTCCATACAGTTTTAACGGTTAAACGTTTTTTTTTTTTTTTTTTTTCTTTTTTTCAAACAGCCTACTATAATCCGAAAAATATATAAAGTTCTCAAAAACTGGCTCAAAGCTTATGAAGAATTTTTACAGCTTACCTTCTTCATTGGAAAGTTTTGGATGTTCAGCTCTCTCAGACCTGTAACATTTATAAAATCCCAAGCGATTAGTGTAGTCCTGTTATATCAGTTAGCCTTTAAATAGTGAAGGCAGTGTCCTAAATCTTCGATTTTATCTTTAGACATGGTCAGCGCCCTCCAGCCTTTCTATGTGGAACATTCAGAGCACCTCGTTTTATTTGTTTCAGTTTTTTACTCTTTTCGGACTCTAATAATGCCTCAGGGTCTTCTTTCACGGTGATTCTTCTAGTAGACGAAAAATGTTTAGCGATTCTTTTCAACTACTGAATTCATATTACCAATTTGGCAACAGCCGCCACCCGCATTCCGAACTGAAGAACAAACAGATTAAGCCTAATTTGCATTCAGTGCTATGCAATACCATATTTAATTGGATGAATCTGTTGTTCGCTTTTTTTAAGCTTTTCTACAGATTATAAAGCTTTTTTTTTCTGAAATAAAAGGCAATTTCCTGCTTCCTTGAAAAGAATTTAGGAACAAAAGTTGTCAATAAGTGAAATTTTCCTTTCACGATTTGCCTTGGGAGTAATAGAGAACTGGAGATGAGAAAAATGTATCAATTTATAAGTTGTGAAATAAACAGTTTCCATTTTGTGGCTGACCATCCCACATTTGAAGGAAGAAAAGGCGACACTATGAGAAACTGGAACAAAGAAATTAAAAAACTTGATCCGTTAAAAACACAATTTTATCTTAATTACGGCAGTTCTAAAATGCATCCGGGAACTTTAAGACGATGTTTCGTAATTTAGAAATATTTCCGTGTAGAATAAGTATTTCAATAACACAGTAGTTGATTGATCGGTTAATAATTAGTTTAAAATCGATTTTTGATCGATCAACAATTTATATTGATTTTTGGGGGAATATTTTTTTGGATTCCCTCAAAGAATTTTTCTTCCGACTTTCTGATATATCTGCGTACAAGAGACATTTCAATAATATAATATTTGGTTTTTTTTAACTTTCGAAACCGATACGTTTTTTTCCAAGTTTAAATTTATCACCGATTTTGTAAAAATGTGGTCAAATCGTTCAGGACAAAGTAGGAAGTTTTGTTCGAAGTATTCCTATATTTACTTGAAAAATATCTATTTCAACAATAGTCGTGAAAAAAGTTGTTGCTTCAATTATCAATTCACTGTTGTTGTTTTTTTTTTAATGAAAATGTGTCTTTGATGCTCTATTTTTTTTTTTTTTTTGTAACTTTTCGATGTTTTCCAAAAAAGAACAAAAATTTCAGTGGAATAATAATTGATTTCTGATAACACAAATGATACATTAATAAACTGTTTAATGAACCTTATCCTTTTAAAGACAATTTTAGTTAAATCATAAATTTTCGTTCATTTTTATTCGGATTTAATTCTTTCTTTCTGGGCATTCTCAAAAATTTTGTAACATCGCCTATTTCTGTGTAGAACACACACTTCAGTAATAAAATGGTTGGTCGGTGCTGTTATCCTTTATTGTAAAACTTTCCAGCTTTTCACACATGCATTGTTTTTTAATTAATACTGTTTTTATTTTTTATTTTTCCCCTCTTCTTTAAGAACCTGTTACTACTGCTTTGAGTTGAGCAAATACAATACAATTATAGCTACCCAAAGAAAGGACGAAGTTCCAAAAGTTTCATGAAGAAAATTGTTGATATATTAAAAATATAGAATAAAAATATATTCGCTATTTGTTACCGAAAATCAGCTTTTCAAAGTAGTCACTACCTTAAATTTTAATTCCTGTCAAAATTCTGTTTAATTATAAACCATTTTGCTGTAATACAATTTATTTATTTTTTATTTGGAATATTTATTGCCGAACAACTGGTTTTCTGAGAATGTTTGTTATATTTCATTGAAAATAAATCGTTTCAATTTAACCCCATGTTCATAATTCTGCTAAATTTTCTGAAATTCAAGTTCTGTTATTTTAATTGTCTCTTAAAATTTAATCTTGAGAAATATGTACATGAACTTTTCTAACGAAGTTATTAATTTAGTATAATATAGATATTAAAAACTGAAATCTCGTTTCTCTGTCTCCTAAATTTGGTATCATTATAACATCCTTTTTTTTATTTGCCTTATAAACTACACAAATATTAAACAACTTCTTTCTTCTTTAGTTTTTAACAACAGAAGAAAATCAAGTAACTAAATATTTGACAAAATAATGGAAATGGTTCTTTAGAGTAAAAATTTTGATGTTAAATTGTTAGAAATTCAATTTTAAAAAAAATTCGGAACATTTTCTGAAGTTTGGGAAGAATTTACATATTTTTAAATTGGTATCATTAAAAAATTAATTTTTAAAATTTTGAAATGGTGTGAAATTTATTTTTGTGCAGTAACATTTTCGAAAGTTATCCTAAAAGAAGCTCCAAAATTCAATTTAACTTTTAATTAATAAAAAATTCTAAATAAAATTTTTTTTTTAAAATCGCTCTGACCGACATATTTTTACATTCCAATATATGATGTACCAAATTTAGTAGGTAGATCAAACAGTATGGTTTGTAGAGCATCAATACTCAAACAGGCAGACAGACATACAAACGCATTCATTTTTATTAGTAGTAGAGATGTTGTTGTCGTTTTCTATGGACAATAAAAAATTCAAATGTGTCCAAAAGTTTAGTAGTAGAGATGCATATATATAAAGGTTATAGATTCAAATTGTTCGCCTTTTTTTTTTATTCACACATCTTTTTTATTTATGCTCGTTCCCTTGTTAGTATTATTATTATTTGGAATTTCAAAGTATTGATGATGATGATATCGTGTCCGTGTTTCCACGGAAAGGGGGTTAAAGTAGCTTCTGAAGATAAAGACCCATGAACATCCAAAAGGCAGAAGTCTTTCTAGTTCATATAAATATGACACATACATTCGCTTGCATAACCCCTTTTTTACAGAGATGCACATTCACATTCCTCACAGATAGAACACAGATGAAGAACAACCCTTTCCGAACCGGGACGGTTCACGGGGAAAACGCACTATCCTTATGCCAGGACGCCGGCATTTGAAAGTTTTAATAGTACCAATTAAAGTTTAAGTGAGTGGTTAATCTATTTCAAACTACATTTGAGCTCGAAGATAACGTAATTCCACTTTCAGTTTCCTGATGTAAATACGCAGATAATTAATAGAAAGTATATTTCTTCCCTATTATTCAGAAAAGGAAGAAAATAATGCGATTCATTACCTAATGCAACAGCAAAAGTGATTTGGATTTCATTGCAACATGGAAATCTATTATTGAAAATTATATTTTTAATCTGCAGGAGTAGCTTACCCAAAACCTCTCATACTTTTTAATAAAGGTGTTATCCCACAAAACGTATTGCATAGCATACATACAATAGTTACGAAATATTGACTTTTGGTATAAATTTAGAATTTTACTGAATCTATCATGATATCCTTGGCAAATTTCTTGGTGATTAATCCTTGATATGCGGTTAATAGTATCTGAAGATCGAATTTATGTTTTAGATGTATTTTCACCAACCAACTGAAACAAAAATTTGACATAAAATCACATTAGCAATCTCAAAATCCCATACCAATTTCGATATATTTAAGTCATTTTGTTTTTCAATTATCGAATTTTCTTGTTTTTAAAAATACAGACCAAGAAAAAATTGACTCCTTGATGCATTTATCTCAATATTAGATACCTACACTATCGATACTAAATATTTGTACTAAATTTTATCCAACTAACTTTCTTCTTATTCTAGCTATCATTAACTGAAAATTAATGATAACTATATTATAGTAAAGTTAATATTTTTAGTTACCTTATTAACTTATAATCAATAAGGTAACAAACAATCGGACAGACAGACTTCCTCTAAGTAGATTTTATCAAATTATGTTAGAAATCTACAAATGTGTTGTAAAGACCGTACACCAAATTTCATTCCTCTAGTCCAAATCGTTTTTGAATTACGTCTGTACCAGACAGCTTGACGGACATTTTTCAAAAACGCGTTTTTTGAAATCAGGGAAGTCTGAAACTCGAAACTTTGTCAAAATATGGAGTTCGAATTTTTTAAAGATTGCAATATTTTCTCTATACTTATACGAAAAGTTAAAAGTTGCCACAATTCAGAAAAAAATTTAAGCGACTGTCAAATTGTTATAATAAAAGTCTTTTTAATTTAAAATGACGTAAAGAATCGTAACAATACTTTCGCGAATTATTGTGGAAAATCATAAAATTCTAGCTTCACTTTAATTAAAAAAATTTATCAAAATCTCAAATGTATACACACATAGATCTTCGAAAAGAATTTTTCATCTAGTGCCAAATTAATCAAGAATTTTTAATCAATTTATTAGTCCTTTAGAACTCCAAGACTCCCACAGATGCGTATTCTCCGTTATTACTAGAAGAAAAACAAATTGTTTTATCACATTTTGGATTAAATCAAGATATTTATAAATAAATTCTAGATTAATCCGAAACATTTTTTATTATGCCAAGCAAAAAAAAAAAAAATCCAGACTGCTTCGGCTATTGACTGATTTAACAAAAGTGTTAACACACTTATTTTATCAAAAACAATTAAATTCCTCCAGACAAATTAAAGTGTTTTCTGCTATCAATTACTCACTCTCTCTTAACATCCTTTACAGTCTGATAAATGTTCCAAGCCCTTAAGGCTTAACAAAACAAGGAAATTACCACCAGCTGACCACTAAAATGAATGTTTTTAAGAGTTAATTCCATCCTTTCTCTTTTCACTCCCGGCGATTCAACAAACTGTCACTTTTTTGGGGGAAATGCACTCAACCGAATCTAGACGTCAGTGATATAATAAATAAGAGATTTCGAAACACTGCTGCAGTCGAAATAGAAGTCATATACATTTTAACCATTTTGTACGGATGCGGTATAAAAGGCAGCTTTTGTTCTATTTTTACAACTAGCGCAACAGGATCCGCTTGAAAGAGTACTAGACAGCTTCAACAACCGACTCTCCTAACTAGGCAGCTGCCAAAAGTTGTTAGGCTGGGAGAAAGCCGCAAGCGGGTCTATTAGAAAAGTTTATTTTTCTAATTTCCAAATAAATAAGCTTGTAAAAAATATAAATTCTTTGAAAGATAAAATATCGAGATAATATTAACACTTTATCAAGGGTAATAGGTGAGGCTTTTTTCTGTTTCATTCATTTAATTATTAGAATATTTATAAAAGGGAACATTTGCTTCAATAATATTAGATCTAAACTTTGAAGCTATGTGGTCTGGAACATTTGCTTCAATAAAATTAGATCTAAACTTTAATGCTAGGTGTTCTGGAACGCCCCGGTAGCCTGGTGGTACGGTTTCGGCTTCGGAATCGCAAGTTTCAGGATCGAGACCCGATTCCATCAAAGATTAAGCCGGTCTGAAATCAACGTCGCGTAAGCCGGACTGATGCCCGTTAAATTCGTTGGAACCAAACGTCCTCTCTCCAGTGTTGTTCAGACCATTTAAAACCAAAAATTCAAACCAAAACCAAAAACCAAAATTACTGTCACAAAATCAACCACCAGATACCATAAATTTAAGTCAATCCATTTGTGAATTACCACATTTACATATTCGTGATAGTTCAGACAACTGACGATCAACCCTTTAACGGATATGGTTTTCAAATTTGATACATTTGAAAACCATATTTTTCTTTTTGATGTTTAATCTGAGGCGGCGGGGGCCTGGTGATCGGTATCGGATTCAAAACAAGTTTCATTTTCGAAATTCGATTCCTCCGTGTAAGCGGGTCTGGTGTACGTTAAATTCGTCGCGACCGAATATTCTTCTTCCAGTGTGGTTCCAATCATTTAAAATGAAAAATTCAAATAGAGCCATAATTGTTGTCACAAAATCAACCACCAGATATCATAAATTTAAGTAGATCCATTTATGAATTGTCGCGTTTACATGTTCGTGATAGTACAGACAACTGACCGTCAACCCTTTAACGGATATGGTTTTCAAATTACATTTTAAAATCATATTTTAAGTTTTAGGTGTTAAACCTGAGGCGGCAGGGGCCTGGTGGTTGGGTATCGGCTTCAGAACCATGGGTTTCATTTTCGAGACTCGATTCCCCCGAAGAACCGTCATATATATAAGAGGTTCTTGCGTACATTAAATTCGCCAGAGTAAAACGTCCTCCCGCTAGCGAGGTATGGAAGTTTGAAGAAGGGGTGCCAAAAAAAACTTAGCTATTAGACCACCGCGGCCTCACCAAATTTTGAATGAATCTGTTCAGTGGAATCCGTCCATCTGTTCGTATATAAGTGAACACGATAACTACAAAACGAAGAGAGCTAGACAGACAAAATTCTGAACATAGATTTAATCTATCGCGTACATACTAACCAAATTTTGAATTAACACAAACCAGGAATCGCCTGTTAACGGCGTAGAATTTTTATGAAAATGAAAGTTTTGAGAAAATGGAATTTAAAAACAAATTTTAGCTGAAAAATAAGCTTTGCTTAAAATTCCCTTGGATGATATATAAAGCCTTCCTTTTCCTAGAAAACAAACTGTTTTTGAAAGAGAAAACTCTGAACTACACGAAATAAAAAATTCGCAAATGTGGTTGATAAATAGTGTTTTTAATGTAGCCGGATACCTTAACTGATTATGCGAAAAATAGCAAAATAACATGATTATTTGATTTCAGAATACACCAAGATCAGTAATACTAGGTTACCAATCATCAAATTAGTGATGGTTTGCCTTTATTTATTTATTTTTTGACGGTTTGTACGAGAGTTGCAAAAATGAACAAGAAAATTAACAATAGCATTTACGAATCACAATATTTTCAAGAAATAAACAATCGAAGAGGAAAAAAAATTCCTTTATTCCAACAATTAAAAAGCTCCATAAAAAATAAACATAGCTGTACAACAAACAAAACTAAATAAAGCATATCATCATTCTTTTAATAGAAATAAAGGTAAACTAATACTACAAAAATATCATTCCGACATAAAACTAATTACTCTTCAGCAGTTATTTTTTTTACATTCAAAATAAGTAACTTGAAAAAATGGTTGGTTCCATTCTAGTTCAGAAAGTATGAACCAAATGGATATATAGGAAAAATTACATATTTATGCACATATATCAAACTGCAAATGTTTTTAACCGTTATAAAATGACACTTAAACATTGGCGCACTTGTTATCATTAGTACGTTTCCGTCTGTTTCGTTATTCAAAATTTACTAGATGAATCTACTATTGTGCCATCACAGTCAACTTTTCGCAATATATATTTTGGGAATTTTAAAGAAATTTGGTAAAGGGGAAATATGAAATCCTTTTAAAAGAAAGATATACCAGGTCATTCTTGCCATAAAGTTCTTATACTAAGGTGGGTGGTTTTGATGCCAATCATGCTAGGTCGCCAATACCACACAGCAAGATAGCTTTAAGAAATCCTTTTAAGAGAAAGATATAGCAGATCATTCTTGCCATAAAGTTCTTACACTAATGTGAGTGGTTTTGGCACCAATCATTGCTAAGTCGCCAAAACCACCCACTTTAGTGTAAGAACTTTATGGCAAGAATGACCAGGTATATCTTTCTCTTAAAAGGATTCTTGCCATAAAGTTCTTACACTAAAGTGGGTGGTTTTGACACCAATCATCATGCTACGTCGCCAATACCACAAAGCAAGTCAGCTATACACCAAACAATATAAATATTTCTTCACTAAAGGGTTGTTAATGGATTTATTCTGCTTAACTGTTCCTGTTACCATATTGGAGACTAATTCAATAGGTACACTAAAATAGATTTCAACCCAAATAGATATTGACAGAAGAATTCGGTCATAATTAAGTTCTGTAATAAAGTGTCTTTCTCACGCTTTTATAGAATATAACTGGAATAATTTTGACTTCCTGAAATATTTCAAAATTATTAAATTCAATGAATTAGGTTTATTTGAAGTTATTTTCTACAGTAATACAAGCAATCATCAAATACATACATTAAACCTTGAATAAATATAATATTGAATAATACATAATAATATTCATCAAACTATTAATATAATTAACTCTGACAATACAAATGAAATATAATTAATTATTTTGAAGTACATAACAGTGGAATAACTTTAAATTGTGTTCAGATTTCAATAATGTTTATATAACAAGGGTAAATGCTTTGAATCAAGACAAGCATCAACTCATAAAATAGCCTGAACATATAAAAGTTTCCTGAACACAAAGAGGTATTCAAATCACAAATATAGATACTCTTTACAAAAATGGTATTCTAATAAAATGGCTTTAATGCATCATGGTATAAATTTGTGATAAATAAAATTTCCTTAAAACCCAGTGCAATTTTAAAATTTGGTGCAAAAATAACAAGTCCTTCAATAAGAAAATGGTTGAATTAACAACATTATAAAGGATGGCAGAGCTGAATATCATTAATTATTCCTACAAAAATTATCAAGCAAGAAGGGTAGTCATTTAACTTTACTTTTTCTTTAATCATATGTTTTCTTTAATAAATTCCAACAAAAAGTACTTGAAATATTAAACATATTGAAGAATTATTACATGAAATGAAAACCTCAAAAACAATACAAAATATCATATGATTGTTTAATTTCAAATAATATTTTGTACATTTTCCCAATATACTTTTATGATAAGTTTATATTATATTTTAACCATAAAAAGGATCATTTGGCACACCAAAAGAGAAAACTGTTGCATTATATGCATACTATGAAAAAGTATAATACAGAAAGTAGAGTCTCTTTTGTTTATTATTATTGAAGAATATTAGTTGAAGAATCAATAGTTTGCTTTTATTTTATTTTTGCAGATTAACATGAAATAGCCGGGTGAAGATGTTTAGCAGATTGGTATGAAAATGTAGAATATATGCTTAAGCAAAATGCATAGTTATAATATCAATGAAAATTCAATGTCAGTCTAAATATCAAATAATATAATTCAAAACAAACCCAAATAAAAAGCAATATAAACCTGTTAATAAGCATGAAATAAAAAATAAATAAGCATGAGTTATGAAAGTTAAAAAATTTATTCAAATAAACATCCTGATAACTTTAAATATTAAATTCCAGTCTTAAAAAGTAGTTTGCCTTTTTTTTTTTTTTTTTTACAGATGGGTGAAACACTGTACCAAAAAGCCATCAATTTAGATTTCAGAGACACTGTGGCATTATTCGAATTACTAATGTTTCTTTTAACAGCCTGGGGGTTTATTTGGTAATTTTCAGAATATGCTGAGATTTTATAAAACTTTGTTATATGCAAAGTGCCAAGATGGCTACATTCCTAAATATATTTAGTGATTTTTCAGATTATGCAAAGCTGTATTATATTTAAGATAGTTACATTTTCATGTTTACTCGGAGTATTTCAGATTAACCCAAGGTAATTGGGAATCGTTTATATTATTTTATCTATTTACCACAGGAAACATTAAAAGTAAACAAATATCCGTTTAATTGCCTTTTAAATGCCTTTTATTTCATAACATAGTAGCTCCTTTTTTTGCTGTATCATCATAAATGTATCAATACATTTATAGTTTGTTAGGGAAATAAATATGACAAGCCTCAAAGATACCACAAACCTTATCATTTAATAACTTGGGGGGGGGCTGAATTATAAATACTTTTAAAAAAAAACAACTCCCATTTTGATTCATTTAGTCTTAATTAGAACGTTAAAATTCTAGGCATCATCCCTACCCTCAATTTTTAATAAAACATTCCAAGGGCACCTGAAATATGAAAATAGATCACCAGATAAATAAGCCAACACTTGCTTCCTTGGGAGGTACGAAAATGAGATGTGTTTATCCTTACTGCATTTCTTATGGGACATACCTCCAACAGGAGGAACTGGCCCATGGGTTGCTGATAACCATTTTCTAAATACTCCTAGTACCTGTGCTATTATCTTGGGAAGGAGCACTTGCAATGATACAGGTGTCCAGACTAGGTAGGGAATATAATTTATAATTATTGATTTATAACTAATTTTCAGTGTGATTTTTAAAAATTATTTTTGCTTTAATTATTTATCTTAATAATTAAAGTTAACCAAAGTTAAACATAATTTTTTGGTAAAATTATGAGAAAAGATAATTGTAATGCTCATATCAAAAATTATAATTGGTTCTTACTTTTAGGAAAGAAGCTTGTAATAATAAAAGGCACTTTTCCACTAACAAAACCAAACTGTTACTAATCTGAAATATTGGCATTATTCTAATATGTAAATGATATTCACCATTAAGATTTGATAATGAAAACAACATTTCAAATAACAGATCATTACATTCAGTCGATTGCTCAATCAATGTTCTTTGTTAAAGTTCAATAAAATTACCAAGTTTTAATGGTTATTCAATGTTAGTTCATCCCTCAGATAACTTATAAAAGTCTACATTCTTCATGAAACAAAAAATAATATAATTTACATTGATAATTTAACTAATTTATATTTTGAGTACATAAAAACTTTTCAAGTACAGCATCACAGTCTTAGTAAAATAAATAAAACAGCAACACAAAAGAAAAAAAAATAAGCAAAGAACACAATAGTTGATACATTTTACAAATTAGGTTTCGGAAAACAATTTTAAAATTCTACAACCAAATTTCACATAATAATGATGATGATGACAATTTTGTTGCTGAATTCAATAATATTTAACATCATGATAATGAAATGTCACAAGAACTGTTTGTCTTTTACGATATTAAAATAAAACAGACTTATAATAAGAGTTCTAATGCCCAAGAAATCCTCCGTTATCAATATCACAGATGAAAAAATTTCTAGATTTTTTTAAAGGCAACAGCAAAATTATAAGCAGCAACAGCAGTTGAATTACAATGTTATTTTATGGTAGAAACTGATTAACTGACATTGCCACACTTGTTCCTAAAACACTGTATTTTTAAGATAAGAAATATACTATAGTTAGTGATAACTAAAGATAACAGACATAAAAAAATTCAATATTATTTATTACTTGACATACCAATTATTACCGAGAATCAAATTTTTTTCTTTCAATTTCTTTAAATTTAAGGATTTATAGTACTTTAATTTTAATATAATAGCCTTTCATTATAGTGCCTTTTGATGACTTTAATTCAAAGTTTCCTAAGTTCTCTAACTTTCAATAGTTAAACTTCATTTTTCTCTTTATTTCTTTACGTTTCATCACTTGGTAAGAGTGTAACAACTTGTGGAATTCCATCCCCTCTCCCTCCTCACTACATCCCTGCAACAACAATTGATATTCCTAAACATGACAGTTTTTATAGACATAATTCCAAGTACCATTTTCTACTTTTTGGAGTTTGTATGTCTAATCAGAAAATTATTTTATACCTCTTCTTTTTCTAAGCCTTCTCATCTCGTTAGAAAAAGGATTCAATAAATATGAATGACTCACATATTTGGATTATATTGAAGTTTGTTGAAAATAAATAGAACAATGCATGATGAAAATAAAACAACTGACATAAAAAGGGAACTTTCAAATTTCATATTGCTCTTTCTATCTATCTCTATTATTTATCCTCTAATGTACAAAGCACATATTTTCTGCTTTATATTACAGATGAAAGAAGTAATATTTTATTAATAATTTTTACTAAAGGAATTCCCATGAAATAAAGCTGCTTTCATTTCGAATAAAGTTCCTTGATAATGGATATCATTTAAGTGTATTGAAAATTAAAGATCGGTTACTTAATTATTTTGAAATAAATCAGAATCATATTGAAGATTATTTAACCAATATTAATAAATAGAATCACTTTTATTGTACTGTCAACTTAAGTTATCATTGACTATAGCTGTTTTTTGATGTCTTAAATAACTAACATTTTTTATATGTACAAGTAATGAGGTTCCTTGATAATTAAGTATTAGCACTAATTTAAAAAGATTTAATGCCAATATTCGATGACAGCAGCCCTCAAATTTGGCAATGACTGGTTCTATGTTAACAGAAATATATAATTTTCTTTTGGAGTCAATATAAGAATATTTTTAAAACAATAAAACAATTTATTAATCAAGAATTTTATAAAACCTTGGAAATTTAATATTAGGAGAGAAAATATACACTGCAAAATACTGATACTTTTCACCAACAAATAAATTACAGAAATAAACTAATGAACACTCACCTCAGTTAGATGTTAGTAAATTACAAATTTAAAAAAAGTCAAAATTAGAATCTTTCCATTACCAATAGCAAACACATATAAAAGTTTAAGACAATATAATAGAATAAATCTAGATTTTTTCCAGTTCATAATATTTTTGTAAGCCAAATAAACATTATGAAAAATAAATAATAAATAGAATATAAAAAATATAATAACGTAAACTTTGTGGGGTGAATATTTTGAATTTGATATACAAGTTTGAGTCTCAGTCATTTTTGTCTTATATAATCCTAATGTGTAAAAACAATATAATAATAAATAAGAAAATCTAAATATAAATAATTCAATTTCGAATTATGAAAGATTTTTCGGTGGTAATCAGAAGCTCATTTGGATCTCATGATCAAAATTCAACAAACTATTTTAAAACCCAGTTTTGAAGAAAAAAAATTAAAAATTGAGTATTGCAATTAATGCAAATCAGTCAGCTATATAATATAACTGACTACATAAAGTTCTCATAACATTTTTTATTCATATAATAACATATTAATTCTAATATAATAGGATTTCTTTTAATGATTGGAGGAAGAAATGACATATAAAAAGACTAATAATCTAAATAGAAAAAAAAAATCTACCAGATTTCAGTGACTTCAGATGTTTTCATGGATTTTAAAAATTGAAATGTCTGTTTTAATTTTGTTTGAAGAAAAAATAAGAAATGTTCCATTTTTTTAAACTACCTTTTAATAATAGTTTCCAAAAATAATCTGAAATATAATAATTTAAAATTACAGAGAAAGAAATTCATGGGAAAATAAAACAACATGCCATGCATATCAATAAAATAAATATTAATTAATTCTTTATACTACTTAAAAGGATTTTAATCATGACATTAATTTAAAAGAAAATTTGATATAAAAATCTAATATAAGTATTTTTATAAGATTTTCCATCTCCCTAATCATAGTACAATTAAAAATTAGAATGAATAAGAATATTTTAAAATAAAGCTTCTTTAAAACATACTTTTACATTGAATATTAAATATCATGCTCAAATAATCATGCAACGTATTCCATTAGACTAAGGCTTCTTAAAATTATTATAAACTAAAATCAATAGAATAAAAATTTAATGGTTTGAATAGTAAAATTTTACTCTTAATTCCACAATAAATAAATCAAAAATATATATTAATATTAAAAAAATATTTTAAAATAATTAATTTTATGTAACTAATCGGGAGCTTTTACAAAATTTATTTCTATCAAGACAAATTCCCTAACATTTTTCTGCTTACACATACAGAAAAATCATCGAGAAAAAGGTGCTAAGTAAATTCCCATAAGTATGAATTTTTTTTACATTTGATCCCACAATTTAAGAAGCCTTATACTGAGCAAAAATATATGTATATAATAAGAAATTACTTTGAAATAAATGACAGAAATATTTATATTTAGAAAAACATCTTTCTTGCATAAATTAATAAAAATTTTACATTTGGTTAAAACAATCAAAATCTAATTGCAACATGGTAGTAAATCAGAAAATTGAAATACTTTGAAAATTAGTATTAATAAAATACACTTTGATGCATTTAAGATAAGGACTAAAACATACTCCAAAAAGCTACAAAAAAATGCAATTTGCAAATTCACACTGCAATAGTATAAAAATTCCTCACAGAGGCACCTAGCTGGATGAATGCAAGAAGCAGTAAGTCTTTATCTTCTCAATGAACACTTAGCTTTTCGATGAAGTCTCCGATGTACTTTCAGATTTTTTAAAATCTAGAGCAGCAGAATTGATGCAGTAGCGCTTTCCAGTAGGCTTAGGTCCATCATCGAAGACATGTCCCAGATGGGCTCCACATTTTGAACAGCTGACTTCAGTTCTTGACATGTCTGTTTTCATAGTGAGGAGAAGAAGATTACAACTAACTGGAAGAGAGGAGTTATCACAAGAACAAAAAAAGGAGATGCCACCTATAATTTTTAAATTTAAATTCTATTCTACAAAACAAATTAGCAGAGTAATTGAACTTAACAGCAAAGAAATTTTGAATCATGGCTGCAAGAGTTTTTATGTTGCACATAATATATAATGTATTCCTTTCATTTACTTACGATAAACTTTTTTTTATTTACTGTTAATAAACTTTTTTTTCTGATTTTTCAAAGCTTTTTTCACTTTTCAAAAGGTAAAGTTCTAAATTCATTTATAGCTTCTGAAGGTCATGCATTATATATTTGTGGTGTATTAAGAATTAAAACATTAAATAATAATAATACATTACCAATATCCATAATTGCTGCTAATATTTTTTAAAATTTTAATTAATATTCATTTATTTTATTTTCCTACCTTCTTGGAATAGAATTATAGCACAGATTATGCATATCAGTCATTTCCAACTTAAAAATATATTCAACTTTTAGATTATAGCTGATAATTTATTGAAAACTACCCTTTTTTTTTTCTTTTTGGAAAAAATATATAAATAATTTTGATTTACAGATAAAAATTTGACTGTTAAAATGAATTAATTTTTTTTTAAATACCAATATATGAGCATCACTTAAAAATCACACAAATGTTAATAATAAAAATTAATGAAGGTAGGGTAAAAAAGATGTATTGAATAAGACTTTCCTAATAACTGCTCAATAAATAATAACTAATTTTTTTTAAATGATTAATTTTTGAAAATCACAGTTTTTTTAAAAGATAATTATCATGAAATGATGGGGTTTTTTTTTTTCCCTAGAATCATTAAAATAATTAATATAGAATTTTAATGTTATGAAAATCCTTCTGGTTTTGTAATATTCTATTTTGTAATATTTGTAATAGTCTATATTCAGAAAATCATTGATAAAGAAAACAGAATATCAAACTGATGTATACATTTTAATCAAAAAGCAAGTGGAATGTATAATTTATTTATTATTGTCTCAAAATTCTAATTGAAAATTTTTTAGCTACATGTTTCAAACAACATTCACTGTAAAAATATATTAAGCAATACTTACTATGTGATAAATCCTTTTTGCATTTCACATTATTGCTATCTACAACATCAGAAAATGCAGGCCAGCCACATTTTGAATCAAATTTTGCTTCCGAGGAGAAAAGAGGCTGATTACAAACAATGCAAGTGTAAGTGCCCTTTTCAAAGTGATTATAATATTTTCCAGTGAAAGCTCTGTTTTGATACAAAAAAAAATTATTAGAAAAAAATTGCATAACAGAATTAAGCTTCCTGTCATAAGAAACAATTAGTAATTTGAGAATTGATTATACCCACAAGTTATTCTAGAATATTTCTCTAAATTTCACCTAAATGAAATCAAATCACTTAACAAATTTGAACTTTATATATTTATTTTTGTATCTACACTTTAATTTTTTGTATCTACAAATTATTTATTTATTTTGTATCTGCTTTAATTTGATTATCTGCAAAAAAACCAACAAACAAATAGAAAAATTCAAGCTGCATTGTAATTGTCATAAGCAGTCAAACTAATATAAAAGTATAATTACTTATCACAATTTTAAAAAGTAATAAATGAAAAGATAGCAATTTATTTTAGAAAATAAAAAGAGAAAAAATTATATTATATGTTTATTTATATGAAATTACAATTTATAAATATAAAAGGGTGTTTTTCTTTTTGTTGAATTTTAACACAAGAATTAATAATGCCTTCATTTGAAGAATTTTACAAAAATTTTAAGAAACAACAAATATATATATATATATATATATGTTATTGATCGAATTCATTTTCTTATAAAATAAAAATAGATTTCTTGAATACAAAATTTTCAAAAAGTATCTTTTTAAGAAAAATAAAAGCCAACAAAATTTTTCATCTCAAGTTGATATCAAACTTTTTGTACCTGATTTCTAAATGCTAATTTGCCAAACTGTAAAGCATAAAATATGTTTTATTTATTTATATATTTATTTACTTGAAGCTTTAATTTGAAGGGTATATTGCAAACTTGAATCAGGATTATTCTTTTTTAAAAATTGATTTCAAGTTAAGATAAAATGTATTTAAATCTTTTAATTGCAGGACAATTCAGTTTCAAAGCAATTTAAAACTCAAAACCTTAGTGGTTAGATTTAGCGAAAAATGTTTCTATAATAAGCATATTAAAACAGTATAAGCCAAAGTAAATAAGATTAATTTTTTTAAAATTCAAATATTACAAGATAAAATAAAGTTCTAAAACTTTTTTAACTAAATATATACATGGAAACAAGAAACATCTAGCTCTCATGAAAAATATAGCTTTTAGATTCAGCATAGATCTGACCCAAAGTAGAGATGAAAAGGCTATGTAATTGTCAATTACACATAGATAAAGAAAATTATTTCTCAACCTGTGGCATCCTATTTAAATTCTATACAATAAGATTTTTAGATTAAATTATGCCAGTCAGATAGAATAATCACCAGCTTTATATAAAAAACAGATATCCACAGGAATCAAAACCTGGACTCATAATCTGTAAACTGTGATAAATAGATATTACAGTTAGCATATTCAAGCTAATGTACAAATCTAAATAAATAAAAAAAGTCATCACCTCTCAGAATCAAATTTTTGTTATTGACATTTTGTTTAATTTTGAAAGAATATGGCATTTTAGTATTTTAAGAATTAGCATTTAACCTGAATAGCATAAACCCACAATTCCTTCTAAAAGTTTATATAACCAACCTCTCTGTTTCTCCTTCTTGAGTTACTTGATACTGCATTGAAGTCAGTTTCTTCTTTAAAGCTTCTTTGGATAAATCAAGACCACAACTATTACCACAGCACTCCATGATTCTAAATGTACCTAAAAGTATATATCTTCTAGTGAAACAAATATTTTTATGAGAAAAAATGGCATCCTGGTCATTATAAATTATTTAAAGAGTAAATAAATTGAGGATAAATGTGAACTCAATACATTTAATTCTGTTGACCAAATCAACTCTGAAAAAAAAAAAAGTCCTGTCTTTGTATACAAATTGTAATTAAACATTTCACAAGAGAAAAAAAATAAAATAAGTTACTATGAAATAATTTATGTATTATAAATTAAGATATACAGAGACTGTTTTTCACATTTTATTCATGAGGGCTATGTCTAGAGCATAGTCTTTGGTCAATTCTCTATTTTTATCAAAACGTTATCTAGTCTATATTTATAATAAAGCTCAATGTGTGTGTGTGTGTGTGTGCGTGCGTGTGTGTGTGTTGGCACTCTACAGGACAGACCGTTGGTCCTACAGTTACCAAATTTGGTACATGTATACCTTGGAGGTCCGGAATGTGCACCTCGGAGCCCTTTTTTCGAATTTTTAATTAGAATTTGAATTAATTAAAATTTAAGCGAAATTTCGACGTTTTTCCGCTATAACTTCCGAAAATATGATCGCATAAACATGATTTTTACATCAATTTAAGGATTAAAAAATTAGCTTTCTAACGGCATCAGTATTTATAATTTATAGCGTAAGCTTCTATTTTTAACGAATTTTTAAAGAAATATTTTAACCATGTTTTCTTAGCACGTGACTGGATAAAATAAAAGAATGCCGGAAGTTCAAATAAAAAAGTTATCATCGCAAAATAAATCTAAAGAAATGCAACTTTCAACACGTGACTGGATAAAATAAAATAAATATAAAATGTGACATTTTCTTTAAAAAATAAATGCAAAGCAAAGGTTTCTACAATCGTTTGCAATATCTAAATCATTAACTCAACAAATCTTCTTTATTTAAGGTAAACCTGATTGAATTTAGACAGGATATGCATTGAAATCCCGACTTAATGGCATATTTATGTAATCGTTTGCAATATCTGTATCATAAATTCAATACTTTTTTCCCTTTCTAGCTTCTTTAAAAAAAAAACATATTTAATATTTTGGCAACATCACCGAAAAAAACATTTTTAATATTTTGGAAGCATAACCGATAGTTAAAACTGACTGATTTATAAAATTAAAGAATATTATTAGGAAAATTTGTACTTTTAGAACTTTCCGTCCATCATCTTAAAGAAAATATTAATTTCAGGCCAATCAATGCCCGGAACTACTTCAAGGCTAATGAATATGTGATTTAATTGAAAATTTTGAACGCTTTACTTATGGCGAACCAGCTGGTTGCCAAAGGCGGCTAGTAACCAATAAATACAAATTTTTAGTCATTACAAGGAAATATGTTTGCTATTTTGCTGAGAGAAATATATGAAACATAAGACACAAGAAAAATCATTCTTTCAAATATATTTTAACAAATTAGCTGCATTAATTAGAAATTCTAAAATCTCAAATATTTTATATATTTATATAGACCATACACAGAAGAAAAAAGAAACACTTTTAGTAAAAAATTCTGCTCAATGCAATGATTATTTATTATATTTAATTTGGCAAAAGTGCATAGGTCCTTTTTCCAATTTAATTAATTATGATGTGCAATATCTCACCGGTAACAATAAGTATAAAAATGCTACAGTAATTCAAAAGTTCAGTGCATTGTGAAACAATACATGAGTTAATAATTTAATATTGTCTTGATGAAATTAGAATAATTGAAATGATAATATTAGACATTTCTATTCAATTGTCAATATTTTAAATTTTTTTTAATAAAATTTATACTTGACTTAAACAAAAAAAATCTCTATATGTAACCCTAAGTGCAAGCAAAATCCACAATTTAAGCAGTATTAAATTCTACAATTTAAGTAGTAACACCTTTCCTCTTACCCTGTTTTCTATATGTCTTGTCTTAATGTACATTATATATATATATATATATATATATATATATATATATATATATATATATATAAAGATCATTTTAATGATAGAAATTTTGCAAACATAGGTCCAAATAAAGATTGAAGATGAAGACATTTGCTATTTTTATCACTAAAAACTGAAAATACTGATTTGAAACATAGTGTTAATTAAAAAAAGGCTTAAAATATTCACATATGATAACACTTTAAAAATATACAGCAATAAATAAAAAGGGTTTTAAAAACCAATTACTTACGTTTAGTAACACTATGTGGCTGGAATATTACTAACTGTTTCTGAATATTTGAAAAGAATGCTGGCTTAGAGTAGAAATTGATAGTTTGATGATTCCAGTACTTCAATCTTCTTAAATATGTTTGGTTAACATATTTAATGGTTGTCAATCCATTCAGCACTTGTGACCACATGAAATTCATACAAATCTAAAGAAATTCAAGTCAGAAATATTTTTAAAAAAAGATAGGAAGAAAACATTTATGAAAGGTATAACAAAATAATCCAATTCAGTAACTAGATTATTTTGTTCAATAATTTCAAACTATGTATTTATCTTGTATTATGAACAAGAAAAATGTTTCTCTAATAAGTAATAAAATAAAAATTCTTTTAATACAACATTTTTCACATTCATTCTGAAAATCTGACATCAACAAAAAACATCTGAAATTTTTTGAAAAAAAAAAAAGCAAGACCTAATTTAAGTTATGAAATCTACAATGCAAGATTTAATCACCCAATTAACTGTTCATTTAGAAAAATTCAAATAATTATTTTAATAAAAAGAATGCGAAATTTAGAAAACTATTAATGTATACAGCTGGCCGTTACTATTTTTAATAAAATGAAATTTTAATAGTAAAAAGTAAATCCTACTGCAATATTCCATACAGTTCACTAATGCGGGGCACCGAATTCATGTTATGCTTCAACTAAATTTGTAAGTATTCGTTTAATTTATATCCTGAATACATTAGCTTTCACAGAAGGAACTTTTACTGCAACACTGCAGATTTAATAATGAGAGCGTTATGAGAAAATATCTTACCAAAAGTAGCAAACGTTGATCATACTTACCAAAAGTCTCCCTCACTCTAATTTTAGACGTCAAAAATTTCTTTTACTTCTGTTGTTTATTTGGCTTGACCGCAAAACACGTTGCCAAGATAAAGCTAGTAACTAAAACTTCTCTTTTTCTTATGGCTTTACTAATACAACTGATCAAAAAAATTCTTTTATTTCAAAAATAATTATCAATACATTATTTATGAGCTTATAAATTTTGATATATGATCAGATTAAAAAAATTTACTTCATAAAATATTGCTAAGTTGAATCTTAATCTTGATAAATAGGAGACATTGACAAAAGTGCGCTAAGTTCTCTATACGTTTGTTTTGATCGTCAATGACATCGTCTCCTCCACATGTTACGGAATTTTAGCAAAATACCGCATTACAAGCCGAAATCCGCATTATTTTTTACAAGAATTATAGTATTTATGTTTCATTTCTCAGAAGTTACATTTTAAATTTCGTATGAATTTTAAAAAGATTATTGTGTTAAAATGTTCGTAATATTGAATCCTGGAATATATTTAATTAAAAGGAAAAATATTCTTGGTTTCAAATATATTCGCTTTAAATCATCGCAAGCAAATTTTAAAAATAATGCTGTGCCGAAAGAAATTATTGCACTTCGAACGAAGAAACTTTCAGAAATACTTGACTGTTCAAAACATACTGCTAGAGAATTGGTTTCTAGAAATCATAATATTTTATCTCTTGATTTCGAACAATTTATTATAAATGCCACCTTTTGCAGTAAATATTTAAGATTAAGTGATGTCATCGAATTTCCTTGCTTAATGAATTTAGAATCAAGTCTGCTGCAACATCGATATTTTTCTCTCAAAGAATTGGGATGCTCCAATCTCTCAGCTTATAATATTTTGAGGTATGTTATGTTCATATCTGAATCCATTTCTTTGTTTATATATAGTGTTTTAAAATTTTATTTTAATATTGTGAAATGTTATAGGATAATTTGTTTTTATTTTTTCCGTATTATAAATGATTATTTGATGTAAGTAAAAAAGAATAATTAAAATACAAATTTTAAATCTATAAATATGTTTAACTTGATATATTAATTGTTTTGAAACTAAAAATTTTGTAATGTGATTTATATGTACTGAATGAGGATTTTGTTCAAATGGGCTGTCAGATGTTTCAAAAATGCAATTTTAGTATTATGTTATTTTTTTAACAGGCCGATGAATTTGTAATTTGTATAACCTTGTAATTTATATGGCCAAAATTATACATCTGTTTTAATTTTTATTAACTGTTTTTCAGTTTTATAAAAATATAGATATTCCTTTAGAGATCCAACTTGTTTTGAACACAGAATCGGTACCTTTATTTTATAACATAAATGCTTATTTAAATTATAATTTTTCAGATTAAAGAACCTAAATAATTTTTTAATGCTATATTGAAATTTATCTTATTTAAATAACCATGTAAATGCTTATTTATTGAAAGAAATTTTAATTGTAATTATATTTACAATAAATGATTTTCAAACCAGTTATACTAACAATCATGTGTTCAGATATTTTTCTTATTAAGATTACTTTATATATGATTTAATTTACTTTCTCCTTATTTAATAATAAAAAAATGGCACTTTGTGGCATATTTAATAATGTGTATTTAGATTTTCTTTTATTATTACAACTGTAATATTTTAATAATGTATATAATTTTGGTGTATATTCTATTATTTTGGTTATTATTTTCATTAACATATCTTTAATTATAAATTATATTATAATAAAAATTAAATTTAAGAAAAAATTAGATTTGCATTTTTTAGAAACTTTTTATATCAACTTTAATATAAATCTTGCATATCATGGTTATGATTGTTCTTTTCAAAATTTAGTCATTCTTATTATAATGTTGACACTTGAAGGTGATATCTCAGATATAAGGTTGTGAGTTTGCCCAGAAAAGTAATTCTATTTTTACTTATCTGAAGAATAAAATAATTGCAGATTCTCTCAGAGGAGATATGTGCATACATTTATTATGCCATAAAGGCATATTTTTCACATATCACAGCTCTGTAGTAACTGCTTGCTCACTTTATCTACATGATGAAAGTAGTTGGCATCTTCTTGTCGAACATTATGTTGCTGTATGAATTTCAAAATTTTATTACTAAATGTAAAAGTGAATTTTGAGTGTAAAAGAAATATTTTTTCCCCTTCATGTTTTTATTTTTATGAATTTGCATTTTATCATTTAAATAATCTATCTGACACAATATTAAAGAAAGTTTTGGTATCTCTAAACTTTCTCGCATACTCTTTGATAAAAATGAATTAAAGTGTTCCCCCCCCCCAAAAAAAAAAAATTTAAACCAAAATTTGCACAATCTAAAAAACAGCATTGAATGTTTTTTGTTCAGTTACAAAATCATTTACTATATTTGATGTATTTTAGTCATTGCTTTTTTTTTTTTTTTTTAGTTATCAAGTTTACATGCTTCTCAAAGTACAGACCCACAAACATTCAATCCCTTATTGAATTTGGCTCAAAATTTGATAGATGTCTACATTATAAATGTTTAATTTTTGCATCAAATTTTATTTACTTAGCTGTCTTGATTTTCTACTTATCATGTTAACTTATATCTCTGCAGATTTCCTTTTAATATATTTTGCTCAAAATATGACAAAAATCTATAAATTTGATTTAAAGACATTATGCAATTTCATTCATTTATTTAAAAAGGTTTTTGAATTATCTTTGCCCCAGATAGATTCACATTTTCCAAATATGTGAATAATCATACTCGTCATGTGAAAACTCATCATTGAACTAAATTATTTTTGAGAATTATGTTTTCTCTATACGTTGCATATGAAAAAGTAAAAATAATACTGAAGTGTTACACTATTGTGCTGATTTAAAGTATCAGTTTGAAAATCTTTTTATTAAGTGTCGTTTATTTTAATAGCAATGCTGAAATTCGATCATTTCTGCGATTTTTGTTGTTGCAGGTTTCCACAAATTATCAAGCAAACTCCAAAAGTGTTGGCAAAAAATAATATTCATTTTGATTTCCATCAGGAGTTAGATCATTTCATGAGTTTCTTATCAGGCTCTGATCTAACAGGTCAAAATGAAATTAAACTTCGATTAGAGAAAATGTTTCAGGATGACAGCAGTATGTGGGAGATCAGAGAAGCTATGAATGCTGAGTTTTTCTCTTCCAGACTGAATTGTTCTTTAGCTAAAGCCCATCAGATGTTTCGAAGGTATCCTCCTTTAAGACTACAAAGTGTTTCCAACACAGCTCATCTGTTAGATCTGTTATTTCAAAGGTTAAAATTTACAAAACCAAAAGTAAGTATCAATTAAAATATAATTAGTTATTATCAATGCTTTTTCAATATAAATTATTGTTAGTAGTAATTAATATAATTTTAATATAGATTATTATTGTCATCCCAATATAAGGAATGGGAAATCTAGTATCAACATAGTATGTCATAATCGGATCTTAATAATCTATAGTAATAATACAACTGAATATGTGTGTGTTTGTGCTCAACAGGCTACATCATTTGACCCAGAGATATCAAATTTGGAATATATATATCTTGGAGGGTGAGAATATGCATCTGAGGGGGAAAAAATGTTAAGCTATAATTTAGTTTAATAAAAGTTTTTAAAAATCTTATCTTTTCAATGTTGACAATCTTTTAACATATAAATTAATTTTTTTAATGTTAATTTACGTTTCTTAACAATTTATTTCCACAAAAAAAAGTAAAATTTAACCTGTATAAGCCAGTTATGCATTTATGGGGAAAAAATTAGCTTTTAACAAAATGCTGTCATCATGTTTATAAAAACTCTGATTAACTCTTAGTGCTGATTAAATCTAGAAGAGTATAAATTTCAAAATGTGCCTTAATGAAATCAAATAAATATGAAATATGATATATTCTTGCAAAAATAAACGAAAGAAAAAGTTTTGTTATTTTCTAGAATGTCTATATTATTAATTCCAAAATTCTGTTTTATTTAAGACAATTATAGTTTAATATATACAGAATAACAGCTCTAATCTGTGCTCAGCAGCCTATTTCTCAGACTTTAGCAAAGGTCTATACATCCAATAAAAAATGCTCTCATGAGATAAATAGTTATATTGTATGTAATTAAAATCAATTTATTCTACAAATTTTAAATTTTTATTCTAATCTTCTGTTTACGATGTATGTTTATTAAAATATTTTTGAATGAATAATGAATAATATTTTAATTATTTTTTTAAAAGCCCATTTTTCTGAGTTGAAAGCTGACTGAATAACAAAAATCTGAAAATCTCTTAGTTATAAAAACATGCCCAAAAATTGTTTTGAAGAAAACGTACCAATCCACACATGCCCTGATTGGCCTAAAGTAATGGAACTGTTGATTGTCCTCAAATAATGATATTCAAAGATTCTTTAGGAAATAAAAAGATAAATTTAAAAAACATATTTTTAGCTGTTTTGTTTGTTTTTGTGTGTGTAATTTAATGTGCTGCTTTACTATTAAAACACTATTTTTTATCAATTTAATTAACAAAACAAAAATTAATTAAATATTTTATTATAACTTTATATTTTTATCAAAGTGGCTTACTTTCTCAACTTCTTATATATTCTTTTTATGTATAATTTGCATTTTTTAAGGGAAGAGAAAAAAGAATGTTTATATGAACTATTGAAAAATTAGATTTATGTACAACCATTTTGATGTATTTTTTTTAATTACTGAGTATTGAGTATGAAACTGAAATAAATTTATAAATAAATATTAATATTGAGATGAATAATGCTGTAAAAAGATAATGGCTAATAGAAAAAATAAAACTTGGTTCAGCTACTTAATTTGCTTGCATATATTTCTCATACATAAAATCGATCTCAATAAGATTTTGAGAATTTTATTTAATCTAAAACTTCATAATAAATTGTGTAATAATAATCAATGATATTTTCTAGTCATGCGTTTAAATTATCAATATTCTGATATATTTTACACTTTCTCTAGTTTAACCAAAGGTATAATCAATGTATTTATGATTAAAAATTTTAATTAATTAAATGCATAGATTTCAGTAAATTTCTTTTGAACTTTAATTTAAAATAACTGTGAAGTAAAATCAAATTCCGAAAATGTTTCTTTAAAAAAAAAAGAAAAAAAATCTGTAAAATGTCATTAAAATTATTTTTAATCGATTTATATGTTAAAAGTTTTTTTTTTATAGATATATATGTTAAAAGTTTTTTTATAGATATATATGTTAGAAGTTTTTTTAAAAAAAAGATTTGTCATGTGGGCTAATTTGCCCTAGACATTAATATAATTAATCTAGACTCCATCTCGCATCGGAACTAGCCAATTATGTGACAGTAAAACAACATGCGTTATATGGAAAAGGTTTGAAAAGATAAACATAGACTTTCTTAACCATAAAACAACTTCTTCCTTTTTATTTTTGGAAGTCGAAAAATTCTAAATATATCAAATGATGATGCCAACACTTTAAAACAAACAATGACAAAAGTTGGTGTTACCTCTACTTTTTAAAATATTAATTGAACAAATATTATTTACAATAAAATGCAGTACTATTTAACAAATTAAATATACATGAAACAATCAAAATTTTAAAATAACAAAAGTTGGTGATGCCACCACTTTTTAAAATATAAATTTACAATAATAAATAAAGGAACGAATATTGTTCCACAGGGAAGAGCCGCCACATATTAAACAAATAATTGCTTCCAAATATCTTGCACTATCTCAAAAATAAATCAAAGCAGAAAGCCAAAAATTTATGAGAGGTTTTACTTTGACTAAAAAATTGGTTAACATCTGTTATATGCCAACTGAAAATTTTTAGGAAATTTGTGAGTCATATTGATTTTTTAGACAAAGCAAATGCGAAACAGTGGAATACTTTCGATTTATTCATAGAAAAGAAAAATGCCATCCTGTACCTTGCTATGTCATTGGATTAATCACTGAATAATATATGTGGTAAACACAATCTTTAAGAGTTGCAGTGAGTATATTTCCCAAACTGAGATATCACATAATTCAGAAAGTAAACAAAATAAGGAATTCTCAATATAATCCCAATAATTCTTGTATATAAAATTAACACATATTTTACCCTTTCTTAGTATATTTCAAGTCCTGAAATATATTTTCCGGATATTTTATACTTATACACATCATCTCTATGTAACTTAGTAGAAACTTCAGTATGACAATATCCCCCTCCCTTTCTATGTTTTGTTACTTTTTGCTGAAATTAATTATTCTATATATGGCATTTTCTGTTATAAATTCCATTTTATGTTTTCAAAATCAGCTCATTGAAGATATGTCAGAGCTACTTTTCTTGGAAGGTTTTCCCAGAAGTGTATTTTATCTTTTCAAAAATTTCTTTGCTTTTTAAATGCAGATTTCACTTAATTTTTTTAGATTTGCAGAGGACATATTTTTTTTTCTTTCAGATGCTTTGCAGAATTGAACAATATAATAGCTTCACAGAACTTTTATTTGATTTACATATGAGGATTTAAAACACCAATAAATTAAGATGTTTTTTCTGTTTAGTAGAAATCAATTCTTTGTCTGAAGTATAGTGTTTAAAACTATAGATCAGAGGTTCCCAACCTTTTTGAACTGGTGCCCTCTTTTCTAATAAATATTTCAATATCGCCTCCCTCCCACTCCAGATAAATAAGAGTGTACATAATGCATGGTGAAAATAAGAATTAAAAAAAATTCTAATAGATAGAATATTGTTGGAATTGAAACGCTACTGAATTTCTTCTTTATTTAAAAAAAGAGGAATAAAAATTTTAGCTTACCTGTCATACTTTCTAAAGAAATAAATTGACAGTTTCAGAGACCCATCAAAACGCATACTTATATTTTATAAAGTATTTTTATTAAAATTTAAAGACATCAAATTTCTAACTCAACTAATGAGAATGCTAAATTTGATGCATTTTAAAGAACTTGTTAATACCTGGCTCGATTTCACTTAAAAAAAACAATCGTAAGTGACCGCGTTCAGTAATATGGAGCCGATTTCTCTTTTTCGTTACCAATGTTGCCTCAGCACTAAATCCACGTCCTTCTAAATATGAAGAAGGGAATGCTATCAGAAGTCGTTGAATAATCGACCATTATCCTGAATGCAGTTGCGAAATAGACTGCTGGAGACAAAATTCCTGAATTTAAATTTTTAAATCCTCATTTGTCATCAGTTCTATTAGTTCTTTTAACTGAGGTGATCCTGTTGTGTTGACATTGGGAAAATGATCCCAAACCCAGTCTGGTCTGTCCATGCTTAAAATGTCCTGGTATCGCTCCTTGAAGTTTTTGTACACTATATTTGGTTAATCCTCTAACGCTCCTTCTTACCATATCAACGCCCCCTAATTTTCTCTGGGTCTTTTACCACCCCCCTGAAAGCTTCAAACGCCCACAAGAGGGCGTTATCGCCTACGTTGGGAACCTATGTTATAGATCATTGTACCCAAATAATAACAGTAAGAGTTTCTCATCTCTTCCTTTCAGATTTTTAAAACAAAGCCAAACCATTTTATTACCAGAAACAATTATTTAAAATATCTATTCAAAATTTCTTAAAAGTTATGCAATAATTATTTTAAATTTAATATTTTTTCATTAACCACTTTTCAGTGTGTTTGTTTTCGTGTTTTGCCATTGCACAACCGATACAACATTTCTAAATTACAATATCTTACGAGAGAGAAAAAGACATGATTGTTTAATAATTAGTTTTATATATATATATATATATATATATATATATATATATATATATATATGTTGATTTCTAAAGTTTTCAACTTCATTCTAAAATATTCTCTTATTTGCTGAAATAATTCCACGTTTTTTGCTTAATTAATTCAAGAGAAGCTTTGTAAAAATGCTTTAATCAGTGGATCCCATGATAAAAGTGAAAGATTAAAAATTGCTAATTTAACAAATACTTTTTTTAAAAGATCCTTTTGTTCCTCTTATCATGTAAGCGACACGTGTCAGAAATCCCTATGAGAATATTAATAGTATATCCGCACTGTAAATAATATTTTCCCTATCGAAGTTTGGTATATAAGACGAGGTATAATTAATTTTTACCTCTTCTGCTTTGGCCATACATGTCTGTGCCCATGCCCTCTTGTAAACATGCCTTTTCCTGGGAAAGCGAGAGAATAAAGCGAATTTAAAAATGAAAAGTGTCATCTCAATCACTGTCATCTGCTTTTAAAAAATTAAATGCTTACACACCCACCCACATATATATATAATGTAATAGTGCTTTATAAATAGTCTTTCCATTATGGCTAGCTTTGAAAAAAATTCAACTTATTCCTTATTTGTTGCAACTTTATTATTATTAAATTCAAAAAGTCAGATAAAAAGCATTGTTTATTACATAGCAATTTGCCTCCCAATATTGAGATGTAGCGGTTTCAAATAAAAATGCAATTGCGTTTTTTTAATGTTTAAAAGGTTTTAAAGGGAAATACGCTTCGAGTTTCAGTTAATTCTTTTATATAAATTGATATAGTTTTATATTTCTATTTATTATTTCTGTTATTTTTTTCCCGTTAGAATATCTGATTGATTTAAAATATTTTATGAGTTATAGGCTATTTACAGGATTATTAGTTATTATTATTTGTAGTAATATTATTATTAATGTAATTTGTTTAAAATCTTTTTGGCTTACTCTAAATTGATCATGCATCTGTTTAATCAAGTCTTCTGTTCTTTTTAGGTTTTACAAGTTCCTAAACTTCTTTCAGTCCATTATGAAACAGCAGAATATTTTTTAGATAAGCTACCTGAAATTCTAGGTGTTGACATCATTGAACTGACCCAGAAGTCTCCCTTGATTTTGAGAAGACCCCTAAACACTATTCGAGAAGTGGAAGAAATATTAAGAAAATTCAACATCACCGATAAACAACTTTTGAACTGTCCAAAAATCATAAGCTTCACTCCAGGAACTCTTGAAGAAAGATTGGACTACTTGTGTACATCAGAAGATTTCGCATTACTGAAATCTTACAAGAAATTTCTATGGCTTGTTTATCATTATGGGAATTTGAGTACTCGGTTAGAGGCTCTAAAAGCATTAGATTTACCTCGCTCTATTAATGCTTTTATTGCTACAAATTCAAACTTTCAGAATTATCTTTCTTTCAGCAAAAGTCGCTCAAATGTAGTTGATGTATGCCAGTACCTTGCTGGATTTTTCAATCGCAGTACTAATGAGGTTTTACTCAAACTCCGTGAATTTCCCAATACCCATAATGCTTGTTTAGCTAATACTTCTCAAATTGTGCATTTCTTACTTGCAGCTGGTGTAAGTAAGGAACAGATTTACCGAGGATTAGGAATAATACTATATGACTTTGAGGTTGTTAAAGAGTATTTTAAAGAATTGAGAAACTCGCCAGCATTAATAAATCAGCCATTTAAATACTGGATATCTCATTACAATTTTATTCAACTATTGATTTATGTTATTGAGACAAAGTATAATTTCAAAGCCGGTCAGCTATTTAAAGAAAGCCATAAACATCAGGATTCAAATGAAATAGTTGTATCTGGCTATGGGTAATGGCATTCTTTGAGAAATGCATTGAAAATTGCATTGTGAATTCATTTAATATATAAAGCATTCATTGTGTAATGCATATAATATTTGTAAATAATTAAATTTATTGTACAATATTTTGACATTTGATTCAAACATGTAAAAAGGAAAATAAAATAAGCTCTATTTCTCATTAAATGACTTATTTCTGTTTCCCACCAAGAAATTTGAATTGCAATAATAATGTTTTATGATATTAAAATTAAGTTCCAGTATAATATTTCTTAGGTACTTGTATATTAATTGCATGCTTTTCAATATGAAATATATTTATTCATTTTTTATATTTTCATAAATATAGTCAATAGACTAGCATAACAAGTTTGGCAGTTTTTTCTTTGTTATTATTTATTAATAACATATTACATACTTAATAAAGTTTATTAATTATGCATATTGTTACGGATTTACTACTTCCATTGGCGGAGTTCTTTTCAGATTTGATGGTCGATGCAGAAATAAACAATCCTTTAGTAGAAAACAACGAGGATGCTTATTAACATGAAGGACACGAGTATGCAGACGGCAAATATATACAGCCGAGACGAAGACAGGACAACACAAAGAGGTCAGACAGAAAATCAGCTGGATAGGGACTCTTTATAGCTTCACTCTACAATTTCTCCAAACGGCTGCGATTTTCCACTGTCTCCTCGATTTAGCTGAAGAAAAACTATAACACGACTGGCTGCTTCTCACAGGACTCAATGCTACTTACATAATAAATAGCAGAACTCAGCACGTAGCTCAGTTCAGCAGTAACTGGGCTTAACACGACGCTGGCAGCTATTCTCTCGATACTTGATTAAGTCTCAGTTGATCACGACGATTCCAATTCATTGTGGTTTGAGACTGCCGGCCTTTTATAGTTCCCGGGTGGTGATCCGGGACCAATCAGAAATATCTTGGTTCCTATTGGATATGTCGCTAAAATTCTGGAAGTTTCCAGTAATATCCATTTTGTCACCAAGCTGTAAAATCAATGACGTGGTACCCGAGCAGCACTCACAGGTCTGATTGTTAAACGGTCTTTCCAGTGATTCAGTTAACCGTGCTGAGAAGTAACTTTACAGGTTTTTAACAATATTAATGGTATATGATTAACATATAAATATCATTCCTTTTTTCACATTTTATCTCTTTAGTATTTATTAATCGTTGAAATAATTCTAAATTGCCAAAACAACAACCACTTATCAGAACAAGATTATTAAATAGATTGAGCAAGTATCTGCCTAGATGCACCACGATTGGGTAGGGTAGGAGATTTGCCGGTAGTATTTTCAGGTAAATTTAATTCTGTGTATTCATTTTATCTACAAATGTCGTGCATTCAAATTGAAATTAAAATCAAACCAAAACAATAGCTTAAATGGTAGAATATTATTTTAACAATATTCCTTCGTAACCTTTGTAAATGTTATATTACCTTGTTTTATAATTGAAAAAAATATATGTATTCTCTTTTAACTTAAAAAAGGCCAAACCGTATTACTAAATATTATTTAGAATGCGTTAAAAAGTCTTGCAATTTTTCATTTTGTTGAAAATTGCTTTTACATTTGACTTTTTTTTTATTTGCGAGATGCTAGAATTACAAAGGATGTTCTAATGAAAAGACACGAAACGGCAATGTATATATAAATGAAGAACTTTCCAATGTATGCACCAAAAACCTGAGCACCACGATCCCATTGATTAACGAGCTGAAGGATTCTTTATTCCCAGAATTCATGTTGCTGTACGAAACGAAGTCCTTCACAACATCCTTGAGTTCGCCGTCTGAATTGTAACGCTTCCCTTTCAGGTGTTTTTTCAGAACTCCGATGTGTACCATGTTTCATACACCGATGTGTACTATGAGACACTCCGAAGACAACGCAGATCCATCAAGAACAAAAGACCGGGACTACTCACTAACGGTGAAGCTCTGTTACATGATAACGCTCGGCCCACACGACCCCAGGATCACACACGCGGAACTGGTCAAGTTCAAGTGCACGGCCAACAACCCTACAGCCCAGCCATGTCACCCTGCGATATTCATGTGTTTGTGTTTGATCCCCTGAAAAAACATCTGAAAGGGAAGCGCTTCAATTCAGGCGGCGAACTCAAGGACTGTGAATGACTGGGTCTCATCACGGCCACATTGATTATGGGAACAAAGAGTCCTTCGGCTCGTTAATCAATAGGATCGTTGTACTCATGCCTGTGGTGTATACTTTGTAAAAAGTCTTCATTTATACCCACAGTGTCGTTTTATCTGAGCACCCCTTGTTATTCTTTCGGAGATAATTCTTTTTATAAGACTAATATATATATATATATATATATATATATATATATATATATATATATATATTAGTCTTGAAAATTACGTTGGTGAAAAGAAAAGGTAAAACTTGTATTCCTAAAGGCCCTTAACGCAAAATTCTCAATATGTCAGGTTAATTTTATTTTTCATTCCATTTTAATATATTTTGGCTTTTGAATTTAGTTTAATAGTTCTTCTTTTATAAAAATATTGAAATTCTACAGTACAATTAAAAGCGTTTATTGGAAATATCTTTCTGAATGTATTTAGTTACTTGTTCTAATTAGCAATATTTAAGCATAAAGAAATAAAATATAGCTTATTTAATTTTTATCTTGTGAGAACATATTGTTTTAGATTGAGATTTTTGAAGTCTCAAAATGTATAGGCAACTAATTGGTGATTTATTTATTTTCGAAAATATTAAAGCACAAAATTGATTTTTACATTATATTGAAGTTTAAAACATAATCGTGTCGATGATATTGGTATTAAATTTCTATTTTTGATGTATTTTCAAAAATATAATTAAGTCACATTTTTCAACAATTTGCACAAAATAAAAATAAAATTTAATCCGCATGACCATCACAAAAAATGAGCTTTTATCAACTTGTTGCCATCACATTTACAAAAGCCCTGACTAAAAAACAAGTTAATTGAAGGGTTTGCTGCAAAACGGATGTAGCTCCAATTAGGGAATTCGGATTTACAGGTACTATAACGCTGTAAAGCAAAATTCATTCGTTTGGTGCCAGAAAGATGAAACTCCAATCGTTCTAACGAATGGAACTGTTTGTCTCATTCGTTTGTTGCTATGCAGAAGTAGCTCCTAATGCTTCCTCCGGTTTTCTGCAAACTTGAATAATTATACTATACTATATAGCAGCTACCTCCTATTTGCAGCAAACTATTCAATTTCCACTACAAATTAAATCTAGTAATTTTTAGCACGTGATTGTATGAAATGAAATAAATGAAAAATGTGATAACAAATCGACGATTTGTTGCTTTAGAAGGAATCCATTTTTCCTCTTATTGTTATTAGAAAATAGAGCAGAAGGTTATCACATTCGGCGATTTATCGCCAATTAAATGTACAACTTGATTTCTGATTTATTCGTTATCTGAATTCTTACAAATTGTCTTAATTAATTAAAATCATTAACCAGTTTAAACCGGGTTGGAACAATCACGAGGCTATCAGATTACGCATGCGTCAATTTTTAGATTTTTTTTCCCCCTTTCTCAAAATCGGTCGAGCTCCAAAACTTAGTTTGCCAGGAAGAAAAATTTTTAATGAAGTTTTAAAAAAATATTTCAGTGTGTGTGTGTGTGTAGACAATTGACTTAAAAAATAATAGTTCTCTCACATGATAACTTGAAATTTGCTATCATTTTACATTAATTTTCTTAGTGTTATCGAAATTAGTTCTTTTTTACTTTGTTTATTTTACATTAATTTTCTTTGGTATTATCGTAATTATTTGTTCATATTTTAACTATGGATTTTGAAATTTATATTTTAAACGGAATTTATTTCAAAGTTATGTTGTATTATATAATGGGATTTGCTTAGTTCAAATTTGTTTCATTTGATATTGAATTGTTATTATTAAAATGAATACATTGGAATCTTTCGCAATACTTTCACCCCATAATACTAAAGATTTATAGTTAATTGACATCCAAAATCTTCATTGATTGAAAAAAAAATTTGCAAATACCCCTGTACAGCAAAATTTTGAGAGACGGAATTTTCTTCCTGATTATGAATCAGTTTGTTCACTGGATTTGAATATTTCAAGCAATACATTTGAATGTATTCATTGTTATTTTTCTAGTTATAGGAGAGACAATTATGGATTGTTATGAAGTCTAAATTTAGAGCTGAGGTAATTATCATCTGGGTAATAAGGGGTTTTGTTAATACGTATTCTATTTTTAAGCCATAGGTCAGGTCATATTTCCTAGAATTTCTTAAGTATGTTATTTTGTGAGTACCGAATATCCTGGAGTCTAAACTATTACGATTTCCTTAATGAGTTTTATCCTAAATTTTTAGCTATTCTACGCATAACTCTCGATGATTTCATATTTATAAGCTTTTCTAATTTAGAAAAGTGGAGAAAGTATTTGTCAAAGACACTCATTTTTTTCTCTAGAATAGGAAATTTATAAGTAGTGTAAGCGATTGCCATAGCTAATACTGTAAAAATTGAATTAATAGAATGAATTCGATAGCTGAAGGATTGTGTATTTGATAGGTTCTGCAATAGAAATTACAGATTGTAGAGATAGGTGTAAATTTATTGATATTTCAAATGTTTTCTTGCTAATCCTTTAATTTTATATTAATGTAATATTAAAGTGCTACCTGTATACTAAAAAATATCACACACCAGCAACAAATCGCAAAATTAGAGGGGGGGGACAACAGGATGTCATATTTTGTGTTCCAATGATATTATCTGTTGACTGATATGATATATGATTAGTATGTAATATGATATGATATGTAATTAAGTCATAGCATGCGGTTAATCACGACCTTCTCGGTACTCAAATAGGTACTTTTCCATTATACCGGCGCAAATCTCACTAATCATATTTTTTGGCGACAGCACACAGTCACCATTTTGGCGCAGGTGACAAAATGGCCGCAACTTTCTTTAAAAAATGTGGCGGCAAAAGGTTAGCTGCGGCGAAATTCCGTTTGGCGGTTGCATCATTATAGGCGATCTTTCGCTTGCACCGGTATAATGGAAAAGTACACTCAAATACTTAAAAAATCAAGTACTGTTAAAATATCAAATATAATTCCAACTTAATTTGGTTAGTTAAAATTCAAGATTTTTTTTTTCTTTATTTCTAAACTTTTTCATTTACTAAATCATTCCCCATCTTGTTTTCTCAATTGTTGTAATTTATTGTCCTTTCTTTTTTAAAAATTTTAATATACTCAATGATTTTATTTATTACTTCAAACCCTTGAGTTTGGCGAATAAAAGTTTATATTTGGGTGCCACTTGATTTTTTTTTCTTTTGTGATTATTTTGTCGCCAACAGCGGCGCCAAGGAGATTTTCGATCGGTAACCCAACAGTAATGTGAATGAAAACAAAATTTGTCTCCATCTATGGGGCACCCAAATCTACACAAATATTTGTCGTATGTAGAGTAGTTTTACTCGCAACACTGTTTTGCTGATTTTCATTTGCTAAATCAGTCCCTATATTGTTTTCTCAATTGTCAAATTTTATTTTCCTTTCTTTTTTTTAAATTTTTAATATACTCAGTGACTTTATTTATTACTTCAAACCCTTCAGTTTGTCGAGTAAAAGTTTACATTTGGATGCCACGTGATTTTTTTTTTGTTTGTTTGAAATCAACATCGGCGCCAAAGAGATTATCGGTCGATAACCCAACAGTAACGTGAATGAAAAATAAAATTTGTCACCATCTATGGGGCACTGAAATCTACCCTAGAAACGTTTGCCGTTATGTAGGGTAGTTTTTCTTGCTACTTTCTTTTGCTGATTTGTTTATCAAAGTTTTCTTCCGCTGTGTTTCTACCTTCTGCTATGGCGATTTGCCGATGTGAAGGAGCACACTTAAATAAATAAATTGCCAAAACAAGTCAAAAGTTTTGATGCTGAGTGTATTGTCTACTTTCAGATTTATTGCATTATATCAAGTGTTGTACTGAACGTACTGTGTTTATTACAGTTGCTTACGAGTTTATTGATTTTTTAAAATTTTAATTAGTTATCTCAATGTAATTATATCGATGTCATTATTCGGCAAGATATTTTTGTGAATTTCGGTATTAGGAATTATAACCCCTTGCCATTGTCGAATATTAGTTACTAAAGGTATTGTCCTTGGTATTTTTTTTTTATTTATCGTTATTATTTCAACTAAACCTCGCATGCGGTTAATATGCAAGCTCCATTGTTCTTTTGGTTACAATATGAATTTCTTTTTCTTATTTTCTTATTGCGTATTCTTCCCAATAAAACATTTTACATTATTCCCTGTGTTTTATTGCCTAAACCTAAGGAAACTTTGCAATAAACTTGGAAAAAGTATTTAAAGGTTTTAATATTAATTAGAGATTTTTTTCTTTTATTCTTAAGTTTAAAAAACTTATATCCTGTACAGCAATTTTTTCCAAGATTTGCCAAAATGATTGCATTAAGAACTGCCTGCTATTATTGATGTCAAATTGGCCGGGTTAGCCTATATTTGAGTTGCCTCTTGATCCTCGCCAAGTTGTGATCGCGGTCAAACAAATTTCATTGTGTTTTGGCCGCCATTCCTGTTTCAATGGTGTACCGCGCAAACATTCTTGGCGTCAAAAAAAAAACCGCCAATTTCGCCAAAGGCGCACTCTCAAATATATTTTTAACATTGGACGTATGTAAGCATAGTAAATTTCAAATATCTGAAAAAAACATTTTGCAATACGGGAAGCATTTTATAGCAGATTATTTAATTTCTCATAATGCTCATTCTTCAATGTAAAGAAGTAGAATGTTTTTCGATTAACCACTGCGGCACATTTCCATCTCGATTTAGAGCAAAAATGCGCATTTTCTGAATTATTCCAGCAGCTGATTCTTGCACATCCTGATCTTTGCTTCTCATCTCATTTAAGAGCACTTCGTACACCCCAGAAGTATTGTACATCACCGCGCACCATCTAGCTATATGCGCCAATTGATAAAGAGCATGAGTAGCTGCTCCTTTCACCACTGCAGACTTACTTTTCAACATTTTCATCAAAGGATATACAATTCTCCTTTTCGCGAATTCCTCTCGATTGTTCCTGTAAGGACAACAAGCCGTTATGGCCATACAAAGATGATACCTCAACCGGCGGCATTTGGTACCTGTTAACCTCGAAAGATTTTCAACTACCTGATAGTTCGTTAATATCCTTAAATTGTCTGCCTCTTTGCATAATACTACTATCAAAGCACATATGGAGGTTAACACTCGAGTGTGATTCGTTTGTAAGCATTCCATCAGCACTTGGATCCCTCCTACTAAAGATCGCACGTATCTGGATGAATGGTCTACATTCTTCAGAATCGAAGCTAATTGCCAAGCAGCGTTTGCTTTTACAGATGCGTTCTCATGTTTCAGATAGGACCAAATCAAACGTAAGGCATCCATTTTCTCTATTATCATCAAGCATTCATTATCAGCAGAAGCTGTAGCTAAAGCTTTATTTAAATGCATTATCAATGGCGGATGTGTTGTATGTAGAAGTCCAATCAGGGCTTCAATGCCATTGTTTTTCCTCACAGTTGTCCGAATTTGAGGATTAGACAGACAGCAGCTGATGCATGCGACTAAATTTTCTTGTACTGTTTTTGGCTGAGAACTTAAAAGTTGGATTAGTAACGGAGCTGCATTCAAGGCCTGAATGCGCTTCACGTTGTCCTCATTTTCTGCACATTTCCTTAGTGCTCCCGAAACAGAGGCCATGAGGCTGTAATCCGTGTGGAAGGCTGATGTTTGAATTATTTCGTACAATTTATCGACGAATCCCGCCTTGCCGAAGAAGCGCTTCGATTCTTCACCTTCAGCACATTTGAAAGCTGCTTGAGCTGCAGCTTGCATTAATTTTTGATCGGCACTGTAAAAATGGACGCGGAAATCTTCAAGCATGTTTGAATTTTTTATAGCCTTCCGAATACACTTTTGTGAAGCACACTTCTGAATGATTTGCAAGACGTACGTGCATAATCGGACGTGTGGGGTCTTGAGAATGTTTTGACAACCTTTCAAAGCACCACTCAGCAGAAACTCAATTTGGTTTTTGCTACACTGGCACACAACAAACAGAGTTTCAGCTGCAGCTTCTGCTGCTTTTATAACTGCGACTAACTGTTCACTCAAAGTTTGAGGATCTTCGAACAACAGAGCCTGAGAAACATACATCATGTTTACTAGGAGAGGTATGCCTCCTGCTTGACGAACAGCTGACCAAGCTTTATGGAAATCAGCAACCGAAGTTATTGTTTCAGCGGCTGCTTGCTTTAGATCAATTTGAGCTTCCATCAATAATCTAACCATGCATCTGACTCCACCAAGATAAACTATTTCGTGCCGGAGAGCTCGAATTTTGCTTAAATTCCTTAAGAATCTAAGTGAAACCGTTTGAACCCGTTTATCAGTGCTTTGCAAAAAATTCAGTAAAATGCCAACTATACGATAATCATCTAAATATTTTAACATGATAGGATCTTGAAAATTGCATTCGTATGTTGTGATAAGAGCTATAGTGGTTATTAACGGCCTACCATAAGTGAAATATTTTATGGATTTCACAAGCTTCCAGTAATCATTAGGATATGCATAGTTTTCAAAATCGGGTCTTTCTTTATACATATCTTCTAAATCGTCAGATTCGGAACTACTACATTTGGATTCCTTGCCCATTTCAATGCTCTTTTTCTTTATAATCTTCCTTTGTTCTAACAGAGGCCTTAATGGCCGATATCTGTGGAACATTTTGAAAATATATTTTTAGGTTCCTAACAATTAAACTTTGCTTATAATCCGACTCAGATTTCAAAATAAATGCGTAAGAAAACAGTTACGGTTTTAAGTCTGAAATTAGTGGTGGAAATAAAAATATAAAATACATAACAACACGTTATTATTAGATCAGAAATTAAAAAAAAACAGAGAGAGAGAGAGAGAGAGAGAAATTGTACGAATTAAAATTTTTTGTTATTTCTTAAAAAAACTTATATTTTTATGGTTGTGAGGAAGTTCTATACATACCAAGTGAATACGCTTTTCGTATATATGAAATAATTTCAAAAAATTCCATCAGATACAAAAAATTAAATCTTGATAAATCGAATTCCACGCACACTAATTTTCCTGATATATATATATCCTAAAAAATTAAATAAATAAAAGTGGATAACATATTAAATATTTTGGCTACAATTGGCGCTGAAAATTAACTAATATCGCTTGCATTTAATAAATCTGCTATATTTTTTATTAATAATTGATATATCGCTTTATTTTTATAAATACTTTATCGATATACATAATTAAGATACTTTAAATTCACGAATTTAAATTTTATGTCTAAAATTCCTGTTCATAAATATTTTCATAAATTAATCGTCCTTATCGCTGTCCAATGGAATAGAAACAATTTGATTTTGGAAAAAAATGTTTTAAATGATAGAAGCTTTATATTTCATGTTATTTAAGTCAATAAAAATATTTCTCAAAAAGTTGAGAAATCTAGCTTTTTATACGGCCCCCTGGTTTTATTAATCATATTTAGTTAATAAAAATTGTTGATATTCTAAAATGATGATAAAAAATATCGCTGTCTTATGATTGATATTGACCGCATTATGTCTGTTTAACTTAAATGGGGTCATTTACAAATCTATTTTAAGGACCTGTTTGGGAAAATAACACAGCTATGCATAATTTTAGTTATGCGTATGATCCCTTAAAAGCTCTTTTGGACACTCCGAATTCATATGTAAAATTTGACTGAAATAATGATTTTCAATACTTCATACATGTCAGTTTTTGTCCCAGAACAATGGATTATTTTAGCTCTAAAATAAGAATATAGTTTAAAATATTATTGAAACAACTTCATGACCATATCCATATAAAATGTTAAAAATTGCAATTATTTTATAAAGTGCATTTATTGACTCAAATAGCATAAAAGATATCATTAAAAAAATTCTTTCTTGTATAAGAAGTGTAGAGAGAGTGTTGTAATTGTCTTAAAAAAACAAAATCAAGATTTTGATAAATTTTTACATTTCAAACTCCCTGACTTCAAAAGATACAATTTTGTCATTTATCCCTATGGGTGTGACATATTGTACTTTACTAGCCACCTTACAATTTAAGCCACGTGAACATTTCTTATTTTTTTCAGTAGCTCCAACTAGAGTCAAGAGTACGACTGAACTGTTTCATGCGTCAGATTCGCTTGAACAACCCCTTTTTCACAGGGGCACACCTCACAGATAGAACACAGAAGAACAACAGCCATACCCGAACCAAGTCACCCAAATCATAGGGAAGATTCTTTGACCCTATACCTTACTCACACAGTACAAAATTTATTAGAAAGTATACTAGAAAGTTTCAGTGAAGCTATAAAGAAAGCGTTATAAGCCAGATAACATCCTCAAGACTGAATGGTCACTTTTAGTCTTGTGGTCATGTTATCTGCCAACCATAATATCGCGAGTTCGAGTCTAGCTATAGCCAATAGGACAATATCGTGAAATAGCACGATAAACAAACAAAACGCAACCTTCATTTGGCTGTTGTGGCAGCATCTACTCGAAAAAAATTAAATAAAATGGCGATAATCAGCCAATAAATAAAAAATGGCGATGAATAATCAGCCGACTAATAAAAAATGCCATAAGTAATCAGTCAATAAAATAAAAAAAATGATACTGATAAATAATAAGCCAAACAAAAAAAGTGGGTCAGGCGCATTAAAAATTCAACAGCCAATAAGATCACCACTAAAACAGCAACAAAATACCATTCGTTTCACCTCTCACTGGAGGAGGAATATTGTAGTGGAAGCTTTATTAGCCAGATAACATCTTCAAGACTGAATGGTTACTTTTAGTCTTGTAATTATGTTAACTGGCTACGAACCATAAGATTGCGAGTTCGATCCTACCTATCGCAAATTGCAACAAAACTATTCTTTGTTTCATCCTTATTGACTCGTTCATATTTATATCCAGTATGACTGTATTCCTCATTAGTTAGAGAAAATGCATCCTAGAATTTTCCGTTCTAGGAATTACTCTCCAACTGAGATCTTAAGCCATCATTTCTGTATTAATGATCAAGAGAGAAGTAAAGATCTTTTTTTTTTTCAAAGAGTAGAGGTATATATATTTATTTTGGTAGCGTATTTTTTACATTGGACTTGTAAAGAATAATATCAAAATGTAAATGCCACTTATCATCCCGGGATTATCTGGAAAATCATCGTTTTCATCTGATGGAATGGTAACTTCATCGCACATATTCCTACTCATTCCAATCAGAGGATCGAATAGGGATGGGAATAAATCCATCGCCGATTCGCCACATTTATCTTTAACATTCTTGATGGCGCACTCTGAAAAGGTATCTACCAACCTAAAAATAGAAAAAAAATGTTAAGAAAACGATTTAATGACGTTATTAGTCTTAAAATCATCTTAAATAGTCTAGGGAGAAAGCAATGCATGTCTACTGAATAGTAAAAAGAATCTATGATTAAACTATAGCGTTCAAAACCTCGGACAAAGTTATTACATCATAAAATAGAAGTTAATTCATTTCTTTTTAATTTCTGTTCATTTTTTTTGTCTATCATTTTAATTGTAACATATTTTATAATCTATCTTTTAGTTTGAGTATTGTTTTTTCCCTTTTTTTTACAATGTCAAGCAAAACATTTGCTATTTTGAAGCAAGGAAAACGTGTGCCGTTCGCTTGTTTAATATGCCTCAACAAACTATATCTACTGCAATCTATCGTTTAAAAAAGCTAGACAATGTTTATCAAAGTTCAGGAAGTGAGCGAAAACGTATGATGAATACTTTCAATAGCCTTAAGGTTAGCAAAAAGCGAGTTCAAGGAAATTTGGAAGTTTTCATTAGAAAGTTTATGAATCGGAAATAGGCTACTAATCACTGCAACGAATGGCAAAAACAGATTTTAAAAGTTCTAAAATTTCAGCTTCTCGCTGAAGAAAAGAAACTCGTGCGGCTCCAAAGATGTCGAAAACTTTTGAAATGGGCCGCAAATCAGCTCTGAGTTCACTAATGAAATTCTCTTTACCATCCAAAAACTTATTACTCCTAGAACTATAGGATCTAATCTGCAAACACTCCAAGCATTTCAGCAATTGTTAAACACTGCAAAAATCCAAAGCCGGGCATGATCTGGGGTAGCATTTGAGCAAGTGGCAAAACTTCTCTGGTTTTTGTGGATGATAAATAGATTTAAAAATAAATTGTAATCTAGAAGGAATGTAAAGGGGCATTCTAGAAGCTGTTGTATTTTCATAGATCAAAACGCATTTCGGCAATATAAAAGGAGAGTTTAGCTCACAAGGCTAAAAAGATAGAATGGTGCAAGGAGAATTTTCCAGACGTGATATCATCTGGAAAAGGGGCATATAATATTTTCTGCCATACTATATACACTATGTATATTCTAAAGCAGCGTTCATACAAAGCCAAATGTTGAATGCAATAGAAGACTACGCCTACTCAAGATCACATGACTACAATGCAGCAAAGACAAATAGTTGTCACATTGGGGAAACTATTTGCCATTCCCCATTGTGTTCACGAAAGTAATCTATATTTACCCTATATTCTAAGGAAACATTCATACGAGGCCAACTACTGAACGCTATAGAAAGCCACATCTACATCAGGAAAATCTTATTATTCAATTGGGATAGTGACAAACAGTTGACTCATCGAGACGATTATCTGCTAAAATCCCATTGTGGTCACAAAGGCAATCTATATTCAAACTATATTTTAAAGCAGTATATAATAAGGCATGAGGCCATACTGCATGCAATATAAGACCACGCCTACATCAGGATTACACTTGTCCAGAATGGGACAAAGGAAAATAGTTACTCCGATGACAGAACCATTTGCCCTCTTCCTTCAGGCGTGGCCTTCTATTATGATTAATAGTTTGCCTCGTGTGAACGCTGCTTAACGCACATTCGCATCTATATTCCAATTCAGTAATGTATATTCGGAGTACCCTAATAAAACTGTTATCTTAGAAAACCCCTTGTAGGCATTCGCATACAATGGCTACGAAGTATTAATTTTGGGGCTGAATGTAGCATTTTTACTGAATCTATCGTTTCATACTTGGCCAATACTCGATTAATCGTCTGTATGCTGTTTATAATATCCGAAAATCAAATTCATATTTTAAGCGCATTTTTCCCAACTGATTTGGAACAAAAATTTAACACTTACACTAAAATATACCAATTTTAGCATATGATATTGTAATCACAATATCATATACTAAAATTGGTATATCTTAGTGCATGATATTGAGATTACAATAAGTTTCGTGTTTTTAAGCCGTCTAGTTCAGAAGCTTCTACATGGCACTGATTGACAGACGATCAGTTCTTGGTTGGATGCAGCTTAAAATTTGGTAGAAAGATGTTAAATTTGTGAACTGAACTTTTTCTATCTATCTTCGTTCTGTAGTTAGTTGCTAACGTTAACGTTCGAACAGCTCGACAGTTTTCCTCAAAAGGGATATAGTTTAAAATTAGACAAACGTCTGCAAATTAGGTGTAAAAGCCATATACCAAATTTCACCCATGTTTGTCACAGATAGATGGATAGATGAACATTTTACAAAAATACGTTCTTCGAACTCAGGGAGGTCTAAGACGTGGAGATTCATCAAAATCTTGAGATCAAATTTGTTGAAGAGGGCAATCGTAATTTATGAATTTATATTAGAGAAAGTGAATAATCATGTGTTAAAATTCAAGGAAGTATGACGAGTAGCAATTTTAGTATAACTCCAGATACTTTATAAAAGTGTCACATGTATAGAGTCGAGGTACAAATTTTCTGGCATAAAAAGAATCAAAAATGCTTTTCTTCCGCCAAAATGAGATTCCAAGTAGATTAAGGTAAACTAATCTAAAAAATGATGGATTGGAGATTTGTTTATTGTTGTTAATATATATCATATTTCTATAAATGAGAGAGGAGGTATTCTTCGATATTTTTCACCATTCAAAGTTTTATATTTAGCTACATACACACAAAAAGCCGTTCACTCACTTGCAAATTTCTTTTTGACCTAAAATGATATCTTTAACTTCTCTCCTGCCTTGCATAATGTTGCTGATTGCTCCAGAGCACTTTCGATTCTTAATAACTCCGGAAAAGCATTTCCTGTGTTGGCTAAACTCTGAAAAAAGTTTAGGTAAATAAATAATGTAATTTCAATTATAAATGCTTATAGAATCAATATATCTCATATAAAAGTCGTTATGGCTGTCTATGTATATGAATATTTTATCTCTCCTTTATGATTTCAAGCAAACTTTGCATGCTTATTCCTCCTGTCGCCCCAATTGTTGGTGTACGAACGAGGCCAGCTACTAGGTGCAACAGAAGACCACGCTAACTTCAGAAAGATCATGTGACCAAAAAGGGACAATAACAAATGATTCTTCCAATGAGACAACCATTTGCCATTGTCCCATTGGGTAATATGATGTCCTTGAGGTAAGCGTGGCCTTCTATTACACGCAATAGTTGGCCTGGTGTGAACGCTGCTGAAGGAAAGAGATAGAGAATTAACAAATTTTCAAAGTGCAGAGATTAATTAGTGATTGGATTAATTAGAAATTTTATACAAACATTTTTTTAGATTTTCAACAGTAGTTTCGGAACACATAATTTTGCAATCGATGTTTAGTTATCATATTAAAATTCAAAATTTCATCATTGCAATAATATCAATTTGATTTCTGCACAATATTCATTTCAAGTATTACTTTTTTTTTTTCAAAAAAGTTTTAATGTATTAAAATTAATGGTGATTTTGAAATATTCTGCCACTATTTTTTTAGAATTTATATTTATTGTAACACATATCGTTTTGCCCTGTTCTTATTTGTTGGAAGTTGTAATCTAATAATGTTTAATAGCAGGCTTAAGTTAATCTCTTAGACTTAGCAGGAAAAACAAACCCTCCAAGAACCTGAAACAGATTCGATAACTTAGAAGTGAACTAATATTTTGCCTTTTTTTTTTCTCAAAAACTTCGGTGGATATAATTCTGAAAAAATTAAAACTCTTATAAAATGAAAAATACATCTTTTTAAAATTGTGGTGGAAAGTACATTATTATGATCTGTGCAGGAAGCAACAAGACTTATGTTTTCAGGAACATTTCTTTAATAACCACATTCACACACGGAACAAAGACAAAGCAAGGTATTCACGCTATCAGCTTATCAGTAGAGTATCACATCTCATTCTAATTACACTCGCAATGCGCAATGCATTATAGGATAGCCTATCAGGCATCGTCATCTAGTGAAGATAAGAGTTACACAACTGCTACCAGATACTAATTTCCCTTATGATCAATTTTTATTAAACTTGTTATTAATTTAGAAAATTTAATGCATGTTATTTTAAAATAAATAAAAATTGTGCTTCTTTGCTGGACAATTTTAAGACTTGGAACTATTCTGCCTCTAATTTTTTTTTATTTTCTCTTTTATTTCAACATATATATTTTGTAAAAAAAAATGTATGTAAATATGCTATACAAAAATAGATTCTATTTCAAAAAAAAAATATTATGCATGAAAGGATTTTAAACCTGAGAAATTCCAGGAACATTAGTTAATAGTTATAAAATTATTATCTCTCTAACTTTTCATTAATTTTTGTTACTAATATCAATTCTTCCAACCATTTTCAGAATGTTTGAATAATATATAGTGAATCAGAAAATTCTAAAATATTTGTCGCAAACTTATATTTCACTCCTTTTTTATCTATTGTTATACATTTTGTAATGGAATGTATGGTTTGCAGTGGTGAATTTAGCTTGTAGAAGATGATAACGTGTTACCGAGGAAACTAAGTTTCGTTTCCTATCTACACTGGTTCACATTTTGAGAGCAGGACAATCCATGTGGCAAGATATCATTTGCATACATGAAATAATTACATGGATTAGCAAAAACGAATTTCTGGTACCAACATGAAATACCTTTAAGTTTTGTTCCAAAATGAAATATATAGATTCTGTAATGAAATTTGTGCCACGAAGTGGCGAGTTTAGATTATAGAAAACTAGTTGGTATCCACGCGCATTGCTGCCTCAGAAGAAATAATCTTGGAAACATCGTTTTGAATTTGAAATAGTTATCTTGTTTAATGAAGAACGATATTTATTTTCTTCCCAGCAATGAATACATTCATTAAAATTGAAGGATATATAAAGGAGAAGCATAAATATTGTATTAGACTTTTTGTATTCTTTTAGAATTGTAAAGCTTGGTGTTCTTTCAGAATGGTAATGAAAAAAACTGCGTGTTATATCTCGTGATTCGTTTAATATTCTTTCAGAATTCTCAAGTTTAATGTTATAAAATGCAATTAAAATATTTTCTTTTAAAATGGATTAAACATATTAAATATATATTTATACCATAAAATCTTTAATACAGTTGAAAAGACAATTTTTTGAAAACTAAGTTGCCGTAAAATTATTTGTACTATAATATTTTCGAAAGTTACAGCAAAATAATCTAAAGTTTTATAACATGTTTAGTCAAAATTTCCAACCTCTAGGATTGGTTACCCTAAAAAATTCTCGTACACTCCCTAATAAAACTAATAACTCAGAAAAGGACTTACCAACGTTTATGTACAAAGCTACGAAATATTAACGTTTAGATTGAATTTAGCATCCTTACTGAATCTATTGTGTGTTCTTGGCGAGTTATTTGGTGGTTTATCCCCCGTTAATACATGCGATAAATAGATCCGAAAATAATTTTTAGATTAGTGTATTATGCCTATAACCATTCCGTAACTACAAGTAATAAATATTCAAAGTTTCATCGCAATCGGATAAGCGGTACGGCAGAGCATAAGAGATATACAGACAAACATTCATTTTTATTTATATAAACTAGACGCCTTTGGCGATCAGCTGGTTCGCCAAGAGTAATGGGGTCTAAGATTTTCAATTAAATACTTATGTACCTTGCTCTCTTTATAATTTCTCTGCCAGATATACTTAAACTTCGAAAGTCACGTAACACTGATTCACTAAATTAATGATATAGATGTTGCAAACGATCATAGAAACCTTTGTCTTGTATTTCTTTTTTAGAAAACATAACATTTAATATTTGTTTAATTTCATCCAATCACGTGGTGAATGTTACATTTTTTTCGATTTAATTTGCATTCATAGTTAATTTATTTTTTAATTTGAACTTCTGTCAGTATGATTTCAACAGTTTAATAAGAGCTATTTTTTCCCTTTGCTCGTTCATTATTTATTTTAGAAAATGTCACATATTATATTTCTCTTATTTTATCCAGTCACGTGATGAAAGTTGCATGTCTTTAGATTTAATTTGTAATGATAGTTGTTGTTTTTTAGTTTGAACTTCCGTCAATAGGATGGCAACATGCTGATAAAACCTAATTTTTCCCCCTTGACGTGTTCGTGCAGATTAAATTTTATTTTGTCCGAAATATATTGTTGTAAAACATGGTTAAATTATTTCTTTAAAAATTCGTTAAAAATAGAAGCTTAAGTTATACATTAAAACACTGATACCATTAAAAAGCTAATTTTTTGTATTAAAATATTCTTTAAATATTGTATTAAAATATTTTTTAAAAATATTCTTTAAATTGATGTAAAAATCATGTTTGTGCGATAATATTTTCGGAAGTTATAGCGGAAAATCGTCGATTTTTCGCTTAAATTTTAATTAATTCAAATTCTAATTAAAAATTGGAAAACAGGGCTCAGAGGTGCACATTTCCGACCTTCAAGGTATACATGTATTAAATTTGGTAGCTGTAGGTCCAACGGTCCGGCCTGTAGAGCGCCAACACACACACACAGGCACACATTGAGCTTTATTATAAGTATAGATGATGGTGAAGGGTTTTTGAGAGATTACGTTTGTTCGTTCTATCCATGCCGGTTGAAACTTTAACTGTATGATAATTCATGTGGCAAGATGTCATTTCCCTACATGAAAAAATTCCATGGATTAAGCAAAAAAGAATTGTTTTCGAATACATGCGATAGCTTTCAAATCTTTCCAAGAGTTAAATATAAAGATGTTGTAATGGAACGTGTGGTCTGAAATGGCGCGTTCAGGTAGAAAAAGATGGCGATGAAGAATTGCTGAGGTAAGCTTATCACCTGGTAAAATATCGACCGCTCTTTTCGCCAGCAGTTTTCCGTTCCTACCTTCAAGTACCGGTCAAGCAAGTTTTTCGCCATCATCAACTTTTTTAATCAGCTTGTAAAGGCTAACGATAGTGACGGAAATATTGTCTGCAAGCGAAATTCAACGAATCTTGTGAAACTTTGAAATGACATCACTTTCGTTGTCGTTTGCTGAAGAAAAGTGCGGACGATATTTCGCCGTGTGATAAGGCCTTTATGTTTGTGTTTTCTATCTATCCTGGTTCAAACTTTGAGTGAGTGCATGATAATTCAAGTGTCAAGATATTATTTGCTTACATGAAATGTTTTTATGGATTATGCAAAAATAAAATGTCTGTATGCATGATAAGCTTCTTCACTTCGTTCAAGAATGAAATATATAGATTCTGGGTGTAATGGAATGTGTGGTTCGAAATGGAAAGTAGAAGAAGGTATTGATGAAAAGTTGCTGGGAAAAATACTTTTGCACCTTCTATCTATGCTGATTCAGTAAATGATAATTCATGTGACAAGATATCATTTGCCTACATGAAAAAAATTATATAGATAATGCAAAAAGGAATTCTCGGGGGATACATACCTTTCAATTATGTCTATGAATGAAGCATTTTTTTTCTGTAGTGGAATATTCGATACGAAATGGCGCTTTCGTATAGAAGAAGTTTGAGAATGAAGAGTTGTTAAGAAGAATACGTATGCGCATTCCATCTGTTCAGATTCAAATTTTAATTGCATGATGTGTGGCATGATATCATTTACTTACATGAAAAAATTATATGGATTAAGCAAAACTGAATTGTCTGTGCATGCATGAAATACCCTTAAATTTTGTCCAAGAATAAAATGTATAGATTCTATAATAGAATATGTTTTCCGAAAGTTTGCATTCGAGTTAAAGTTTGCAGATGTAAAATATCAAAAGAAGATGTCCGAAAGTCAATGGAAAAATTAAATTTGTTCGTTCCAGCTTTGAGTGCATAGAGGTCCACGTTTCAAAATTCCATTTGCCGACTTGAAAAAACTGCTTGTTCTGCGCAAGGATGAATTGCCCATGCATATCTATTCATTCTTGCGCAAAACATGTAGTTTTCCTTCCAAATTTGCGCAAAATCTCAATTAATCTCCTGTTATGAGTACATTTCTTTTTGTTAACTGTTTTGAAACATTGTCAAAATCATAACCCCCTTCCTACAACAAGTAATTTTAAAAACACGTAATGCTGTTAAAAAGCAATTACAAAGTAGTGACAAGTAATAAAGACTTTTTTAATGTAATAAATGATTTCCTAATAATTCCATACCTTTTTTCATGTCAGTTCCATTAGAACACACATGGTTTAGATTTTCGCTCACTTTTTCAGCCTCTTCTTGAAAACTCATTCCACATGAAATCGCATGCTCCATTAGACAGTCCAACTGTTTCCTTATACCATTGCCTAACAAATGAATTCATAATAATAATAATAAAACAATAAATCACCACGAACACATAACCTAACGGGAGTGGTATTCCCAAATTTTTCTTACATTCTCTCTAATATACTTGTTACACCAAAGAAATGCTTGAATGGTATTGGCATATAATAGTTACGAAATATTAACATTTGTTGTGAATTAACATTCTTAATCTGCCGTGTCATCCTTGGCGAATTATTTGGCTATTAATGCCTGGAAGGACCTTAACACGTTGATCGCCAACTACGAAATAACTCGTCGATTGTGTTCTCTTCTAGGACGCCAACTACGAGTTATCTCTTATTGTGTTAACTTGCCATTTTTGTGCAGCTACGAATAAACTCGTAGTATATCAGTGCTGATATCGATGGATGGCTTCTGGAAAAAGAATAAAAAAATCAATTTTGGTTTTCATAAACAGAAATTTTATTAAAAAACGAACAAAAAATATAATTATAAAAATTAGTTCGAATTACTGTCATTTTAGGCCAGATTTCTGAAAATTGCCGTGGCATTCAACGTGTTAATAATATTCTAAAATCGAATTTATGCTTTAGACACTTTCTCCAGGCCGATTCAAACAAAGATTTGTCACAATTGCAATTATAATTCTAAAATCCGAAATCAAATTTGATATATTTAAGATATTGTATTTTGAACTATACCGTTTATCTATTTCTTGAAGAACAGACCGACAAACAGTTAACCCGTTGTTGAATTTGGCTGAAAATTTGGCAGATGTTAGTTTTACTTACATTCGAGCGAATAGACGAATAGTATATTCTAATAGTATATACTTTATATATAGTTTAATATAATAGAGTGGATAGACAAACTTTATCTGAACAGATTTTACTCAATACTTGTAGAAATGATTTAAAAAATTTGCTATAAAATTTGCTTGGTGGAATTCAACCTCCACACTGGCACAATTCCAGTCAGCAATATCACCAAATTGGTGACCTCGGACAGTAAAGATTCAAGCAGCTGCTGTGGCGCCATCTACCTGCAGCAAGCGCAACCAGAGACATCAGACTCACTTGAGACAGGAACAACTCTCATACGCTCGCCATAACACTTGGCGCTATAAAATCGTTAGACTCACTGGTGGGGGAGTATTGTGTTGACATGTTAATAAGCCAGCTACTGCCACTTAATATCAGGGATCACTTTTGCATAGGGAATATGTTACGTGACTGCAAATCATAAGATCACGAGTTCGATCCTTGGAGGAATTCAACCTCCACATTGGCACAATTCCAGTCAACACTATCGCCACATATACATATCAAATTTCATCTTCCTAGTTCAAAGCGTTTTTTATTTATAGAATTCACAGACAGATAATATAACAAAAAAATATTTTTGGGACTAGGGAGGTGTGAAACGATACGTGAAAAATTCCTTTTTTTATGATTTCAATACTGTCTTATGGGAGAGAATCTTTGAATACGAGAAGTAAAAATATACATATCTTAGAACACAGGATTTCATTCTGTTTTGAAAGTTTCAATTATTGTTCTACTAGCTATTTCCCGCGACTCTGTTCGCCTGGAAATTTTGATGTATATGTACGAAAAACTATCAAATAATGGCAAATCAAGAAGAAATTAAACCTAACCCAAAAACGATACATTTAAAAGTATAAGCATATACAAAAAATGCATAACATAAATGCAGTTTAATAACTAAAAACACACAACTAACGTAAAAACAATTTATCTACATTGTATACCCAAAATAAAATAAAACAGCAAGTCAAGTCCGGTCAAATCTATTTTATTAATTGATCGAGATTGAGATAACTACAACAGTATTATACGCATAATTTTTAAACTTTTAATTTAAATGAAAATACAGTTGTCCAATCACGCGCGAACTTTCGACGCCAGTTGGCGCAACGCATATGTCTGAGTTTCCTACGCCAGTTAGGGTAACGTCATGCAGATTAGAAATTTTTCATTTCCTTTATTCTGTTCTCTTTTAATTTAAAAGTACTTTAGAATGAATTCTAAGGATCGATTCATTAACAACATTTGATTTTAAATACATCAAACACAAAGAAAATAAATGGAATCGTTTGAAATAAACAGTGGAGATTCCGCTAACCCTAACCTCAACTCTGTTGGGAAAAAATACCCGAAGCCTTACTCATCTTTGGCGGGATTTGGCCTCAACTTTTTGGCGCGAAAGTTAGTTTTTAATGAATAAAAAAATTAACTACTCAATTAACCGGAATGAAAAGTAGCCTATGTTCTCTTCCTGACTATAATCTGTGATTGTGCTAAATTTCATCCAAATCTGTTCAGCCGCTCTGGTGTGATTAACAAACATCCATCCATCCAAGCTTTCACATTTATAATATTAGTATAGATAATATCTAATGTTTTGCATTTCTGCCTATACTTACAAAGTGTCGGCGTTCCGTCATCATCATCCCCTAAAGCCGAGCGACTGCAATCGGAGTACACGGATCTGAAACATTCGGTATCACAGTGTGCTACTCCAGTGAGAACTGAAATGAAAATATCTTTCAATGCATAATTTCTTTACACAGAAAATACTTTCTAAGATATTTCGTGATTGAAAAGTTCGAATCGCCACAATTGCAATCGTCAAAAAATTAGAGTTCTTAGACAAAACTTTACGTTTCAGACCTATAAAAGATCAATAAACACATTTTTTGTGTGTGTTTTGTCTATAAGGGTAATACAATTCTTCCTGGACTTTGAGAATTTCTAAAAATATTTTTTATGTGATGCTTAACCCTAGATATCATCAGTTTCATAAAAAAGTTATTTTAAACATCTATGAGTTTTTTTTTTTCAAGTATTTCGTAAAATATTTACTCGCATGATAATCATTGATTGATAAAAATTAAGGAATAAAAATTCCTGTAATTATCTGAGAAGCTTAAATGAGGATTCAGAAAGAGAAATTAAGTTCCATAGAAAAGAAAATATTCATGATGAAGTAGATTTTCAAAAATAGAAAAATTGGGTTAAAATTTTCAACTCACTTGGTACTTAACTTCGTTAATAAAAAGCTCTCTCAACGGGAAAACCATAAATATAAAGTTATGTAAAAGATGTTTCATTTAATTTAAGCACCAAAGATATTCTAGAAGAACTTGGTCGCCAAAGGCGACTATATATAAAAAAGCAAAAACAGTACAATACCTCCAATTACAAAAAGAATCAAAAACTGCATGTTGTTACTTCATAAATACAATTAAAATGTTTTATGGTCTTAACTGTTTTGCAAATGATTCTTATGAGTAGTTCTATTTATAATAAGGAAATTAGAGATAACTTTGTATCCTTTTCGTCATTCATACAAACACAACTGTGTCCTTGATCACCTTATCTAAACAGGCACAGTGCCAACAGTTTTCGGAGAAATTTATGTAAAAAAAAAGGAAGTGGTAAAAGAATAATAGCCCATGCATTTTTTTTACAGTACTCGTACAATGGATTACACTTGTGTTAACACAAACAATAGTTCATCATGTTTCTATGTAATGTGAAACTAGTTTAAACATGTGTCCTAACAAAATTGCATGTTCCTTTATGACATAATTTCACACGAATTTCAATTCAGATACAATAAAGCATGATATTTGTAAAGGGAATGTAGTGTAAAGGAAAATTGATTCTTTGTAAAGGGAATGACGTAACGCAAGGTTTAAATGAAAATAAGTATAATCGAAATTTTAAAAAGATAATTTTAATTATTACAAATGTAATACTATTGATGCAAGCTGATTTAAAAGCAAGAATTTAATATTTTAAAATTTTTATTTTATGACTCCATGTTATAGAACAGTAATAAAATACTCGTTATTAGTATTAATAAATAAATAAATAATGAATATTAATTAAAATTAAAAATTTATTTTTCAGTATCAGAAATCAGCTGTTCAGCCAAGATATTAATAGCATTAATTTAGTAGCATTAAACTAGCGAGAGTGGTTATTCCAAAACTTTCTCGCATACTCTGTAATAAACTGTCATACAAGAAAATGCCTTGCATGGCATTGGTATCTAATAGTTACAAAATATTAACTTTTGGCATGAATTTGACATTTTTATTGAATTTATTATGTTCTTGGCGAGTTATTTGGCATTTAATCCCTGGTATAACGTTATTAGTATTAGAAAATCGAATTTGTTCTGGAGACAAGTTTTTTCCAACCATTTGAAACAAAGATTTGAATCAAAACTGCTCCTATTGTCACAAAATTCCATTCCAAATTTGCTATATTTAAGTTATTGTGTTTTTGATTTATCGCATTTAAATTTTTCTGAAAGTACAGACTTAAAGGCAATCAACCCGTTGTTGGATTTGACTCAAAATTTGATAGGTGTCTACACTATAGATGTTAAATCTGTGTACACAATCATATATTTCTAGTTGTCTTCGTTTTGGAGTCATCAAGTTATCTTATATGCGAACAACCGAATTTCATATGAACAGAATTTATTGAAGGGGCCGCGGTAACGTGGTTGGTAGAGCGTCAATCTCGTAAACGAAAGGTAGTGAGTTCTGCCTCGTCTCGGACAAAGACCGCCTTCTTGGCTAATGTCAGTTGCGGCACGTTAAATCTGTCGTGACTGCAAAGTCCTCCAAGTTCCCATCACAAATTATACCTCTGGGGGTACTGAATCAAGGATGAATCGGTCTCTAAATTCTGACTTGTGGATGAATGAATGAATTCGACCGCCCGCTTAAAAAAAAAAAAAGGATTGTGTCTTGTGTGTTCGAGCAAAAGTCGTACTTTCATCTTAACGGTGCTGGTTAACAACGAAAAGCGCACACTACTGGCTCAGAAGTGATCATTCTCTGATTCAGATCTAAATTACGATCTGTGAATGAAAATGCATGTATGAAGTCCACCCCTTTATAAGGGTTATGACTGTCAGCGAGCTTGTAAAGGGCCATAAGTCACAACACACACATGTTGTCATAGACGTAAAGGAATCTACCTATGTTTGCCAAGAGGAGTTTTTCTACTTTTGAATAAATGCATTCATCTGCATGAGATCAAAAATCAGCCGCCAACTCATCAGAATTATGCTTTCAGACTATACGGAATGGATACAAAAATTAATAATATGCACACACGCAGAAAAAAGCTTATTTAATGGATTTTTATGGCCAGTCTATATTTATCAATGAAATCCGGTGATTTCCTAAATATTCTGAAATACACTCTGACAACATTATGGTCCAACAGAAACAATAGATGACACCCCAGCTGTTATTACTTGCACAATATTCAGCTTCTGGAACCTCATAAAGGTTTTAATCACATCTACACTAGTTGCCAATATATTATCTTATAACTTTGTTTTCAGTAACTAGTGTAGATGTCAATCAATTTCTAAAATGTTTAGATAGAAAAATGGTGAAAACTCTTAGAGATTTCCCGATTTTTCTATTGATAATAGAACAATTGGATTCATTTAATTTCTAAAAATATTTTTATCTGTTTAGTTAAAAAATTTTAACTTTATTTCCTCTGTAATACACTGAAGTGACAAAAGTCATGGGATAGCAATATGGAAATATACAGATGGCAGTAGTATCGCAGCGAAAAAGTATAAATGCGCAGTTCGTTTTCCAGAGCTTTCATTTGTGTTCAAGTTATTCATATGAACAGGTTTTTCGTGATTTATGGCGGCACGACGAGAATTAACAGACTTTGAACGTGGAATGTTAGTTGGAGCTAGACGCATGGGTCATTCCATTGCGGATATCGTTAGTGAATTCAACATTCCGAGATCCACAGTATCAAGAGTGTGCCGAGAGTATGAAATTTCAGGCATCACATCCCATCATGGACAGCGCAGTGGGCGACCACCTGCACTTAACGACCGAGACCGCCGAAGTCTGTGTAGAATGGTCAATGTTAATAGACACGCAACACTTCGTCAAATAACTGCAGAAATCAATGTGGGACGTACGAGGAATGTGTCGAATAGGACTGTGCGTCGAAATTTGTCTTCCTTGGGCTATGACAGCAGAAGACCGACTCGAGTGCCTTTACTGACAGCACCACATCGCCTGCAGCGACTCTCCTGGGCTCGTGAGCACATCGACTGGTCCCTAGACCAGTGGAAAACCGTGGCGTGGTCAGATGAGTCACGATTTCAGTTGTTACGAGCTGATGGTAGAGTTCGAGTGTGGCGCAGACCCCACGAAGCCATGGACCCAAACTGTCAGCAAGGCACTGTTCAAGCTAGTGGTGGCTGCATAATGCTGTGGGCTGTTTTTACATGGCATGGACTCGGTCCTCGGGTGCAACTGAACCGATCATTGACTGGAAATGGTTATGTTCAACTGCTTGCAGATCACTTGCAGCCATTCATGGACTTCACGTACCCACACAACGATGGGATTTTTATGGATGAAAATGCGCCATGTCACCGGGCCAGAACTGTTCGCGATTGGTTTGAAGAACATTCCGGACAATTCCAGCGCATGATCTGGCCACCTAGATCGCCCGATATGAATCCCATCGAGCATTTATGGGACATCATCGAAAGGTCCGTTCGTGCCCAAACTCCTGCACCATCCACACTTTCACAATTATGGACGTCTATACAGACAGCATGGCTCAATATTCCTGCAGAGGACTTTCAACGACTTGTGGACTTCATGACACGTCGAGTTGTTGCACTTCGCCGGGCAAAAGGAGGACCGACACGATATTAACAGTCATCTCAGGACTTTTTTCACTTCAGTGTATTAATATTTTTAAACATATATAATTTTTTATCCCTTCATTTCTTGACCATTGTGCTTTTGTAGAAATACAAACCCTTGCTAACGACCTTTTCTTTATTAAACCTAATATTTAACTTAATTCATAGAATACATTTCAGCAAATGTCCTTAAAACCCGATGAAAAATATTTAGATTTTACTGTGAATGAAATTAAATCAAACCTTTTTGTATTAAAAATATATGTACAGGGTGGTTATAATTATGCAAACTTCTCCTATAAAAACATCCTATAACGCACATTGGAGAACTGATTGTTACGAAATTTGGTAATGCTTCGAATTTGTGATTTTGTTTCCCAGCGCGATGAGTGTCATCATAAGAAAGAATGATTTACTATAATTTGTATCAGATAATGTTGCATGACGTGTTAGTGAACTCAGAGCTTGGTGGCAAACTTGGTGACTATTTGGCTACAAAATGAATAATATCTGAAACATCGATAATTATCTCGATTCGTCCTGGTTAGTTCAGAAGATTCTAGTTCCGCCTCCCGAGAGCTATAAAAGGTTGGCACTTTTGAACTGAAGTGGAGTTCGTGGAGTTCTGAATAGATAGGTGGTGAATAGTAGAATCCTGAATGTTGGAATCCCTGAAAGAATACCGAAGCAATGACGGAGTGCTGAATTGTTGTTTGCCGTATCCTGTTGTCGTCATGCCTTTTATCGTCGCTGTGAACGGAACAGTCTGAAACAAAGAAGTAGACGAGAATTGAAGTAGTGAGTCGGCAACGAAAGTGAGAAGAGAAAACGGAAGTTTCAACCGTCTGGAGAGACCGTAGAGCAAAGCTCTGAGAATCCCTTCTCCTGCTGAATCCTGACTGGCCGCTTTGTGGACATTGTCATTACGGATTTCTACTTATCGACTACTCTTTTTATTGTGGACTACTGTCTGCTGTAGAGTGCTGTCCTGTGGGTTCGTCTTCCCTGTCTCCGTGTAAGTAAGCGTCGTGGTTGAGTTTTTTACTGAGACCTGCTGATTGTATCCATCTGCCATACGCCTACTATATGCATAAACGAATCCGACGGATAGGAAATTCGTAACAGTATAGACTATACACGAGATGTACTAACGGAATTTTTGGGAGGGGGAGATTAGTTCAAAAATGCCCACCAGAAGGTGTCCTTTCCTGAAAACATTAGATTTAACGCAATATTGGAATATCCAATAAACTAATAATAAAATTAATTAAACATCTAAAATGGGACACAGAAACAGTATTAACAATTCAGAACAAGAATTTTGTGCAATAAAAGGAAAAACCGGGAAAAGCTATCAATTCTAGGAACAAAATATCGAGATTTGCATGCTTGCAAATAAGAGAAATGCACAACAATTAGTGTATGAAATATTTGCAGACGACGTCCTGCTTTATGTCCGAGCGATTTCTTGTTATGGACCACATAAATTCTGGTGTATTGTGAAGGTGTTGCGACGTTGAATGACTACGTACTCCACAATGCTTCATGTACGAAGCCTCACAACTCATCAGTTACGATCTGCTTTTGAACACACTGTCCACGGACTTGAAATTTTGCTAAATCACATGGTGCACCTTTCCGTACATCGTCCTGGACACGTTTAATACCTGCTCCTCCTGTGCAATTTCATCCCAATCTGTTCTTGTTTCTGAAAACTGAGCTGTCCCCCCCCCCTCGCTCAAACAGTTATTTTTTTCCTTTCTTTTACTTAATGTGGCTCGGTGACAAGACGATCAGAAACTAGTCAATAAACGTTTATATTTTTCCTGTTTTCAATTTTGGTCGTTTATTGTGTTACATTTAATTAGTGGTGGAAATTTCGGAACTATATTTTTTCTTCCCAAATTCCGGGAGCGCATCACGTGGATTGTTTGCACACCAAATTTCGTTGGAATACGCTCATCTGTTTGCATTGTATGATGCTCTTTATAAGGGAAATTTAATTATAACCACCCTGTATAATTTCTACACTACTGGAGGTAAACATATAGTCCAGTTGGAAAATCGCTTAAAATGAACGTGAAGGATTAAGATTTATGCTGTTTTGATTCAATAAATGTACTTCTTAAAACGTTATGAATTTAATTTTTTTATTCGGCCTCCTCATCACAATTAACCATAGAGTGCATCAAGTAGCTATTTGGTAACAGGTTTTTATAAGCTTCACATGACTGTTCCAAAAGACAACAATGAATGTTTGACAATCCTTTTTTAAATGTCTTTTTATAGACATTTATAGAAAGGAATTAATGTGGCAAATTAGTACACTAAGTACTAGTAATACTAGAATTGGAATGATGGCTCATGTATGAAAACTTTCACCTTTAAAAATACTATCAAAATATTTTTTTTTCCCATTTTTTGTTATCTTTTTCTTTAAATATTAATTTTATATAGATGTAATTTTTTTATTTAAACCTTTTTTCATAATTATTATTATTGCATTCAGCATGTAAAAATTGTTAAGTGGAAGATGTTTTTTAACAAAAAAGAAAAAAATGTGCAACATATATATAAAGTGTTCCACAAAAATTTTCTCCGTGCAATATCAAAAAATGTGCATAAGACACCAACAATATGAAAAATAATAATTTCCCGTTAAGAGTTAGAAGAAAAGAACTCCTAAATGCTTAGAGAAATTCCATGCCAAATAATAAGTTATTTAAATTTTTTTTATTTGATATTTTCCACTTTAACAATTAATATAATTTAATTGTAAATATTTATTTTCAGCATTTTAATTCAATAATTTTTATTCCAATTGAGTTAAATTGTAATTTCTATTAAATTTTAATAGTTCTTATTTTTTAATTATTTATCAAGTTTAGTTTAGGATTCTTGTAGTGAATATTTAACACTTTAAATTTTCTAAACATAAATAAAAGTCTTTAAACTTATATTATTCCTACAATCATAAGGAATTTACACAATAATTTCAAGATTTTTCAAGAAAATCCTTTTAATCTTATCCAATAAAAATAGAAAATATAGATACTCAGAGATGCTCTGAATAACATGGCAAATTAGTACACTAAGTACTAGAATTGTACAGTGAATTTGCAACAATACCAAGATGGCTCATGTATGAGAAGTTTCATCTTTATGAATACTATCAAAATATTTAAAAATTTTTTTAACTTTTTCTGTAAATATTAATTTTATATAGATATAACTTTTTAAAATTAGTTTAGAATTCTTGTAGTGAATATTTAACACTTTATATCTTTCAAATTATCTACAACATAAATAGAAGTCTTTAAACTTAAATTATTCATAATTATTGCTACAATCATAAGAAATTTTCACAATAATTTCAAAATTTTCCAAGAAAATCTTGGTATCTTTCATCTTCTATACTTATAATAAAGCTCATTGTGTATGTGTGTGTGTGTGTTAGTGCTCTACATGCCAGACCGTTGGACCTACAGCTACCAAATTTGGTACATGTATACCTTGGAGGTTGGGAATGTGCACCACGGAATTTTCGAATTTTTCGAATTATTCGAATTTTTAATTAGACTTTGAATTAATTAAAATTTAAGCGAAATTTCGACGTTTTCCCGCTATAACTTCAAAAAATATTATAGCACAATCATGATTTTTACATCAATTTAAAGATTAAAAAATTAGCTTTCTAATGGTGTCAGTGTTTTAATGTATAACTTAAGACCTCTATTTTTAACAAATTTTTAAAGAAGTATTTTGACCATTTTTTTTTGAGCATGTGACTGGATAAAATAAAAGAAAACAATGATGGAAGTTCAAATAATAAAAAAAAAACTATCATCGTAAATCAAGTCTAAAGAAATGCAACTTTTAGCATGCGACTCGATAAAATAAAAGAAACATAAAATGTGATATTTTCTAAAAAAATAAATGCAAAGCAAAAGATTCTATAATCGTTTGCAATATCTAAATAATTAATTCAATAAATCATCTTTATTTACGGTAAACCTGATTGAATTTAGACAGGATATACATTTAAATCCGACTTAATGGCATATTTCTATAATCATTTGCAATATCTGTATCATTAATTCAATAGGGTTTTTTTCCATTATAAAATGTGACAGTTTCTAAAAAAATTAAAGCAAAGCCAAGGTTTCTATAATCGTTTGCAACATCTAAATCATTTATTCAATATTTTTTTTCCTTTCTCACTTTCTTTAAAAAAACATATTTAATATTTCGGCAGCATCACACAAAAAAAACATTTTTAATTTCAGGCCAATTAATGCCCGGAATTACTTCAAGGCTAATGAATATGTGACTTAATTGAAAATTTTAGAATGCATTACTCATGGTGAACCAGCTGGTCGCCAAAGGCGGCTAGTATCCAATAAAAATAGAAAATATAGATGCTCTATACAGATGTTCTTCTTTAAGGATACCATACCCTGCAAGGGCAGGTAAGTTAAACAACTTTATGACTGTAAAATCCATGTATATGCAACCTATTAATCACATTCATTAATTGTGTTTTTTTATCATATTTCAAAAGTTTTAATGAAAGGGTTAAATTAAATTCATATTTTTCAGTTGTATGAAATAGTAAGATGATTTTTTTTAAAAAAGAAAAGTGCATTTCATATTAATCATTCAATAGTCTAAAAAGTCAATAATCTGGTCAAACAAACTGGGCGTCAGAGGCAGCTAGTAATAATAAAATTATTATATGAAGTTTAACCAGATTTGTTATAAAATTTTCAAGTTCATATTAGAAGTTTACAAAATTCATCCAATCTTTAATATAATTACGCTGAATGATAAAGAAAATGACAAAAGTGTTTAATAAACAAATAACTAAAAGATATATATATATATTGCTACAGAAGAAGCTCTATATACAATCTTTTACAAATTTATTCAGTATTGGTAGCAGCTTTAATCATTTCTTTAAACTGCGACAAAATCTTAGTTTCTCGTTTCTGCCTTTCTTCCCTATTGAACATTGCCAGAGCTCGTTTTTCATCAGCACTATAAATCTGGTTCTCTTTTCTCAATCGAACAGCCTCCATACGACGGTGTCTAAATTTAAAAAATAAATAATTAAAATCCTTTTTAAAAATCAGGTTTTGATATATTTTAGTATTATAAAAAATGAACTCAAGAATATGATTTTCATATCATATTCTTGAACAATAAAGTTTTGCTTTATACATACAACATTATTTATCATGCTATACTACATTTAAAAGTTTAAAGTTACTGTAAATTACCCAAATTTACGATCAGATATATTTTAGTATTATAAAAAATGAATTCAAGATTATGATGCTCATATCATATTCTTGAAAAGACAAGCTTTGCTTTATACATACAACATTATTTATCATGCTATGCTACAGTCAAAATTTAATAAATTACAGCAAATTACCCAAATTTCTTAGTGAATAGTAAATATAGCTTTTATTAATTGAATTGTATAATGTTCTCTGTAAAGTCGAAGCAGTGAATTCTCAATCTACATTATTTTTAAAAAACTACATAACGGAAAAAAAAAAGAATCAAATAAATTACATTTAATATATAGCAAAGCATATCATAAATAACAAAGTTTGTACTGATTTAACAAAATTTAAGCTTTATAACAGATTTTTATCTTACAATTAAAAAAAAAATTAATACATACCAAATGTTACCATAAATCAATAAAAATGCAGTTGCTTAACATATAAACACAAACAGATATTTACATATTAAAAAAAATTGTTTCAAAAAATATAATCATAAAATCAGAATAACTTGCTTCAGTATATCACTAATCCATGAATATTTTGTCAATATTAAATAATGTAAGTCAGTATAGTGTAAATTCATTTAAATATAAATCAAATGTAATACAAATTGAACATGAAATAGCAGGTTACATTTAATAAAATTGACTCTTTTTTTACTGTTATTTAAAATTAACAAATGTTTAGCTATTTATTGTCTGGTAATAATAAAACGCTTCCCACAAACAACTGTTTTATCCAATAAAAATAGAAATTATAGTCTTTTTTGCATAATAAAACCATAATTACCTGCTTCCACTCATTACGTATCCAACAGCTTCAAAGGCTTGGATTTGTTCACTAGTTAGGCCTATTTCACCTCTTCTAGGAATTCGCTTGCCTTCGGCAACATAAGCTGCCATTGCAGCACCTTCTCCAGGTAACAAAGCTTTACCATAACTATGTGCAAAATAAAAATAAATAAGTAATTAAAACTTTAAAAAATCATTTTATTCTACAGTGAAAATAAAATCTACTGGTTTATTATTTTTTTTAGCAAATTATATTTTTGACACTTACTCTTTAGCAGACAGTTGAACATGAGTTTTTGGTAATGGCCCAACAGATGTATCTTCTTCTCCTTCTTCTAGTTCTGAAATACAAAAAAAAAAATAATAATATAAATTTCATGTTATGATTAGCTTTAAAAGTCAAATACAAAGAGCTGTGGAGATCAGTTCTAAAAGTCAGATAACATCTACGGGACAAGAGCAACTGCTTTTATCTAGTGGCTATGTTACAAAGGCTTCTAATTAAAAGGTTCCAAGTTCTATTTCGAGCTAACATCACCTACCACAGAGCTTAACATCATTAGTTATATATTTCTTATATACAAAAATGAATTCCCAGCAATTTCAAAATGAGACTTGGAGTTTAAGTAAAAGAATTTTGTAAGCAGAATTTTAACAAGCAACATCATCTGTCTCAATTCTGCAACAGAAAGGCAAAACCATGAAATTATTTCCCATCAACTTCTACTAAAAATAAAGAGGAATGCGAGTGCATGTGTTAGCACTTGGTGGGACATAGTTTGAACTAAAGTTATGAAATGTGAACAGATATTCTTTAGCAGATGGAAATGTACACCTTGAAGTGATGTTTAAAATTTTAATTAGAATTTAAATTAAAAGGAAAAGTTTTGAATTTTCTCTACCACAGTTTCCAAAAAAATATTCAATCATAAAAATTATTTTTATGCAGTTTTGAGTTCAATAAATTGTCTATCCAATTATACCATTTGTGTGTGTGTTCAAATATTTCATGCATATTTTATAACAACACACTTCTCTGTTGTGGTGTTCAAATCCTTTTAACTGTTGTTTTAATATTTCATACTGAACTTTTTTTCCTCCAAATTTTTGTGATTAAGTTATAAAGGTTTGGCTTTTCTTTTTCTAATTCATATTCCAAACTTAATGGAACATTTTAAAAATGATAAATAGTAAAGAAGATGAGCAAGATAACTTCTTCAAGATTATAACCAAAATTAGAATCAATGATTCATGCTAAAAGCCACATCATACATTGTTATACAAGCATCAGAATAAGATTTCACAGTTATTAAAAACAATTATATATTTAAGACAAATTTCAACACATAATTGCTTATGATTGCAATTAACTTTGACTTAAAAACAAAGTTGTTTGATTTAAATTTTGGAATTATTTTGAAAAAAATGAGTTGCAGTACCTAATGCAACTACATATACACTATCAAATAATATTTTCAAAAACTATAGACATAGAATCTTTATTAGATCATAAAGAAATATAGGAAAAACAGGCAAAGATGATATCTCTTGAAAAGCATCACAAAAAGATGCAAATGGAAAGTTTTAAGACTCATTTTAGTAAAATCAATTTTTTTCTTTCAAAAATGTAATTTTATTACAGCATTAAAATGCAGATTTATTTATTCATTAATTTTAATTACTTTGATGTGAATTCATTATTCATCCTTAAATATTATGAAATTAATTTTTTCTCACAACAAAGGTGGCATAAATTGGGCAGAAACACCAAATAAATAAATAATTGGTATAAATTCCAAACTCATCAAAATAGCATGTCATGACATTAGAACAAATTGTGTCACATTTCGAAATTCCAGTATATCTGGAAGTAAGTGAGAAATCCTTTACAAAATTCCATCGCAATAAACATTAAACTAAATAAATAAATGCTGCTAAATTACCCTTGATAATGCATTAGGAAAAATTATTTGAAAATATCTAAAAGTAATATATATTTTAAATATGAAGAATGATATATATATATATATATATATATAGTCTTGTTTTAATTTGAGAATATACAAAACCAAATCTCTCCCCCCCACCTCCAATTTAAAAATTCTACAAAAGAGCTCAAACTAATACAGTGATCCATTTGTATGACGATAAACTTACATACAATATTTTCTTTGGATCTGGAGGGTTTCTATATACATGATATATTTTCAACCTACTGACAACAATATTTTCTTATAGATGCATTTGTTAATACTGATTGACAATTTTGCAGCTTTAGAAAATTAATATATCTCAGACTCGTTCTTCTTACTCAGAAAGGTCAAGATAAAGTCAAAAATATGAAATAATTATGAAATTAGATCAAAGGAAGATAATTAGAAAATGGACTCAAATAGAGGTAGGGGATTAAGTATTATTATTGGAATATGCACAGAGGTTTATTCTTTCTCTGCAAACTGGCATTGTTGAATATGTTTCATTGTAATTAGATTTGAATAAACTATTTGTTTTGGTTTTGATGCATTAAAACTTTGAATCTATAATAGCATTACATAAACTTGAAAATATATGATTATAATCAGAATCTCATGAAACAATAAAAGCAATATAAATGTTATTAAAAAGTGTGGCATTTTTCAGTAGACATAAGTCCTTTTTAAGGGGAATATTGAAGATGCTGTATATGAAGGCAAAAAGAAAATGATTCAATAGTGCCTTAAATGACAATATTGATAAAGTTATTCTAATGGTTTCACAAGATGAGAGTGCTAAACTTGATCATTAGAGTGTTAATTATTTCCAGAAAAGTAATAAAATTTATATCCTTGCTAGTTAACAATGATTTAAAAATCAATTACATATAACCTCCTTTTGTATTTTCTCGCTTTTACTGCCTATTTGACTATTTGAAGATGAATAAATTTGTACAATAAAATAGTATATTAGTGCATGTACATAAACTTGGATGTACAAACATTCAAACTGTCAATAACAGTATTTTTCTATGTCTATTATATTGTTATAACCAAGTTGATTGTATTAAATAAACATTAATAAATTTTATAAGTACTTTTCTTTTCAACCCAAGTTTCAAATTCTTTTAAATCTTCAGAATCACTGGAGCTAGATGATTCCTTTTTACTCTTCTTAGCCTTCTTTTCTTTCTTTTTCTTCTTCTTTTTCTCTTTTTTGGATTTCTTTGTTTTATGCTTCTTCTTGCCTAAATAAATTCAGAAAAAAATTATATTATTCAAGTATTTAATACAAACTTAACCTCGACAATAAAGGAAAAAAAATTATATAATATAAATTATAACACTTCTGAATAAAACATGTTTTCCTATTCTTATATTTTCTGCAATGAAATAAGAAGATAAATGCAATAATTTTCAACAGTAAATATTTTTTAAATAATAAAAACAATACTTTTAGATATAAAACCAAACCTGTAATAAAAGAATTTTTTATGGTTTAATATTACTAATTAGTATGTTTTTTTAAATTAAATTTAAAAAACTGAAACACTGAAATCTTTAATTAAATTATAAATTGAGATTTTAATAGTCTTCTTTCTTTGTTTACATGACATAAAAAAAATTATATTTAGAATGCTGATTATTACATCTTTCACAAACCTAACTCGCACAAATCTCCAATTACTTTAATTTTTAATGTAGAACATAAATAGAAATACACAAGCAAGCAAATAAAAAACAAAAATTCAGTTCCATAAAAATATACATATGGTATTAGTAACTTTCTGTATCATACATTTTTTGAGCTTTATAAATTGAAACTCGAACATATTTTTACTTAATTTTTAAACTTTATAGAATAATTTGCAATTTTGCACAGCCAAATTAACCCAATTTCTGCTTGATTTGGATAAAGTGTATTATTACATAAAATATTTTAATTGACAAAAGTTACTGAGAAATTTTGGGTTATACAAAAGCGAATGACCCAAATGAAAATTTATATATTTGACTTCAAGGGCTAATGTGTAAACACCGAAACAAAGCATCTTAGATCCCCAAATAGAACACAAACATTACTATTTAACAAATATGGATTAGAAAACTCAAATTAATTAATTAAAAAAATCAGCATGAAATTCTAAGAGACAGAGTGAGCAATTTTGACCACCAGTTAAAATTCAATTCAATTTAAAATAATCTAGTTAAGGGATAATATTTTTGTTAACAATTAAAACTTAGATAGTTAGCCAAATATTTCAATATAACAATAAATTTCATTTGTTTTATAAATCAAATATTAAATGTGAAATCAGAAGTAGTATGAATATCACATGTACAAGAATTAGAGTTGAGGAACTAAAAAAAATCACAACTTGCAGAGTAAAAAGAATTCAGCTCAGTTGGTCAAATTTTCAAACAAATTATATTTAAAATACTTATTAAAGGCAAAATATCAGAGATATTTCAATAAATAGGTATTTTAGATTTTGGATGATATAATATCAAACATATATTTAAACTTTGAATTATATGTTTGATCAAATACAAAATTTGTGAAAGTAAAGGAGAAACAATTTACAAATCTCAAAATTCCCAATTAGAGAAAATAAATAAAAATCTGGGATTCTGGACATATTTAGATCACCAATCACTTCCAATGAGTGTTTAGGAAGCAGATATTCTGTATGATATAGTTTTAATCAATTGAAATAATTCCTTTAATTTTAACACAATAATAAACTTAATCAAAATATTGATATTTGGATATAAAATCTCACCACTATGCTTGCTTTTCATCTCTACTCTCTGTTTTTCATCCTCTGTATCATTTTCATCAGAGCTGAAATATAAAGAAAATAATGTCAAAATGATCTTTCAACAAATGAAACAAGTTTATATTGCAAGCTGTAAGTATTCAGAATCGAAGCACACACTATACAAATAGCATAATACAAAAATGAACACTTCAAATACTTACTCAGAAATTTTACCAGGAGAAGTACCCCATATTGTTGGAACTCCTCTTGCTCCTATTTTCTCTCTCTCCGTCCTTCTTCTATAATATACATAAAAATATGTTCAATATATAAAATATACTTTTGTTAATCTAATGTATAAATTACCATAATTAATACAGAATACAAATATAACAAATCAAAGAATTTATATATAAAAATGTTCATCCATTAGTCGAGAAAGCTTAAACAGTAAAATATTTAATTTCTATCAAAAACAGTCTTTTCTCAACCTCCTTAATTGCAGATTAATTTATAATCTAACCTACTTTAGCAGAGGATAATCAAGAATAATAAGCATTTAGTTTCAGTCAGAGCATTTTATGACAATTCTCCTATCATTCTATCAATTGTTATATCTGCATATAGGATACATATAAACATTCAACAGGTCAGACCATTTGATAAAGAATTGAAGCTAAGAAATGTGCACTACAGAATGAATTTTCTAAAATTTTAATTCAAATTACAGTTAATCAAAAGATCAAAAACACATTTTGTAGCTTAAAAATAATAAATTGTATACTATTATAAAAATCAACAAATTATATTTTTTGCAGATTAAAAATAAGGTGCAAGTGCTGAGTTAATGAGAAAAAGCGGTAACAATTAAACTAAATTCTAAAAAAAGATTAAAAAAATTCCAAAAGGAAATTATTTAGAGAGAAATAATTAATAATGAAAAACATGAAAATAAACCGTTAAAATTTAGCATTTTTGATAACTGAACTAATACACATAGTTGAGTATTTTGAAATTAATGGAAACACAAGGGAACTGAATCATTTCATTACAAGAATATGCATGCATGCAAGAATTCATTACAAACTAATGCAGCATCTTATGTTTCACCATCTTACATTCAACTGAGATATTTTCTTTTTTTAGTAAAAAGATGGACACTGGAATCAAAATTAAATTAATGACATATTTCATACTCATCATGAAAACACAAAGTGAATATATAACTTATTCATAAAATCCTCCAATTTCTATGATTTTAACATATATATTAGCATCACTAAAAATAAAACATTTATAATTTGTTTTCTATTTTTTTTTTTAAGAACATGCTATCTCAGCTTATATTTAGGTGAGGTATAGTAGTCTTTTCCAAGCAATAAGATAGACAATAGATAACATTAAATTAATATGCTATCCTAGAGAGTAACACAAAGTGTCTTCATTCTGTTTTCATAAAAACCATCAGTTGATACAAATTTTACTCTATAATTAATTATCTGAAAGTAGAATGCAAATGTTAAAAATCAGAGGATTTCTAAATCTAACTAATTACCTGTCCATAAAATCTTCTTGGGCTGCCCAGTTCTTCCTATTTCTTCCATAATTTCGATCTCCTGCATCATCATATTCACCAAATTTTCTAGAGAAATTATCTCGAGGATCATGAAAATTTCTTTCTTCATAACTACTTTGGGGATTTTTTGGCATTCTATTATTAGGAGCTTCACCTGAAGAACTTTCTGAAGAGGGATGCCTCTTCTTTGACATTTTATGTTTCTTAACTGGAGAATCTTCATGAAATTTCTTAGATGGCTTTCTATCTATTGATGGAGAGCGTGAATACCAACCATTCTTCATATGACTCCCTTTATTACGAGATATGTATGAGGGGGAATGTGATGTTGATTGCCTACTGTGACTTTTAGGAGGAGAAACAGATTGATTACGGTAATTAGTCTTAGATGATGGTGATCTAGATTTGCCTGCCTGATATTTACTATACTTATGTGAAATCTTTTCATCAACAGATGAAGAACGTGAACGACTATAAGCATTTTTTACATGATTTGAAAACGATCTTGAATATTTCCCATTTTTGTGATGGGAATGCAAAGGGGATCGAGATTTATCATTTCTGTGATGCCTTTTAGGAGAAGATGACTTTGACCTGGAAAAACGATGGTTTGATTCTGGGGATATAGAATGATTTTTACGCTTATAAGAAGAATTAGTGGGAGAAGATCTATGGCTTTTATGATATCTTTTTGGAGATCTTGATCTTGAATGATTGCGATGAATTGATTTATATGGTGGTGATTTGGAAACAGATTTTCGGTGGTGTTTATGTCGTTTTCTTGAAACCTTATGAGAGTGATCACTCTGGGAAGCAGAGTCTGCATCTGATTGTGACACCATCTTTTTCTGAAATGAAAGAAAATAAATAATCTATGTGCCAAATTGAGGTGTAATAAGGAATATGAGAATGAATCTTATATGACAATTGAATAAAATCAATTTTATTCTCAAATATTTAATATTATTCAAACACTGATATTTAAATAATAGATTTTACATTGAACATATTCAATGTTAAATCTACAATTAATATATGTTCAATCTTTGTGAAAGTGAACTGCAAGTTCATTTTCACGAAAGTTTTACACTGTATGATGTTGGCTTCTACTTAATCTAATGACAACTTTTATCATTAAATTTCAATTTAATAATAAACAGAATAATTAATTTCAGTTCATTAAATTCTCAATTTGATTGAAATTATTTATAATAACAAAATTTTAACTAAAAATTATTACTCTTTATTTAAAATTTAACTCAGATTATTTTACTTGTAACTACTTTCTCCATCCCTTCCAAAGAGTGAAGATTTGGATTTTTTTTTTCATACTTAATAGTTATTATTTAATATACACTGAATAAATTTCTGGAATTTCAATTACTGCTATGGCAATTACAGTTCAGTATTAATTTTAAAAGCAAGCATCAATGAAATATTTTTAAAATTTTTTTTTTATTTTAAGCATTGTTTAAAAATTTCATCCATTTTTCTTTTCCATACCGTATTTGTCTATTTATATACATTCAATCACTTCCTCATCTTAAATCTCCTTTTCTACAATAATATATGAAGCATAAAGCTGCCTCCAAAATATTATGTATATCATGCATTAGAATATTCACAAATATGTAAAATATTAATTCATGTATTTATTCACAATTACACAAAAAAAGGCAGCATTTTAATATAATTAATGATACTTATTTTTATTTATTATCTTTCTAGTTTTTTGTTTGTTTTAATTCAGTTTCCTATCTTATTTTTTCATCTATTTGTTATTGTTGTTTATGTATCCAGACAGTATTCAAATTGCAATTGACAGTTAATTAAACTATACTAAAATAAGGTCTAAGAAGATAATTATTAGAAATTATATCCCTGTTTAGTGGCATATCATGATCTTATTACTGATTAATTTTTCTTTGGTGAAGCTTATGCCAAAAATTAAAATATGAATAAACAGTGAAGAACCAGTTATTTACTTTCTCCGACAGCGAATTTTTATGAAATACTAAAGGTATAACTAAGTAATCATTCTAAAATTTCATTCAAGTTCATTACTATTACACATATATATGCTTTGATACTTTTAGAAACGAAAAAATTTAATAAATTGAATTTGTTTGGAATGGGTGACAAGTATGTGCTTTCTGTTATAAAAATAGTGCATTATATATCATTAAATGCTATTTTTTTTTCATTCATGCAAAACTAAGTTTCAGTGAAGAATAAAGTTTCAAATGATTATTATTTATTAATAATTATTATTGACGCATGCAATTCTAAAAACCTAAGTTTAAAAATAGAATCATCGAACAGAAAATTAAATAAATAATAAGAATATTATGAAATTAAAATAATCAAAAATGAAAACGAAAGCATTTTCTACGCAAATAGCTTCTTAAAACATGCCAACTATTAAAAAGATCTAATTAATATCATTAAAAATAAAAGAGCATAAAATCTAAAAGCCTAATTTTAAAAACAGAATCAACAAGCAGAAAATTAAATAACAAGAATATTATGAAATTAAAAAAATTGATTAATCAAAAATCAAAACGAAAGCATTATCTACGCAAATAGATTAAAACATGCCAACAAATAAGAGATCTAATGATTTTATTTCAGTAAAAATAAAAAAGCATACGATTCTAAAAACCTAATTTTAAAAATAGAATCATCAAACAGAAAATTAAATAAGTAATAAGAATATTATGAAATTAAAAAAAAAACGAGTAATCAAAACGAAAGCATTTTCGATGCAAAAAGTTTCTTAAAACAAAACTAACTAACCAAAAGATCTAATTATTTTACTTCAGTAAAAAAAAAACGCTTCGGAGCAAAAGATATTTGTACTTACGTTACAATTCCTCAGAATTTAAAGAATTAAAAACAAAATTACGATACATAAACACATAAAATAAAACTGAAATTAATCCAAATAGCAAACAGATTTTTATTTGCTTCAGTTCACTTTGATATGTTTGCTTTGCTAAAGCGAATCCAGTGAAATAGATAGTAGAAATTGAAAAATCTCTTTCTACTTATACAGAATAGTTCAAATTTTCAGAAAGATCTCTTCGTTTATAGTAGCTAATTTTCCATTACTTTTATCCTTTCAGGTTAATATTTATTTATTTTCAAAATTCGTTCATTTGGATTCGTATTTACTATCTAGTATTTGTAATCATGACAGCACGTGTGTGTTTTGCGCTATTTGATTCGAGATAAATCAACTTAATTGTGTACATAATTTAAAAAGTTAAAAAAATTAGTTGGCACAAGGGTTTGTACTTCTTTCTTTGCATTGAACTTGAAAAGGGTGTAAATAATTTAAAAAGTTAAAAAAATTAATCTGCAAATTTAGTAAAAGTCTGTGTACTTCTTTTTGCATTGAACTTGAAAAGAGTGTATAATTTTCGCGATTGTTATACATGGCCAAGAAAAGAATTCTAAAGCGAGATGATGAAGAAGGATCTACAAAACGTGCAAGCCTCAGATCTCCAAATTCAGTGAGCTATTTTAATATTTAAAAATATATATGTGCTCATTGTTTATGCCAATTTCTGTCAATTGTATTCAAGAGTATCTTTAGATGGAAGTTGACATATTAAAAACATAAGTTAATCTGAGCTCCTTGTTTATAAATAAACTTTTAAATAATTTTTGAAACAGTTTTTTCTTTCAAACAAACTTATGTATGCATAGAGTAATCTAGTTTAATTAATAGTTATATAATTATTAAAAAAACTTTATTTTTAAGAACAAATTTGTGAAATCTTTCATAAAATAGCAACTAAATTAAAATGTGATATAAGCAAACTATATTTCTTCAAAATAAATAAGTTGCCATAACTTAACTACAATTTTTAGTTAATATTCAGTGATCATATTGACTAACAAAATGTATTACAATGTAAGTGGTGGTATCATTTGACATATTTTAACAAACAAATAAATAAATAATAATCTGTACTCTATTCTTTAGTTTTTTTTAGACTTAGCATGCTCAACTGTCGTGACTATTCATTGTATCAAAAAATTTGTTGCTTTTATGGAATTTTTAAAGGTCTAATAATACCAAATTTATCCACCTAAGTTGGATTTTTTTCCCTTCTTAGTAGGCCAATAATGATATTCTTCCAAAGGGATCCGAGCGAGGTACAGGAAAATGATAATTGTATTTTTTGTAGTTGATTTTAAATTGTCCTAAATCGCTTGATTTTCATTATTAATTTGATAAATTCATTGTAGAAATGAAAACTGAATGTAATAAATGTATTGCATCATGTTTATAACATGTTACATATATATATATATATATATAATATATGAAATATGGGTATCTCAAGATAAAATAAAAATGCCCTTAATCATTTAGGTTTCAATTAAATTTTTCGTAAACATACTATTCATGCAGAAGTGGAAGAAATATCCATTTGCATCAAGATATATCAACTAGATTGTGAATTAAATTTTGTAAAATTTCCTAAAATTGGTTTTAAAAAACAAAACAAAAAAAAATATGCATTAAGATATATCAGCTAGATTTTGAATTAAATTATTTAAAATTTTCTGAAATTTGTCAAAAAACTTAAGCGAAATTTCTTAAATTACTTTCAAAGCTTTCCTTGTAAAATTGGGTAAAGTAGCATTGAGGGATTTTTTAAAATTTTCTTTCATGTTAAACATAACACATTGCAGGAAATTATAAATACTTTCATGAAAATATAAATAAGGAAATTAAATTTTTTTCCCCAAAAGTACATGTTTTAGAATTTTATTAATACTTAGTATTCTTGCAAATAAATCAACTGTAGATAAATTTGGAATGATTTGTTGTTTGTTGAAATACTTTAAAATTTAGATTTATTTTTCGTTTTTTCAACTGAATAATGGAAGATTGTTAGTATTTACGTTTCTCTGATAATACATATGAATGCAAATCTGTAGAAGGAATACAAGAAGAGTAAAAAATAATTCAATCTTATAATTTCATTCTGTTGACATTAATTCCCACTGAAAAGCATTTAACATTTTAAATTGTTAACAGTTAATTCAAAGCATCATATGAAAATTTGATTCATTGAATGTTTGCATTTTATTTTAAAATAGTCATTATGATTATATATATACATATATATATATATATATTAGTTATTACCTGCGACTTTGTTCATGTGGAAATTTTGATGTATATATACGAAAAACAATCAAATAATGAAAAATAAAAATAATTAAACCTAACCTAAAAACAATACAATTTTATAACAAAAACATACAATTAACGTATAAACAATTTATTTACATTGTGTACCCAAAATAAAACATAACAGCAAATAAAGTCTGTATTTCTTTGAAATCAGGTCAAATCCATTTTATTTATTGACTGAGATATCTACAACAATATTACACACGTAATTTTTAAACTTTTAATTGAAATGAAAACACAGTTGTCATCATGCGCACACACAGTTGATGTCGCGTCAATCATGCGCAAACTGTCAACTTCAATTGGCGTAATGCACATGTCTAACTTTCCTACGCCAGTTGTGCTAATGCAATGCAGATTAGAAATTTTTTATTTCCTTTATTCTGTTTTCTTTTAATTTAAAAGTACTTCAGAATTAATCTGAAAGATTGATTAATTAACATTTGATTTTAAATACATCAAACAAAGAAAATTAATAGAATTAATAGAAAATTATATTCATCTTGCAGATAATTTTCCTATAGGTCAGGATTAATGTTTTTATTTGAATTAGAATAATCTGAATTTATTTACAAAGACAGCTGTATTGATGGTTTCCCCTAGAAAATATAATTGTATATTTTAAAAATATATTACTTCTCTCAATTCAATTAGTGTTATCAATCGATTTTATCAAAATTTTTAAATTACATTAAAGAGTATTTTATGTAAAATCATATTCAGTAATCACTATTTTTGTATATATTAGTTGTATGCATCAAACAATATGAAATAGTAGGGTTTTTTACTATCATCCCTCTCAGTTTAGAGAAAAAAATAAAAACAAGAATTTTCATTTAAAGCTTTGCAAATTTAAATATTCTGCAAAATTTCATAATATAGTTATTTCTACAAAATTTATATTTAATTTTTTTTAAAGTGTCAAGCTTATAAAATCTCTTGCACGAACATAAGTTCATTGTTGGGTGTGATTTTCAAACAATTGTTTTATATTGATTGTAAATATTATGAAACTCTTAGCATGAAAGTATAAGGAGAAAAAGGAAATTTTGAAAGATTAACAAGGGAAGATGCAAATATACAGTTCTAGTTGATTATAAGCATCATCATAGTGCTTTTAATAGAAAATGTGTCTTCTACAAATACTATTTATGTAAGAACAATAGGTTTACAGAATGTATAAATCGACAATAGAATTAATAATTAAATTATTTATATAATTTTCCATTAAACTTGTGATAATTTCTTTAAAAAATATTGTTTTTTTTTTTTTTTTCATTTATAAACTTTAATAATTTAAATAGTTTTATAAAAGTATTAATTTTTCCTACTAATAAAAGGAAAGTCAGAAATTAAGATAGATGTTTATATGATGTTCACAAATGGATCAAGTATTATTCATGCCATTGGATTCTTCATATGCATTTGAAAAATAATGTTTATTTAAGGATTTTCTTTTTTAAATCTTTATGAATTAATAATTTCATTAGATGAAATAAAAATTAAATTTATAATTCAGTACTTTACCATTATCCAGATGCAATGAAAAAACGCCAAATAATGTAGAATACCGCCAAATTTTTACAACACTTCATTCGACAACTTAGCCTGCATTTGTTCATATTGGTGACATTTGTGCCTGGATAGTGGAAAAGTACTTATGATTCTTATTAATTAATTCCTTTTCTATGGTTCTTTATATAAAGTTCATGATTTATCAATTTTTTTATTGATAAAGTAGAATTTTTTTCTCTTATTACTATTATTTGTCTATTCATCTCATTTGCAAAATTTTTGTTGGGAAGTGATAAATTAATTAATATTTTTTTTTATTTTCAGGAAAGAAGTGTTCTAAATGATGGTTTGCTGAATTTGTATAAAAAAGAACTTGATTGCCAGAAAGAAAAAGCTTCCAGTTCTCAGGATGAATCTAATACAGAAAATAAGGTTTCCTTTTAATTGCTTAGTATTTGTATAACCATTATAATACCTTGTTCAAAAATAGTATCATTATGTAATAAGCATTTTTAATATTTCATTACCTATTTTCATGGATATAAATTCTTATTTAATGCATTAATTTCAATATTTAATCTAGTGAGTATGTTACTAATATTTTATCTAAAAAAATTCTGTTATGTATTGACTGAAAAAAAAAATTAAGCAGGGAGAAGCAGTATAAGTATTGGAGTTTACTAATAAGTGTGTTAAATAACAACAAGTATAATAAAAAAATAATACTATATTATAATGAATTCCTTATTAAAATGGCCTCAATTAATTGATATTCTTCCATCAAATTCTCCAATCCTTGTTTATGTAGGATCTTTCTCATCATCTCCCTGCAAACCTCCATATATGGGCAAAGATTACTTGAATTGGAGTGAATGTAAAAATTTCTTGTTATCTTGGAAAATTCTGGTGATTAGACTGAAAAATGAATACTTTTTTTAAAATATAAATTTTGACAAATTTTAAAGAAAATAGTCATAAAAAGAGAAACACTCATGATAAAAAAAGAATATTAAAACCTTTTGCAAGATGAATTTGAATGCATTATTTTTGTAAATGCTAGTTAACATTATTTGATTAAATGCTAATGATTGTAGTGCAGGACTTGCTCTTGTTCAGTCAGATGTATTTAAATTGCATCAAAACCTTTCAAATTGTTTTATTAAAAATTAATACTGTTACTCTTAATTTAATGTTTTACTTACCTGATTAATAGAGAAAAAATATTATTAGATACTAGCTGAATGTTTGCAAAATAGATTGCATATGTTAGTCATTCAATTAATTGTTATAAAACTCATAAAATTTTATAGACTTAAACTAAAAGAAAATTTCAGACTCAAAAATAGTTAAAACAGATTAGATTTATATTCTTTTTAAACACATATTATTTATTTTGTAATCTAATGATATAATGCATACCTGAGTGATATCAGCTGTTTTCATAACTTCTAGTGATCAATTTGCTGCAAACCCCCATTGTAAAATGCGTAAATGATATTTTAGCAAGTTATATATATATATATATATATGTAGAGAGAGAGAGAGAGAGAGAAATCTGTGATAAAGATTAAATTCTTTATGTTGTGTGAATAAGATTTTTAGTTAATATAAATGTTTCTTAATTTACAACCTTTAATATTGTTTTATGACACTTTTATTGCTTTAAAGATTGCCTTTATATTACTGTAATTAGTGGTAAGTTTCTAAATTCACTAAAAGAATATAACATATTTTTTATTTTATCTTGCAGTCTAAAGAAAATTCTATAGAAACTTCCAAAACACCATCAAAATCAGGAAAGCGAAGTAAAATTGCTGGTAAATATCTTTGATTGTTGAATTTTATTTTTTACTAGACTGACATGGCATTCTTTATGCTACTTAAAATATTTGGGGGGAAAAAAAGCTTTCAAATCTCTTAATGACTACCTATTTTAACTTATAAAAATGTAACACTTTTAGTTGACTCACCATATTTCAGTATTCACTGTATTTTATGAAATGAATTTGGGGTATATTTAGACTTCTAAGTTTAGATTTTTTGTAGTTTTCAAAAATGTTACAAAATGAAGTAAATTCCAATATTTTAAGATTTTTTTCTTTTGAAATTTGTTGCCAATAATCACAAACACCTATTAAAGCAAATATATTGTTAAATTTTTATCTTAAAATTTTATTTAAAATGGCAGAATAATTGATATTTCTATTTTCCAAAAGTCCATTTACTGATATTGAATATTTTAGATTTTTTGGGCCATTAAAATTAATGACACAGATTTGAGTAAAATTAATGTTCTTTAGAATTAGGATGAAATGATTCAACATGATAGATATATTTATTTTTGTTCAGTAAAAAGTTTTGGGTTTACTCAAAGTGGTATTATTTATTTGTAAATGGTTTAAAAGCTCTTATTCTTTTTAGTTGACACATATGTTCCGCATATTAAAGATTCTTAGTTCTATTAATCATTTAACTTGTGAATGGAGATGAATGGCTTCATTTTAACAATATATTTTATAGAGATCATAGCTTCATTCAGCAAGAAAATGTGAAGCTATCTTATAAATGTATTGATGCCAAAGTTTGAACATTAGCATGGTCTGTCGTAGACTTATTTCGATTATCAATGCTATATATGGGCTAACTTATATCACATCTATGTATATGTTTAGTTTAAAATATTTTCTATTGACATTTGATCCTCTTTTTAAATTTTCTTGAAACGACAATAGAAAATTAGTGAGTTTCTTTATCAGAAAAACTAATTTTGAATTATTTATATTAATTTCTCATGCATATTGCATCATGGCAATTTTTTTCAAAATTTTTTTATTAGGTTAGAAAATTTTTTCCATATACAAAACTTAACTTAGTTTTGGTATTTCATTCAATTTAATAAAACAATCTTTTTGATCTGATGGCTGTGGGGAATGTTTAATAAATTAAAAATCATGCTCCAAAGTTTTGTAAAGAATGAAACTTGTAGGGTTCCCTCCCCTCCCTACCCCATTTATATTAAGAATTTTACATGGAGCATATAAGCAAAAATTTTCTCTACCATTTAGAGTACGGGAATTTCAAAAGAAAATTTTGATTATTTCAGTAAAAGATCTCGAAAAATTATTGTGATATTATATTTCATAATAATATATTGCTTTTGAATTTAAAATTCTGATTCTAGAATTTTTCAAGTTTTCAAATAGTTAAACAGATTTTAGAATTCTACATGTTTAATTGAAGCATGTGTGAATATCTGAAAGCTGTATTATTATTTTTTTCTTATTAATTTGAGATTATATATTTAAATTTGTAATCATATCGTAACTCATATTCCAGTATCCTATTTAAAATTTGAGATATGAAGCAAAGTTCTCTTTTCAGATTAAAAAATAGCAAATAATGCTAAATACCTGAATATTGAAATTTCAGTAATCATTTTTGTACAATTTTTGCTTTTAAATTATGACAATGATGCTTTTTAATTAAAAAAAACAATTTTGTGATAGAAATGTAATATTTTAAGAACTAAAATGTGTATTTGTCAGTTTTATTCTAAAATTATTTTGTATGTCATTGTTTAGATATTTTATATTATTGAAGGGCATGTTTTAATGCTTTAAAAAATTTCCAATTTTATTAATATGATATGCTTTTTCATATATTTTTTTAATAATTTATTTATACCCTGCGAATTTTTGTCATGAATTTATTATATAATTCTTGTTATTTCATAAATTTTTAGCTTTAACTCCTAAACAATCAACTGTGAATTTTGATAACATAGGTGGATTGGACAAAGTTCTTAAAGTATGTATTAACTTGCATTTTGTTGATTTTCTAATATTTTAATATTTTTCAATAATTTTTATTCTTATGTCAGTAGTTAATAATATCTCTATTAAAATGTTTATTTTACACCATTAAAACCACTATTTTCTGGCTGTGTATTCAATAAAACACATTCATGGCCTTGATGTAAAAAAATATTTAGTCAAAAGTTTTTGTTTTAGTATTTAAATTATATCTGATGAATGGAACAAATATGATTTGCTTTGTCCTGCTATGACTTCAACATTATGTATTTGGTTAGATGTAGAATGCATTACAATCCTGGATTATTGTTGAATCTTTTTTGTAAAGCAAGCCAATATTTTCTTAAGAGGTTAATAATAAGAATTAAATTGACTCCATGTTTCTATTCAATGTCATAAAATGCTGATTATGATTCTTAACTGTTTTCTTTTAATAAGAGATCCTTTATATTTTAGAAAATCCTTCGTATGATTAGGCATTATACAGCATTACCGTTGTATAAAAAGAATGATATTTCACCTGTATCTGGCATTCTACTCCATGGCCCTCCTGGATGTGGAAAGACATACATAGCTCATGCAATTGCAGGGGTAAGTATTTTTTACTGATTTCATTTATTAAAATTAAATGGAGAGACTTTATTTATTCTATTAGATTTGATGAATGCAAATTTGTTTGTTCATAATTATGAGGTATTTCTTGAATTATCTTTCAAAATAACTAACTATAGGACTTAAGTTGCTTGTTAACAGAATCAAAATTTATTAGATATTTGTTTGTTTGTAATTGAGTTTTGCTACCAATATGATATTCTTGCTGACTAGGTACATGTTAAATCTATTGGAACCAATCTATCTTCCTCTGGTGTAGTAGAGCAGTTTGTAGAAGGGATGTAGATTCAAATGTTCTCCTTGCTATTTGTGAAATATTTTATTTCATATCAAATATCCCTCATGCAAATTTCCAATGAAGTGTGTTCAGTTTCACTAATTAAATACAACTAAATAAAATTTACATTTTTTAAAATTTGGAAAGAAAAGAATAAGAATTTGATTTTTTAAAAAATTTATATAAAACATTGTATAATTACTTTTAGTATTGAGTCATTTAATGTTTCAAAGTAAAAGAAAAAAATAATTTTGAAAATGATTTTTATATATATAATTTCAAATGTAATACAAGATATTATTTTGAGATATAGTCTTAATAAAACCTGACATAGAGATCCTCTATGCAGTTTTGCCAAACATTTTAAATGTTTTTCAAAAATCAGTATTAGTAAAAAAAATTCATATGAATGTTAAAAATAGCTTATTTAAGACAGAAATTTTAGTGCTTTATTTATTATTTGAAAACATTGCTTTTTAAAGATAAGATATTACATAAAGAAAGTAAAAAAAATCATGAGGGCAACTAAAAAAATATTAATGCATATAAATAAAACAAATGAAGTACATAATTTTTAGTAAAGTCACTCAAGATCTCATTTTTTAGAAGCAAAAGTTATTTTGGATACTACAAATTGAAATAACAATAATAGTAAAACTGTCATGCTATTTTCATAAATATTCAAACAAGCACCTTTGTACAAAAATATTTTTACAGTTAATGGCATATCATATATTAATTTATAAGATGTTAGGATCATGTTGATATGATAGTAAATTCTTGGTTTGAGTTAATTATCACATCATTTAAGATTCCAAGTTTTAGATCCTATTCCATTGAAAAATAGCCATATAAATGGATCTAATGCATATTACTTCCAAATGTGCTCCCTCTTGTGAGATACAGAAAATTGTAAAGAGATTACTAGTTCAGATGCCCTTATCATCTGAGTGAGATTCAAAATTGTAAGATCTGTTCCAAAATAACCTTTTTGTTCCTTTCAAGTAGAACAGTAATGCAATTAAAATAAACTAAACTTAAAATAAACTTTTTTTTTTTTTTTTTTTTTTTTTGCACACAAACAATTATCCTTGAAAATAATAAAGTAGAAGTATGCACCTCTATTTTTAATGTTGTCTATTTCTTTGATAGGAAATAGGCATTCCAATAATTGAAGTATCTGCTACTGAATTAGTTCGAGGTATATCAGGTGAATCAGAAAGCATGATTCGAGATATATTTTCTGCTGCTTTAGCTACTGGTCGTTGTATTTTATTTATTGATGAAATTGATGCAATTTGTGGTAAAAGAGAAACAAATGAAAATGCTATGTTGAAACGCATGGTAACTCAAATGATCAAATCTTTTGATGGTAAGAGCTCTTCCTTTTCCTTATTTATTTCAATCATTCATGTTTTATAATATAAAATTAATTTAATAAAAAATATTTTTAAAAACATTTTAATTAGTGTATTAAATATTTGTATTGTCTTATATTTGTACTGTCTGTTATTTCTTCCTTTTAAACTAAATATTATAATTCAGTATTATGCATATAACAAAACCTTCATAGTCAATTTTTCCTCAAATTTTAGGCTAGCTGTAATCAAGCGATAAAATCAAAATTTATTGGAATCAATAAATCAGTTGATAATGAAACTCTGAAAATATTAAAATAGTTTTTCATTAAGAGCATGCTAGTGTGCAAAATTTCAAATTTCGCAGACTTGAGCAGTGAAGAAAAAATTGATTACAAAATTCCCTCTTTGCAAAAGCCAAACTAATTAAATAAAAAGGCTTAATGATTTTAAAAAATTAAATTGGAAATCATTATATGGAGCAAGAATTTTAGGCAATAGGTGGTATACTAAGTATGAATATTGAAAAGCATTGGAATTTTAAAAACTAACTTCCCCTTTTTTTCATACATTTATCTTCAATTTGCAAAAGTAATTTTTAAAAAAATCATCACTATGTAAGATGATTTCATTAAACAATTTTACGTAACTATTTTTTAATTAATTTTTTCTTTGTTAACTTTCATCTAGTTTAATTTCCTATTTATTTTTCAATTTCAAAATCTTTATGTAAATAAAGTAAAAGAAAGTTCTTTCTTCATTTTATTATTATTTTTAAATTTATATGCTTTATAGGGCCTCTTTTGTTTCCCCCTACATATGTGCCATCAAACCATACACTATTTCCATTTAGAATAAAATTATAAATGTTTGTATGGTGACATTTTTTAAAATTATGTTATATTTAATTTAACATTGTATTTATTTTTTTTAATTAGTTATAATTCATTATTTATAAATGCTTGACAATGCAATACTTATATCTGTTATTTTCTTATTTTTCTGTTGAAATGATAATTAACTTGCTTTTTGGTTAAAGTATTTTTTAAAATAAAGAAAAAAAAACAGGAAGTTTTTTCCAAATATTTTCAATTCTATATCAAAAGGGCAATTCTTTTTGACACCTTTAATTTTAAAAAAAAAAGTTTTTTACAAAGAATATTGGTGTTAATACCTATTGATTTAATTCAGCTTTAAAAACTAATAAATTTGTTTTACTTTCCTTATTTAAACAAGTATGAAATATTTCCTTTCAAAAAGCTTTTAATTTTCCATTATAAAGTATTGTTTGATTTTTAGAATTGAGTCAAAAAGATCCTGAAGGCAATATTGTTGTGATTGGGGCAACTAACATGCCCGACTCTCTTGACAATGCTCTTCGTCGGGGCTCACGATTCACTCATGAGATAGCTATTGGTATGCCTGATGAAGAAGGACGACTTAGGTAAATTTTTGGTATTGTTATTTAAAAGTGATTATTTAATATTACTCGTTGTTCATGTCTTTTGTTTTTAAAGATGGTTTTGTAGTTGATTTAATGAAATTACTGTGAGCAGTCAATTAATAGGTATCATATATTAAATGCTGCCCATAGATTCACTAAATTGTTTAAGAGAAGTTTGATTCATTTATTTTGGAGTGCTAAAATACTGTTTTTTTATACATTTATTTTTATTTAATTGCAATAATACTTTGTAAATGTCATAACCTTAATTTTTGATTGTCTATTTTTTTACATTAATAATGGTATCTTTTTAAATAATATATTGATAAACAAATATCTTCTTGCAAAAATTCAAAGGACAGAAATTATTAATTTAGTGCATAAGCTATGTTATATAAATAATTGTTAGAGAGTCATTGTAGAAATCGGGCATAAATTATTTTTTTTTTAATTCTATTTACTTAATTCTATTTGTTTGTTGAATTTTTTTCCTGTTCCTCCTTATATAATTTCTTGTTTATATCTCTTTTGGTTCCAACAAATGAATGCTGTATATAATTTCATAAGTTTTACTAATGTGTCAGATGGTATTTTTTTGTTTTTGTTGTTGTTCTGTGCTTTATGCTTTATAAACATATTGATTGTTGTTTAAGCATAAAAAATCTTTTTAAATTTTTTTCATTATTTAAACAGTGTTTCTTTAATCACCTATTATAATTATATTCTTTTTTGCCTTGGAGTTCCCTCTAATCCCCCCCCCCTCTTTCTTTTTTGGTTCCATATCAAGCATATTTTTCGGGATGTAATTTTTCTACTCATTTCATATTCTTTGATTGAAAAATGTAATTTTTCTCAAAAATTGTTTTTTTTTTTCTTGTTTTACTGATTAATTACTAAATTTTGTAGAAATTAAAACTGAATTTTACTGTTGAAGTAATGTTTAAAATATTCATGCCTCTGGAAATCATTTTGTTTGCTAAGAATATTAGTTGTTTTTAACTTCATTTTTTTTCTTTATATAATTCAATATTTATGGCTCTCTTAACACTGTATTTTTAAACAGAAGATTGGGGCAATTGTTTAAGTTGTCTTATTTAGTAGCCCTCTCTCTGTTCTCCTTTTTTTTTGTGCATGAACCTTTCTAATAAAATTAAAATATAATAAGAAAGCATGATTGTACATTTAGCGAAAAACTGTTGTATCTTGCCTGATATAGTGCTTTATAATGATTCTCTTATCCTTAATTTAAAATGTATATTTATTCTACATTATAATTATATAAAATTAAAATTATATGGTATTGTTTGTAATAAAAAGTAATGCTCAGTTATATAAAAATAAAATCGAAATAATCTAATAAAAACTTAATAGCTGAAAATATAGGAATGGAATATTGTTTTTAAAACTTTGAAAAATACATGAAAGGCCATTGTGATTAAAAAAAATTTTGAAAATTATACCACTTGTAGTGGAGTTGAAAAAAAATTATTACAATTTATTCTTGATAGTAATTTTTTAAAATTGTTAAAATTAAAGATAAATTTGTCTAACTAAACTAGTATCTTTGAAAATTATGTATAAATTTGAATTGTAAGGCAGTGTAAAAATCCTTTTTATTCAGTAGTATATTTACAATATATATATATAAAAAAAAAAACGTACAATTTTTTGCTTAAATTTGAATTAAAATTTCAAAAAAGAAGTTTCAAAGTGTACGTTTCTACTCTTCAGTATAATTTTTATCAAATTCCATAACTATTAATCATAATGTATCTTGCCGACTGCTAAGCATATGCATTCTTTATATATATATATATTCATTCTTCCTGTATCAATTGCTTATTTATTATATTAAAATACATTTTGCTCTTTCTGCTATTGATTATTATTCCATGTTTATGTTCATAGACTATTTTGGGATAAGAGTGATCTTTATTTGCTTATATTTGTAATAAAAGAATTCATAATTTTTAAAATTAACAAATTAAGTTGTTTTTTCACTAGCATTTTGAAAGCAATTTGTAAAAAAAATCTTTGTTCAGATGAGGATTTTCACTGGGTTGCTCATCATACTCCTGGATATGTTGGAGCTGATTTAAAAACTCTAGTATCTACTGCTAGGATGAAAGCATTAGATAGGTAAGATTATAAATTGGATATTAGTAAATAATTTCAATAAATAATTATTTTATTTGATGTGTTCTTAATTTATTAGATTTAAATAATATTAAATACATCCACAAAAAAAAAGGAATGCATGAAAGTTGAGAAGGAAAGAGAAGTTGAGTGTGGAGATTCTTGTTATAGAGTAATAGATAATTTCTACCTAAAGTGGTGCAAGCCTTCCTCTTAAATTATTCAAATGCATTGTAAAAATTAAATATT
>JAPMOQ010010593.1:440462-456620 GCA_026543055.1 Argiope trifasciata | reverse complement strand
TATATATATATATATATATATATATATATATATATATATATATATATTCTAAAATTTTTTCCTATTTCACATCCAATGATCCAAAATTTTGTCTTCTGCTATTTCATCACAATGTAGACTAACATATTTTTTTATCACAATCTTTGTATGTAAATTATGCCTCCCATGATAAAGTGTAAATATTTCTTCTGTTTAACCATGCAACTGCTATAATATGTTAACACAAACTCACACGCCCACTCGCGTATTACATTGTTTCAATTTATGAAGTAAAAAAAGAAAAAGGTAATATGCTTTGCAATTTCTTTTGAATTTATTTTTATCCTTTATTTTAATTTTAACTGGTAGTATTAGTATTTTCCTGATCTTTGCTATTTCTTTTCTTTTTTTTCTTAGTTTCACAATTTGAATTTTGTTTAAAAATTAAAAGTTGATTTAATACAATATATTTACTTAATCAAATATTTTATGTTACTTCTTTTCTTAGGGTTGATTCTTCTTTACCATCAGATCAAAATAGTGAAAATATAGAAGATTTTGAAGAACTTCTAGATGCACAACCTTTATCTGAAGGTGAAATTTTATGTTATATCAGCTAAATCAAAAGCAAGCTAACAAACAAGTAAAGATACAAGGGAAATGGGAGATGTATTTGTTTTTATGCCTTAGTAAGAGAATTATCTTTGTACAAGTAGATGAAATAACAAGCAAAACTGGAATTACTATTAATTTGACTGTGAAATAACTTATATGGAAATAACCTATTTAAAGCATAACAAAGAATTTTTTCTATTCTAATTTGCAACTGCAAATTGAAAAAAAAAAAAAAAGACACTAAGATATTAATTTTGTTTTTCATAGAATATGTAATTGCAATTTTTTAAGTTTTTTGTAGTGCTATTCTTAATTTTCTTTTTAATATGAAATTTATTGTCTCGTTAAATAAAAGTGCTATTGTTTAACTAATCATTGTTCTATGTGAAAAAAAAAAAAATGCATCCAGCAATGAAATTTTTTTTTACTCACTATAAATAAGCACATGTGATTGCAATTCATTTACATATATTATTTATGTTTGAATGTTAGGCTAATTTCCTTTTTCTTTATTTTTGCTAAATATTGTAAGGTATGTATGCATACCTTTTTTGCATATAAAATTATGTTCAAATGAGTAAAACTGAAATGATTTTAGTACTATCTACATACAGCAAACTATTTTTGTGCTACCTTCTAAGATAGATTGTGAATGAAACCTGAAAAGCTTGAAATTTTATTTGGAATCTATAAAATGCAATGAAAAATAAGAAATTCAACAGATAATTGTATATTATTTTATGGTGGTATTGATTTCTTCTTTTATTAATTAATTTGCATTCTTTGTAAAATATCATGCTTTACTTGTTGATGATAGACTTAAGTTAGTAGTCAAACATTATAGATTCTATAAATATCTTTAGTTCTTCTTATTACATTATTAGTATTTGTAAAGGGTAATATTATATAAATTTGTTATACTTTGCATTCTTGCTAGAACCCATTTCGAGTGAAGACTCGTGGCCCTTTTTCTGTTACTAAACTTTTTCTTTCAAAATTATTTCATTATTTAAGGGTATAGATAAACACTCAATATAAAGGTAAATACAAAGAAAAAATTATTATAATTATTATAACTTGTATATTTATAAATTTAGAAAAGAAATTACTGACTTTATCAATATGAAATTTACTGTCAATATTTGGAGCGTTTTTAAGTATTCTTTGTATCAACTAAAAATGTTGAATTTTAGTTTGTAGGTTGTCATTGCTGTATTGTTTTGTGATGTGCCTTTCTATTCTCTGCTATTTAATCTTTAACCTTTCTGTATCTAATTTTCTATTTAATGCACTTATACTCAACCCCTAAACATAATATTTTCTAGTTGACACCTTATTATTGGCTAATTTTGCACATGTATAATTTGGTAATATGATTCTTTATAGTTAAGACACACATAACTATAATCAATTATTCATCCTGTATCTGTCTGATTAGAGAAAATCTATTGTATTTTTGATTTGCTGAATGTAAATTTTAAAAAATTGTATCAAATATGTCTGATTATACATTTGTAGTTTTCCATGATATAGTTTATTATATAAACAGTTTTAGATATTCTAATATTTTTGGCTTGTTTTTTATTTGAATGTCTTTCTAAAAATCTTAAATTAAGAATATCTCTTTATGATAGTCAGAAAATGGTTTCAAAAACATAACGACTCGGAAGAAGAAATTGTTCTTACATTAAGAGATTTTAAGGTAATTATCAATTGTATTACAAATTTTGTAATGTTTGTCTTACTTCCCTTCCATGTATTTGATATATACATCATAAAATGAATAGGAGGATTCCTTTCTCCTTGTAAATAAAAAATAAAAAAATGCTAATACGCAAGAAAATGTATTTGGGAGATTTAAGTTAATTAATGGATTTAAACTCTTTGTACAGATTTTAATTTGTAAAATGGAATAAGAAACAGTTAAATAAGATATGCATAGAAAAGCTTACTTGTTTTGTTGAAATATTTTCAGTATTTTATACTTTTAATTTTTTTTTTCAGGCTGCCCTTAAAGAATGTGTTCCTTCTTCTAAAAGAGAAGGTTTTGCATTTGTGCCTGATACTACATGGGATGAAATAGGTTCTTATGACGATATTAAAAAGGAATTGCAAAGAAGTATAATGGTAATTTTATTCTTTCTTCTAAATGATATTTAAAATAATTTACGAATACATTTATGTTAAAATGAGCTACTGACTTTAGCATTATAGTAAATTAAATATAATAATCAGTATTTAGTTCGCTTTCTTCTAAAATTTCAAATTGGGATGATCTACAGCTGAACAAATTGTGTCCTTGAAATATTAAACAGGCAATGGAAAATTCTGCATTTTATTCTCTGTTTGTCGTTTTATGTAATTGGTTGATAGATAATCCAATTAAGATTAAGTTACTACAGTTTGGAACTTCTTTACAGAATGCTAATTTATTTTGTAACTAGGAGTATTTATTATATGGATTCATTATATTTTTAAAAGATGTCAGAATCATATGAACATATCATGGAATAGACTTTTTATTTGCAAGATACAAAATCTAACAATGAAAATTATCAACTAATGAAGGACTAAGATTAATAAATATTTTAGCATTTCCATAACTATTCCAATTATTCAAATAACTTTGCATAAAAGAAATGATATGGATTGAGGCAAGTTATATACTGAAATCTTACTATGATGTGAGTATTCATTTATGTTCTAAGATCAATCAGAATTATCTTTTTGAAAAGCAGTAAACTGAAATGGGAGGTTTTGTCTTGTTCTGTTATAAGAATTGGGTGAAATCCACTTTTGGATTATTTTATACAGTCTAAATAAAGTGGAATATGTAATTATCCAAAATAAAGAGTATTCTAAATAATTATATAAGATAAAAGACAATATGCATTATTAGTGCTGTTCATAAATTTAAAAATTCTATTTCATCCATTTGAAATGCCTTCTTCCATTTACTAAAATAATTCCTTTAAAAACAAAAATAAAATTTGGAATCTAATCTTGCTAAGGTGTGCTGTGTCTTTTGGTCTTCACAAATTCTTTTGCAATGTATATAATTTTTTGATTTTACAAATTTTAGTGGGCAGTAGAGGATCACAAATTTTTTGACCGAAATAAAGTGTCATCAAGTAGAGGTATACTACTGTATGGTCCCAAGGGCTGTGGAAAAACTCTACTTGCGAAGGTATTCTATGATTAATTGTGCACAAAAAATCATTTTTAGTGTTGTTTTGTTCTCATTAATTAGATCTTGTTAACTTCCTTTTGCATTTTGTATAGGCTGTAGCTAATCAGTGTAGCATCAATTTTATTGCTGTTAATGGGCCTGAACTTTTAAATATGGTGAGTTATAATTTACTTATAATTTTTTTTATTGTACATGTAAAAGAAATAAGGAGTTTGTTGCCTTCAAATAAACATAATTCGATGTTTAAGAAAAATCGAGGATACTTGAAATAATCATATTTATTGAAATTCATGAACTATAGAAAAGCACTATAGAAATTTTAAAATGCTTTATGTAAGAATACTGCAAAAAAATATATGATTTTACTTAAAGTAAAGAGTTTATCTTTTTGTAAAAAAATCTAGAAAACATTGTAAAATTTGGCAAAAGTACAAAGCATAGGAAGATATACTTCACATAAATTGGGATTTTAATCTGGTTTATTAATGTTTTCTAATTTTTATTGAATGAATGTTGAACTTTTGGAAAATGTTTTCTTTCTTACTTTGAATCTTCTTTTATTCTCTGCACTTCATGTGTTTTTCTTTTTTTTTACTTACTTACTGTTTTCAGTACTTTTTTTTTTTTTTCTTACTGATAAAAACGTTTTCTTTTAAGAAAGTTTGTTTCTTTTAATGGTATTCTTTGTAGCTAGAAAGAAAAGATGTATAACATCTAAATCTTTTCTGGGAATTGAAAGATGTCATAGGCATCATCATAAAGAAAGTTATGTTTTATGAAAATTTTTGATTATTGGGGATAAATATTTTACTTTGCTAATAATTTATACACATTATAATCTATCGGAATATTAAATTTTGTAATTTGTATGAGTAAGTTTTTTCTAAGAACAAACATATCTTAATATTTAGTATTCTATTACCTATCTTAATATTAGTGTTCTATATTCTAAAGTTTTTCCTTTAATTACTTTTTATTAAAAATGTGGATGCCAAAATAATAATGCAAAATTTTTGAAATTCTAATTGGTCTAAAATCTTGAAATGAGAAGAACAAAAAAATAAAAAAAGTTTGAAGCACAGACAGAAGCACGCATTCTAAATAAACACAATTTTTTTAATCTCATTCATAGAAATGTGCAGAATTTTTTTCTTAATTTTTCTTGTCTTAATTTGTTAATAATTTTGCAATTATTTATTTTTTCTTTCATTAATTGGTGCATTAAATTATTTAAATTTATTATCTTCTAGTTTTTGGTCTTTGATACATTACACAGTTTATTATAAATATTATTGAACCAAAATTTATTTCACAAATTGAATTTTAAGTGGCATGCCCTATGATAAATCAATTTTTAGTTAAATCTGTACAATAATTGTTAATTAAGAGTTCTAAAATTATTAAATTACTTGACTGACTGAATGGAACTAGTAACTGTGTAAAATGTTGGGATTTATAAAACATGGGACACAAGTAAAAAAAATTATTCAAATCATCTTGAAACAAATATGGAAGTAAAAGCTCACATTTAATAAGGAAACTGAAATGTTAGAAACAAGTATTGAGACCATCAACTTTTAGGTACTCTAAGAGCATGTATTATGATCACATTTATGTTATTTCGCAGAATGAATGTTGATAGATTTAATTCAAAAAGCTTTTCTCAGTTGTGAAAATATTCTTTTATAGAAGATATAACTAGTCACTCTGAAATCTTATTTGTCATTTTCATTTTTTTGTTTTTCAAAAGGGTAATTAAAATTTTAGTTAAAAATTTTGTTTTCGACATTTTTTTTTTTTAGCCATTAAGGGAAAACTATATATGATATATTTTTTATAGTATGTTGGGGAAAGTGAAAAGGCGGTTCGAAAATGTTTCGAAAGAGCTAGGAATTCAGCTCCTTGCATCATATTTTTTGACGAATTTGATGCCTTATGCCCACCTAGGTCTAGCTCTAAAGAGGTATGTAGAAGAAATTTATGTTTTATTCTGTTAAAGATATGCGATAAATAGTTTCTTATCTCATGTTTTTTAGAAATTGCTAATTGTTGTATCACATCAGAGCTTTAAAAAAAATATTCTTTTGAATAAAAATTTACTTGAGTAGGAAAAAAGAATAATGAATTAAAATCTGATTTCTCTTGGATTTTTGAAAAAAGGAGCAGTAATTTAAATCTAATTAAAAAATTTTTATAGAATGTGGCCATAGAAAGGGTAGTGAACCAATTGTTAATTGAATCGGCTGGAATATCAGGACGGAAACAAGTATTTTTAATGGCTGCAACCAACAGACTAGATAAAATTGATTCTGCAATGCTGAGGCCTGGGCGTTTTGACAAAGTTCTTTATGTTGGATTGCCTTCTCCTGTTGCCAGAATAGAAATACTTAAAAGCCTTATAAAAGTATGTATTTATTTTTGTTATTTATTTGTGGTCTATTTTAAGCATTGTTTATTTTGTGCTGTTATATAGTTTTGAAATCAATTAGTATGTAATTAATCTCAAATTTTGCATTTTTGTTTATTTTTTAATTTTAACTGTATAAACATTTTAGTAGTATCAGTTTTTTATTATTTTATTAATAAGTATTCCAGTTTTAATTTTTACTTTTATGAATGAATTTAATATTTTTTGTGACTATGCATTTATTATTATTATTATTATAGCTTTGCTTTTTTTTTTTAATCCAACATTTAATTCTGAGATGCTTATCACTACAAAACACATTTATAGAGCATCTTTATATTTGATGTACGAATCGGTTAAAATAGAAAATTCATTTCAAACTAAACATTTTGTGAATAATATTCATATAAAATAAGTAGTTATAATGTTTGTTGCAGTAGATCAATACTATGTGGCCCACATGAACAAATATATATAAAATGAATGTGCAGTAAAAATGAATGAAATCCAATAGTGCAATTTGATAAGTGTGTTATAAAGTGTTGCTGAGAATCCTAAGAATAAAAATGATTTGATGTTAAAATAGAATATATAAAAACTATAAGATTCATATAGGGACAATATTGTACTAGAGTAGATTCTTATTGTACTAAAAGATGTACTCAGCTAGGTGGCCTATTATGTTAATATCACACACCTGTCAGAAATTTTAAAAATCTTATACATGATAGTTGTGTTTAAGAAATAATATGTATTTATAATTTTTTTGTATTTTATAGATGCAAATATATAATAATATTTGAAGTTTTGTTTCTTTGCAATAGTGATTTTTTCTATCCTTAATGTTTGGAAACATTCAGATCAAATCTAACTTCTAAAATCAGATTGGAACAAATAATAATTCACCAACCGAAGAAATGCAATGCGAAATACAGAATTAAAAAAATGCTGAAAATAAATTTTGGCAATACCCTTCAAACTGAGAGTATGGAGCAAATATAATGAATCAACAAAAATATAAAGTAATATAAATTATGGATTTTAGCTTATGGGTTATTGCTATTTATTTATGCTTAAGTTTATTTGCTTATCAATAAATCAATTGATCTAAATGTTAAAATAAAAAAAAAAAACCTGCTTCAATTGCAAAAGCAGCAGAAGTTGGGATTTCATATTTGGTAATAATACAGACCAAACTCGAAGGGATATTTTTCACTCCACCTGGAGATACAGATGTTTTGGATGTTTATATTATTTATTCTTTACTAACAGCCCTTGGTAATCAGTTAGTTCAATGAGACCTGTTTTAATTTTTATTTGTCTAATTTCAATTAAATCCCTTATGTATATCTTGGTATTTGTGGTTCCTTTGACAAAGTGTTTTAACTTCACTCTGAGCAGGTGTTTAAATTATTTTATGATCCTTACATTTTTTTGTTTATTGTTTGTGAGCCTGTATAACAAAATAAAGTTATATGGTATCATAGTGATGTAAAAGATATTACAGCCCATGTTATCAAATTTTGTATTATTATATTAAGTATTTAAACTTCATTTTCTTTTTCTTTCTCAAATACACTATAGATTCTAACATTAAAATGGTGGGCTGCATTTTATTTGTTATATGTCAGCATGCTATATAGCATATTAGCCACCTTGATAATTAATTTTAAAAAGTATTAAATTTGACAAATATTTTTTATAGTACTAGATATACTTTTATTGGTGAAGGTTCTCTTATAAATTACAAATGTGCAAAAAAATGGATTAAATTAAAAAGTTCTTTTTTAAAAAAGAGCAATTTTCATTTCTTATGTGTCAACTACAGATGAAGAGCATGAAATCGAGTACATATAGAAACAATGAAAATGGTTAAAATTTCATAAATAAAAATTATTATTTATTGATAGCAAAAATATTATTACTGCAGATAACTGAATTAAAATAGAACTTATTTATAGCTTTTTCTAAGCAATGCACTTTTAAAAAATGTGTTCATGCAATCACATTCAAAAATTTGGATCATCTGTTTTCCGAGATTTTTTTTTTTTTTTAAATGCTTGTAGAAATTGTCTAGCTTGTGATCAGCTTCCAAAGGACTTAGAATGGAGCTATTGTAAAGTTGGAGTGTTCTTAAAAAATTGCATTTTCTTATTATATAATTTTAATGCTTGATGCATATCCACTATATTATTTGCAAAATTATTTTTCGATTAAGATTTCAGTTTTTTTTAAAAATGAAATCTGCTATCTCAGATTTCATTATGTGGAAACATTATTTACTTATTTTTTAATCTCATGGTATCAATCCAGTATGGTCTTTTACAATTGCATAACATTATTTATTTTAAGTCACATGGTATCATTCCAGCAGAAAAACATCATGTTTTCCCATGATTCATATTTCGCAATTACCAGCATTGAAAAAAATGATGGTTTTTAACTGTCTCAAAATCAATCGAGTTTTTAAAAATAATTTGTGAAAAAGTGGTTTTAAACAATCACATGACTATCAAATTTCTAATGTCGAGTTTAAGGAAAACGATGTGATGTAAAATACATTTTCGATAGCTCTCCTCGGTATTTCATGTTGGTTTCCATTTTCTTCTTTGTGTCTCTTCCGGCAATAACTTTTTACAACCCATACCCTTTATTGGCTAAAAAGGACAATTGGTTACATGACAGACATTTGTGCCAAATTGTAACCTTTTGTTGATGATAAGACTCTAAATGTGACAACCTTCTTTATCATTTTCTAATAACACTAAAGGCAAAAAATTAATGCCTCAAATGCTATAAATCACCAATTCTCTGCTCATGCTTCTTGTGTCTTCGAAAGTCTTAAACCAAAACAACATCATGTTCTCACATGATAAATTATTTATCTTTGTTGTGCACATTCTTTCTTTTAAAGTTTGGTAAATTTATATCTCTCAGCTCAGTCTTTTATCAAAATTATATCAGTAGAATATTAGAAATTATCTCAGTAGAATTAGAAATTATCTCAGTAGAATATAAACACAAGCTCATTGGCATGTTCACTTCTATCCTTCATAGAGATTAGCAACAATATTTTAAAATAAATAGCAAAAAAAGAGAGAGAGAGAGAGAGAATACCATAACAATTTTATTTATAATTTGCTATTAATTGATTTTTCTATTAGGGAAGGACTCTCGAAGAAGGACTTGAGCTAGAAAAAATAGCATTAGATCCAAGGTGTGAAAATTTTAGGTAAGATATGTCAAATTGTTGAAACATTTTTCAAGACAATTGAAGCATTGAAATGATTTGAATTTTCTTTTTGTATCTTATTTCTATTTATTATTTTTTTCAGCGGTGCTGATCTTGCTAATCTTATTGAGGAAGCAGGTTTGAAAGCTGTGGGAGAAATGAGGAACTCAGGACAAAAGCGGGAAGGCATTTTAGTTCTTTCTATGAGACATTTTGACGAGGCATTTGCAGAAATTAAACCATCTATATCTGAACAGGTTTGTAATGATGTACTTGCATTATAATTTCTGTTTGTTTTTGATTTCTATTAAGTTATTGCTGATATTTTTATATATGAGTATAACAAAAATATCTCTAGCTGATAAAATAAATAATTTAACTGTTATAAAAACTGGGGAATGGAAACTGAAATAAAAATGAATGGAAATATTTATTTAAGGCTACTTAAATAACGATACCTTAAATAATTAATTTAATAAATCTCACTTGCAAAAGGGTATGATTAGAAAATGAGTTCAGGATGAGATTTAGTATCATGATAGTATACCTTTAGGATGTATATTTATTAAAATATTAAAAAGTCAAAAATAGCAACCTAATTTAGAGAAAACGACCCTCAAGCTTTCAGCATAATTTATTTGCCAATTAAATGTCACTATTGCTGGTCACCTGAACTGCATAATCAGTATGGTGCTTGCATAGCATTCACAAGACCAGAGTTCTGTCCTGTGCTAGGTTTCCACCCTTTTTTTAAATTTTTTATTTCTTAATTTATTTTAAATTAATTTAACAATTTAGAAACAGCTTTAATTAATATGTTTTCTATTTTTTATGTAAGAATATTTATTCTCCTAATTCTTAAAGTATTATTTAATTTTTAGAAGAAAAATAATTTAAAAAATTAATGTATTTTTTAAATTGTTCAAAATTACTTAAATTAACAATTTAAGTAATAAGTAATTTAACACTTAATAAAATGAAAATTTTGCATTCCTTCTCTGGTCATGATCTTAGAAACCCTAACATCTTTATGCAGAAATTTATAGAGAGGTCATCCTGTTCAAAGAGGGAAGAAATGAGGGTGGGGGGTCAGATTTTCATTTCATTCAACTGGATAATTTCTGGAGATAGAAATATTATTCAAATGTAACGAATATTTGCATCATTATAATAAAAAAATTTTGTATAAAATTATATCTGCCATTATTTAGATAACTTCATAAATTGACAATATATATATTTTGCTCTTGTTTCACTGAAAATAAAGTACCCTTGTAGTAAAATCTCAGTTTTGAGACTGGATGGTAACTGTTCCATAACAGAATTCCAAAGATTCGTAACTTGGGCAAATTTTATATTTGTACACATGATGAATATTGTTTGAATTCGAGATCTTTATTCAAGTCTTGTTAGAAATTGTCTTTTGCCATATAGCTTCTTGATAGGAATTTCCTAAAATACTTCTTATTGAACTGATTTTCAGGAATATTTAAAGTTTAATTCCATTCTTATATACAATCAAGGAAATGTTTTTAGTTTAACTGCTTTGTAAAGCTAATATGGCTGTCATATATTTAAAAATGTATGAATTCTTGATAGAAATCTTTGATAATACAAAAAATGTACATTTTTTTTAATGACTTAAAACTCTTTTTTTGGAGAGATTTGTGTATTACTTTATTCCTTGCTTTTGTTACTGTTATTATAAACAAACCACAAATATAGTTTGGACTGTTATTGTTAATTAGAATTGTATAGTTTATATATTAAATACAAAATTTTTATTTATTTACTTATTGCAAGATGGGATTTATTTGTAAATGTATTTAATCTGATGCTGTTTTCTAACATGTATCTTTTCCATTTTCTAGGAAAGGAGATATTATGAAAAATTAAGTGCTGGACATTCAAAAACATAATTTTACTATTTGTTTTTAAATTTGTTTGTGTTTTATTTTTAGTTTTTCAATAAAAAATTTTTTTTCTATATTCTATTCATTCTATAAGGAAAATATACAATTCATTGACTATGTTTTACGAGTAAATTTAAATACTGTATGTAATTTTATAGAAACCACCTTATTGGATTTGATTTTGTTGAAATTGTTGCAAAAGAAATTGATTATATTTTTTGTATGATCTCTATGATAGCATTTTTAATTGCTTAGACAAACATAAGGAGAACATTATGCACACATTTAAACAACATTTCTAGGAGAACATTTTAAACACACATTTAATTCCACATTTGTTGGAGAACTTGTTAAACACACATTTCACAGATTTAAGCATACATTTAAAGATATTTCTAGGTGAACATGTCAAAGATATATTTCTTGGAAAACATGCTAAACACACTTCTTAATGTATATAAATATCACAATCAAAAGAAAATAATATTTTATTTCTAAATAGGATTCTAAACCAAGTGTTTATTTTCTTATTGTAATTAAATTCTATTAATCATGCTTCTTCTTGTGAATTCTTTTGTGTGATTTCTTCTTTGTTTTAGGTTTAAATATTTTGGCATCATTAATATGTGAAGGCAATGCATTTCTTTTTATTTTATTTGAAGTGGCATCCAGAATTTGACTTATGATACTCTCAACATTCATGGGAGTTTCTCTTCTTTCAACTTTTTCTTCTTCAGTATAAATATTAACTAAAGGATGATTTCCTGAATTTTCTTGATGTGGGACATTGAACCGATCTCCATTCTGTTTTCTTGGATTTGATTCATACAGGATTGAATCCAAATTTTCTGAGTTTGGAATATGCCCTCGATGTGGTGCATTGAACTGATTCCCATTATGCTTCCTTGGAACTGATTCATACAGAAATGAATCCAAATGTTCTGAGTTTGGGTTTTGTTTTTCAGAATGTTGTCGATGTGGTACATTGAACTGATCTCCATTCTGTTTTTTTGAATACAGAAATGGATCCAATTCTTCTGAATTTGTTGTCTGTTCTACGAAACTCAAATTTTCGCGTGAGGTTTCAGGAGCATTATATTGTTGTGAATCAAGAAATGGTTCTGAATTTCCAGAAACCTCCGATTCTGTATATTTTTGATTATTAGATGAATAAGGATTATTTCCTCCGCCATTTTGAAATTGATATTCCAGATTGCTTCTATCATTTTTCAAGAATGGATTTCTGGGTTTTAATTTTTGAAATGCTGCTGCATGGGATTCGTTACTTTTCGATGGAATATTTGGTAATAAGATTTCGACCGTTCTCTTTCCTGTAACGAAAATAAATGTGTTTTAATAAATTAAAAATTTTAATTAAGTTTGCATTTCATTCAAACCAACAAAGTATTTTGAAAAAAGATTCTTAAGCTCTTGTGTTATAATGTTTGTCTGATTTGCATACAGAATAACTGAATTTTTAGTATTTAAATCATACAAAGGGTGTGACAATATGAGCAATGGATATTTTAGAAAGTTATCGCATCTTCGCTCCTGATCGATATATCGCCAAGATCGAGAAGGTCATTGATCTGGCATTCATTTATCATCCGTTAAACCCGTTTGTAAAACTATCTTTCTTACTAATAGATATACTGCGCTGGGAAGCGATATTACAAATTCATAACAATATATACAATCTCACTGCAACTGGAATCATGCATTGAAAACTTTTGAAACAAGAACTTTCTAAGTTATCTACCTGCTACAAGTTTTCCTTTTATTTTTATTTAAATTACAGAAAACGATTAATCCCTTTTGGTTAGATCAACTTAAATATTACACTTTATCACTTGGAAGATCACCCCCCTTTTTTTACTTTATTTAAATTACAGAAAACGATTAATTCCTTTTTAGTTAGGCCACCTTGAATATTAAATTTTATCACTTGAAGATTTTTTTTCTTTATTTAAATTGCCAAAAACGATGAATTCCTTTTGATTAAGTCATCTTGAATGTTAGAAATGAAACCTAAATCAAGAAACAAGTACTCACTGATGTACAGCAAATTCTTTTTGTTACTAGACTCTGATGCATTAGATAAACGATAGATGGCGCTGCCTCTTTTTTCCGTCTCTTTCATCTGTGAATCTGGTGGTTTGTTGCTTGTTGCTTCTTTGTCAGTATTTTGAACTGAGTTGGAACTTCTTTCAGACTGACTACTCTCTCGCTTGAATTTGTCAAAATTCTTGCTACTACTGTCAATAGCGATACTCAATTCCGGCTGTTTTATCTCTTGTGTTTCAGGTCTTAGCTGGTTATCTGGTGCGAAAAAGATATCTAAGCAAATAAAGAATATATTCGATATTAATTAAAATAGTAATATATGACAATAACGAAAAGTTGTTGATGAATTTATAAGATACGAACTTGAAATTCTTTAATGAATTACGATATTTTTATATTTCAAATTGATTAAACCCAAATCACCTTCAGACTGCGCAATTCTTTAAAATCACTATTTAGATGCGGTTTTTGAAATCAGTTCAAATAATTTTCAAAGAAAGTGAACTGATATATTTTACACAATAATAATATGATATAATGAAAATCTTATTTGAAAAAATAACAACTCTTAGTTGCAGAAAACGCTAAATGAAAAGGGCTTGGCTTTAAATCCGCGGGATACGTAGCTAGAAGGTTAAGCTTTCTTCGTTTAAATATAACGGAAAATAGGTTTATTAATGGAAGAATACAGTGGTTAAAAGTATAGATGGAATTTTTAACAATTCAGATATGCGACAGCTTTTAATATTACTGCCCAAGTAAAACAGCAGAAATGTTAGACGTAATTTAATGCATTAACTCGGAACATTATTAGCACACATAAAAATAACAATGAAATAGATTATGGTATACACTACACTTAGTTGGTGAAAATATTTCTAAAATTATGCCTTGACTCCTGAGATATCAAATGATGAATGTAAATGATCAAATATCTACATCTACATTTGATATCTACATATTAAATGATTTATAGATATCAAGTGATCACGGAACGCTGTCTCAAATTCATTCATAAAGTTTGACGTTAGTAGTTGACGTGCAGAATTATTTCATTGACATCAGCATTCGTTGCATTAAAATCCAAAAATTAAAGGATATTTTTGCATTTTTTTCGCGATAACATCCGAAAATATAATTTGATAAAAATGCTTTTTGTACCATTGACTTTTAACTTATCCGAATACGTTAAAAAAGTCAATTTTCGCTAAGAATAGCATTTTTCAAAAATTCTTTTGAATGTATCAGTCTTTGAGCTATCCGAAACAGATTTACTTTTGCCTCTGTGTTAATTAGAAGTCAAGATATTAATATTTTTGTAATGATGGGTAAACCGGAAGTATCGATTTAAAGGGCTAAAAATTTGTATAAACACAAATTTAGTTTTAAATATTGAAAATGTTTTGCACAGCAAAACACAAACTGTCAATGAGACGGTGTTTGGGGGAAATTAGTACCTAAAGATGTCTTTGTTGAGCTTAGAATGCGCAGATTAGGGGTATTTATGTCTATAATACATTTTAACGAAGGTTTCATAGGATTACTGAATATCCTTAAGGTTGTTGGAGTGTATCCTAGTGTAAATTCAATTAGAGCATTTGCTGGGCTCAATAGAAACAGAGTAAATAAACCTAAGCAGCATTCACTGCCACATACAAAAATTGCCAGAAAAAAATTTATGTGATTAAAAAAGGAAAATTATTAAAAAATGAGGAGGAAGTAGGTATAGTCTTAAAATGTGGGGAATTTTAAGCATATACGCCAATAATTTTTTATTAAAACAAGTTACTGTATACTTTAAATGCATTTTTCTCAAAACAATTTATTTATTTCTTGCTCACTTAAAATAAAAAAGAATTCAAAATATAAAAATTATATTACTATGAAATGTGATGGACTTTTACTATTTTCTAAGGAATAAACTAAAAGAATTTAGATCGAGTGCATAGTTTTTAATTTACAACCTATGGTTTGAATAATCATGTCATAAATTTACTAAAAATTTCATGATAAATATTCGACTGCCTGTAAAATTTTTATTTATTTGAACCATACAATTGTTGTTCCCCAGAGAAAACTATGCAGTTTATTTTGATATAAGTTTTGTTAGGATGAGAATAATTGTTTTTGGTGTAGCCAATTTGAAGTTATATAAGAATTTGCTTAAATTTATGCTATTAAATGCCAAATTTCAAAAAGTTTTAATGTTTATTGCAAATATTGATGTCCTATTACTAATTTTGAATAGTCTTATACCCAGAGATAAAGTTAAAGTATGTCTGCACCATGTTTCACTAAAAAAGTGCCCCGAACGTGCTCTTAAGGGATTTCAATGTTTCTCCATTTCTCAATGCCACGATTCATATAAAGTCTACTTTTTTTTTCCAGATTTCTATTATTATATTTTGTAGTTATTATATTTTTTTTGTATGCTTAAAAAATCACTTAATTCTTTTATATTTTAAGCGTTCAAAAGATTTATTTTTCCTGGTATTCTAGCAGAATATTTATAATCAGTGTACTGTTGTAATTGCTTTTATCTTATTTCAGTTCATTCACTTCTGGCTTCCTTTCTGCCGAAATGCGTTACACACAAGTCTATCAATACTCTAAAATTAAAATAATCAGCTGAGGTTGGATAAATAAATAAAATTTTTCAGATAATATCGGTTGAATAAATAAAATATTTCAGATAACAACGGTTGAATAAATAAAATATTTCAGATAATATCAGTTGAATTAATAAAATATTTCAGAT
>JAPMOQ010010593.1:420045-440452 GCA_026543055.1 Argiope trifasciata | reverse complement strand
TAAAATATTTCAGATAATATCAGTTGAATTAATAAAATATTTCAGATTGCAACTCCAATTTCAGATAGCTCTCAGAGAAAATCGGATAAGTGGAGGAAAACATAAAAAGAATATGTTTAAAAATTTTCAGGTTGTACGATTTTAGACTCTATAAAAATTGGCATTTAAATATGCTTTGCGAAGGAAATCGTTAAAAGAAAGATAAGCATAAAAGATTTCGTTTAAATCTTTTTTTCGTAATAATTCCGTTGAAATCCTGTTGACCGCTAGTCGAGATTGGTGATTTGAAATTAAAGCCAACAAGGTTGCTCTAAAAGAAAATTTCTCGCACTTTTTCCAATGAAGATTTTATTCCGTGTATTACACCTTGCATTGTATTTAATTGCATGGTACGCCTCATATTGTACTGGCACTCAATATTTACGAAAGATTAAGCTTTGAATTGAATTTAGCATTTTCACTGAATCTATCGTCCGATTCTTGGAAAGTTTTCTGAGGATTAATCCATGCTATCTGATGATCGAATTTGTGTTTTAGATGCATTTTTCTCAACCGACTCTAACAAAAATTTTGACCCAAAACTATACTTGTAGCCACAAAATACATAACAAATTCGATATATTCATGTCATTTGGTTTTTCAGTTATCACGTTTGCATTTTTATGAAAATACAAACCGAGAAACAGTTCACTCTTCTTGGATTTGTTACAACATTATAGAGCATAAATATGTGTGCCGGATTTTATCTTTTCAGCTCTCTTCGTTTTGTAGTTATCGTGTTAACTTATATTATAACAGCCGGACCGACTGAATGGATTTTGCTCCCAATTTGATAGAAATCGACAAATTCACCATATACCAAATTTCATTGTGGTAGTTGTAGTAGTGATTGGATTTTGAAGCGTTAGGAAATAAACGTTTATAGATAGCGCTAAACAACTAGCCCGAGTGCAGTAAAAAGAGTTTCGTCATTCAAATGTTTGCCCTTGGCGAAGAAGTTACTGAGCAGAGTAACTCGAACGAATCTGCATTAAATTTGTTGTTAAGTTTTCTATTTGCCTATTTATTCAAAGCACTCACGAAACAGCCACAACAAAAGTGATTCTGAGTTATCTTTGTGACGAACAGACAGAAAATTTTCCCAAATATATATATATATTTCGAACTGAGGTCTAAGGTTTACTTTCTTAAAAATTTTGAGTTCGAATTTTTTGTCGATTACAGTATGTTCTCATAGTAATATTCTTCGTATAAGAGAAAATAAAAATATTTTAAAGTGTAAGAACTTGTCAAAAGCACTTACCTAGGAATTTATTTCGATTGTAATTTTGTTTGTTTTTGTTTTTGTGAATTTTAACGTAAGGATAATTATTGATTTCTCCAAAATCTACTGGATGATTTTTCATTTTTTCTAAATTTATCTGCTGATACTTCATTTCTCGTCCATCTGTTGGAGGATTTTTCATTTTTCTTAAACCCATCGGAAAATTTTCGATTTCTTCTAAGTTTCTTTGCCGTGTCATTATTGACCTTGGAATTAAAGAGCCATTGTAATTCGGTCTGTCGTAAAAATTTGCCCTTAATTGGCGATTTCTTTGATTTTCAAAACCATTTTTGTCATTTCTCTTTGAAATTGATGAGAACCTTTGGGGTTCTTCATAATCATGCTCAAAAGATTCTGAATTTTTCATTGCTGGATTATGCCAAGGATAATTTTCTCCTGAATTTTCATCATCTGGCCTGTAGTTCATTGACTCACTGGGTATTTCTTGTAGATGATTCGCGCTATGTTGTGGGTCCATTAAAGAATTTGAATCTTCCGATAGTTTTTTTGAAACCACATTGGAAGTTTTTCTCGATATTTCTCGTGAAATCTCTTTATTGCCTGACTGTGAATCGATCTCTTGAATCTTTTCTTCCTTTTTGAAAACTTCATGGACGGTTTCTCCAATATGCGAATGTGGTGCCATCTCCTGTTCTGGCGGAATCATGTTTTCTGGATTAGCATTATAATTGTTTGCAGGTTCATCTGGATTATGCTCATTGGCTTCTGGAAAATGATTCAAATGTGATTTATCCTCGTCTTCATTTGGCATGTTATTATCATTTTCTGGAGGAAATGGAGCATGTGGTTTATCGAGAAATCCATTGCCTTCTGGTGAATTCAAGATATCTGGATGACCATTGGAATACTGCAAGGACATGTCTTGAAAATGCCCATTAGTCTCCGGATAATTATCCATCATTGATTTATCTGCTTCATCAAAATGGTTGTTATTATTGACTTCGGCTGAAAACAAGGCATGTGACTTATCTATAAATCTGTTGCCGTCAAATGGATGCAAACTTTCTGGATTACCATTAGAATAAGTATCTGGAATATGGCCATTACTGGAAGGAAAATTGTCTAACTGTTGTTTATAAGTTTCTTCAAAGTGATTATTGTTGCCAATTTCGGCAGGAAATTGGACATGTGGCTGATCTATAAATCTATTGTCATCCGATGGATTCATGCTTTCTGGATTGCCATTTGAATATTTAAAAGATGCATCTTGAGCATGCCCATTAACATCTGAAAAACCATTTAATGATGGTCCATTTATTTCGTCAAACTGGTTATTATTGCTGTGGAAATCTGGTGGAAATAAAACTTCTGGTTTATCAATAAATTTATTATTTCCTTGAATATCTTCATAATCTCCATTCTGTGAACTGAAAACTTGATTATTGCCTTCTAATTCTTGATTATAAGGCTCATATTCGACAGAATTGAAGTCATTTCTTGAATCGCTTATTTGTTCAGGATTGTGAGGAAGAAACCCATTATAATTTTCAATGCCTGGTATTTCCTGAAGTGGACTGATCGATGCCACTTTTGACACTGTAATTTTGTCAGCATCTGAATGTATTTGCTCAAGTTTATTTCCGAATGGATCTTTATGTGATGTTTTCTTAATCACTATATCGAATTTTTCTTCGTTGTCTTGCTGGACGCCGTTTGTATTTTTCGTTGATAGGGGATGATTCGATTCATGGAAGCCCAATCCTGAAGCCATGCTCTTGTGATGGTTGGTTCTGTGCTTGAAATTCTGATGTTTTCGGTTGCTTGTTTGTGCATTGTCTGGTACTTGTACTTCCAAAACTTGTTGCTCTTTATAAAAAGAAAAAGATTATTATAAACAAGTATCAAAAAGTATAATTGATTAATTTTTTCTAATAAAAGTTGGAAGAATTAAATCCATCGCTTTGTGTCAACATGAATTTTGGTTGGTACTTAGTTAAATATGAAATTAATTACCATGTTGTGTATCACAAAGTATGATCTATATTCTAAAATAAATGTATACGATGCTATTGTAATTACTAATTTCTAAACCAGTATATTTACAATTAGAAAATTGCTTTAAATAATTCAAACAATCATATTTCGAAGAAGTTAAAGAATATATTGCTGAAAAGCATCATGAAATGAAAGATTTTTTTTCGATCCCATTAATCATAACTAGGCAAAATATTTATGATACATTCGCTCTTTAAATTTATAAAAAGGCTGTACTTTAATGCGATTTAAATGACCAAAGCTTTGAAAATCAATATTTTAATACAATTTATGTTATTTCAATGGTCTATGTCTATGGTTGTTATTTAAGGGTATTGTCGGTTGGCCAAAAATAACAAAATCAAAGCTTTATAAATCTGGTTTTATTTGTAGAAGTGCGGAACACTTTTTCTTAAAATATTAGTATGTTAAAAATATTTTATTGAATATGATAAATTGTGCCGGCAATTTACAGAAAAAGTAATTGGAATTTTTCAGCAATATATTTATCGATTCGAACATCGTAAACTATAATTTTTTTAATTCAATTTAAAGCACATTTTAATAGCTTTTTCATTATATAGCTATATCATTTTCATTATATAGCTTTAGAGGTTTAAAAATTCACTGTTAGATCCCGTTTAGAGCAAAGTAAATATTTTTCAATAGATATTGGACCCTTTTTTTATTAATGGGGTCCCTTATGGAATTAATATTTGCTTCTGCATTCATCTTGAAAGTTATCTTCTAATTAGCCTCAACATTACCAATAATAATCAATTTTATCAATGAGGTAAATTCTACTAATGCAAGTATAAATCGATCATCACAAATTCGCATTTAATATCGATTGCTTATCGTATCCTGGTTTTTAAACCAACATACACAGGGTTATTTCTTGATCGGAAATTACTATCGTTTCAAAAGTATTCCTGTATTGTGATTTATTGGGTTTGCACAATTATACCCTAAACTTTTGGATTCACCTACATATGCTATGTATTATGGATACGAAATAAATTTTTCAGTTCGTATACATGTAAAGGCGATAATTCAAAAACACCCTGATCTTGATTAATAAAACTTCGTAGGCAATCTTGTTAACACGTTCACTGCCACTACCCGCAACTGATATCAGGACCATCAATCTAATTAGATGACCCCTTCTTTACTATCTTTTAACTGTTGCAGAAAAGGTGTCATCTAATAACACAGATGGTTTGGTACAATAACATATTATTCGTAACGCGCTGGCGCGTCAGTGGCAGCGAATGTGTTAATATAATTTCAATTTTGTGACAACTTTTAATTTCAATCTGTTACAAAAAGTGTGCTCTAAGTACATTTTTTAAAATGTGCTACAAAGCACAAAATTGGACTCTCAAATTAAAAATATGAGCACTCATGGGATTTACGACCTTGCCCAAGGTCAGTAAAATTTTTGCTCGAAAGGGGAGTATTGACACTTTTATTAGGGAGTTTGCGATAAAGATTCGAAGAAACCATTCCCTCTGATTTATGATAAATAATAATTTATGGAACTTACTGAAAAATCTGCAGAAATAAAACTGATTTTTGAGTACTACCCATTCATGCATAAATTTTTGTCAAATATGTTATTTATAAAAATAAGCAATCCTTACTGTAGACCAGCACACTTCTTTTTTCTTGGTGGTGCTTGTCATTCAGCAGGTCTTCCAACCCAGAAATAGCATCCCTTCTCTGCCTCTGAATCAGTTGTTGCGTTCCATTTTCCTTCAGGGTTGAGATTGCTTCTGAGGTCCAAATAGTGGAATCCGAATTCCCGTTATTTGAATGATCACTTTCCATACTGTCAGATGCCTTTTTTTCTAAAGAGTGGATATTTATTTCATTCATATTTAAAAATAGAAGTGATTAAGTGATTGACCAAACAATTAATCAAAATGCCAGCTAGCTCTAAAAATTTTATATTTTAGCTAAGAGCGCGAACACAAGTACTTAATTACAATTAAATATGAATTACATAAAACAATAACTCGCACACTTAGGCAGAGACAAATAAAACAACTACATTGTTGACGGCTGGAAGTTGACTGCCAGTGTTTTTGGTTGGTGCCGCTAGAGGGCACGCCTAGTTATTACCAAGATAAGATAAATGGAAATCATTTGCGACTCTGTGCTTAAATTCATCTGTTGTATTTGGTATATCCATGATATTAAGGCTTTTCGTAGTAAATTAGTTTTAATCAATATCTTTTATTTAATGACTCAAAAAATTTCTAACAATTTGAATACATTTCTTTTGTCTGTATTCAATAGAATGCACCTGCTTCTATTAAAATATTTAATTTAATTATTTCATAGATTTCTTGCTTATTTCTTAGAATATCTAATAATTTCATGAAATAATTGATAATATTGTAGGAAATAAAGAATTTTATCCGTTCCCTTTATTTCCCTGAATATTGAACTTATACTTCCAATTAGAAAGTTTCATTAAATAAAGTAGGCATGTATGAAAACATTTTAGTTTTTGTTAAAATTAATAGCCTTTTTTGCGTTTTTGAATTGCGCAAAATTGCAAGTTAGTAAAATATTTTTCTTCTATTAATCTATGCAAGTCAAAGTTTTACAGTTTTATCTGTAAAATTTGCAGATAAATGCTTATCTTTAAGTTTAGAGAAACTAATCATTGATTTAATTGAAAATGTTTATTAATAAAAACGCAAATTTATTCAATAAAGAGAAAACTTATCGTACATAGATATTTGCCTAATAAGTTTATAGTTAAATCATGTATATTTTAAAGAAATTTACTAATTAGACATAATATTTTTCATTTTGATTGCTCGAATTTCGAAAAGCAAATAAAGAATGTTTTGAATAACAATTTACGCTGACAACCTATGTTATAAGTAGTCGTAATGACAGTTTTGTTGTTGAAAAATACAAACTTTGTTTTTCGAATTCCCGGCATCCTTTTAGAAAATCTTTTACTGAACGTTTTAACGAACACAAACTTTAAGGTTCTTACTTTTCTGAAGAGAAGAAGGAAAAATGTGGAATCATAATGCAAAGCAGTAATCAACATTTTGACTTAATTTATTAAGTTACCATCATGTAAGAGTACGGACAGTAAGTCTAAAGATCAATATCCTAAAACAATAATGTAATCAATTGAACTCATAAAATATTCGTGTTATCTATAAATGGATGCAACAGTTAAACAAACAACTACGAGATCGACATATACAATTTTACAATTATTCTCTACTTCTGATAAAATCAAAATTTTTTGTTCTAAGAAATTTGGTTAAGACAGAGGAATGTCGCATTAATCAAGAAAGAAGCATTCATATTTAAAATGATCACTTCTTGAATGTAAATATTATGGGATATGGAGCGACAAAGGCTATAATTCCTTGGTTGCCACACAGCAGCGACTAAAAGTTCTTCAAATTAACATTCCTGTATTCCGAAATGCACAGAGGAAGCACCTCATGCTGGAGTGAGAAAAAAAAAATGCGCGCACACACACAAAGAGTCCGTTTTTGCAGCTTAAGAAATATCAAAGTACTTGAGAGATTGCAGAAAGATGAGATGTTTTTTGTTGGCGAAAACATGGGATAAGAGAACATCGTAGTAAATATCAGGATCATCTATTTGTAGCTTGTTCCATAACACCGTTCTGTACGTTGAATATTTTTGACATTTGAGAAAGATATGAGAAATATCGTTTATCTCTCCACATTTGATGCACAAAGGGTTATCTGTAAGATTGTATTTATGAAGAAGTCCTGGAGTGATGATGGTTTTGCTGATTATACGGGCAATGATTTTATCTTGATTTCTGTTCTCTGTCCATTTTGAGATGGATATAATGTCGGGAAATTCACCCAATAATGGTTGATATTTACTTTTTAGGTAGTTTTCGAATGAACTTTGTCTAGAGATTTTTTTCATTGTAGAAAAAATATCTTCAGGAGAAATCCATTCTAGAAATGGTGTAGATGCCGAGACCTTCCTCGTCAGATAATCAGCCTCTTCGTTAAAGGAAATTCCGGAATGTCCAGGAACCCACAAAAGAACTATTTCTTGATTTAGTTTTTTACTGATATAAATTTTTGAGGCGAGTCTTTGGATGACCTTAGGAGAGTGAAAAGTAACATTTTTAAGAGCTACCAGAACTGAATAGCTACCCGAAATAATAAGATTGTGCTTTTCTGGGATTGAAAGATCGTCCACTGCTTGGCAGATTGCCAAAGCTTCGGCAGTGAATACTGAATTTAATGTATCAGTTCTGTAAAGGAATTTTTGAATGCTAGAGACACCTGCAATTGAGGTGGAATTTTCAGATTTCGAGCCATCTGTAGCTATAATAAAATGATTTTTGAAGTGATTCTGTAAACATTCATTGAAATCTGCAGTAATAATCGGGATTGGTAAACCTTTGTTCTGGAACCTGAATTCATTAAAAAAAATATTGCATAAATTTGGGTTATATTGTATATGGAGTGGCATAGTAATAATGTGATCCGGTATGCAATCAAGTTGTTGGAAAGTGTTATTAATAATTTCTTTATCTTTGTCGCTCAAAAAACGATCCATCTCATTGTGATTATCAACCAAAGGTGAAAAGGACTGGTTGGACATTTGTTTTATAAAAAATTGCATTGCTAGACGCTTGATCTTGTCTGAAAGTATTTCTTGGCCAGCTAATTTTAATAAAATGATGTTGGGGGTCCAATTGGTACTCCGAGAGCTACTCTGAGTGCCATTGTTTGTATAGTGTTACAAGATTTGAATTGTGCTTCGGAAAATTTATTAATTATGGGGCAACTATACAAGAATATGCTAAGTATACTGTTGTTAGCGATTGTAATTAGGTGTTTCGTTCTTGCACCGTTTCTTTTGGAACCTAGTATTATGAGACCGAAAATTTTTTTAAGAGCCTTGGTTCTTAAATTTTGTAATATTCTGTTATTTTGTTTAATTCTTGAAAACTGGATTCCTAAATATTTAATCGTTTCACTACATGTTAGGGGAATACCAGCATATTTTATGCAGGGAAGGGCGTTTATTTTTTTTTTTTTTTAGATAGATCTATTACAGCACTTTTTTCTGCACTAATGGATAGTTTCCAGTAATTGCACCATGCATATATGTTTTCCATTGTATTTTGTAACTTCGTTTTAATATAATTTATCGAGTCATGAGAGCAGTATATGAAAATGTCGTCAGCAAAAATCGAGCAATCAACGTTTGAATCCAAGGTCTCGAAAAAATCATTCATGAATATTGCGAACAAAATTGGTGAGATGACGCTCCCCTGAGCGTGCTATTTTTTGGCGGGCGAAGAATGTTTTTGTCTCGCCAAGCGTTACGGCGGCTTTTGCTACTGGTAAAAGATACCGGGCGCCACGAAGGTTATGTTTGTTAATTCAGAACCAAGGTCACTAATGTGCATTCTTGAGGTTCGATCTCGGGAGCATTGAGTCCATAGACGCGTGACATAATCCCAAGATAAAAGTATACATTCTGGTCTGGAAGTTATGTGACTTGCGACATTACCACCACAAACTGAATCCCATATACACAAGCATTGTTAAAAGAACCCATTTTTGTATAAATCTCGAAAAATGAGTTATTATTTTTTAACTCTGCCCTTTTAATAATCTTTTAGATACATATATTATTCCTGAAAATTGCAATGGAATTCTTGTTCAAGCACCAGTCAGATTTATGGGAAAAAGACCTAAAGGAATAAATTTATCTTTTATCTTCTCATCTAATTTTTCAAATAGAAGTTTGAAATATTGTGTCCTGATAAATTAGAATAAAATAATTTTATTCATTGATACTTTTTAGCTATGGGGCGTTATAAAAATTTATTTTTTTTGTTGTTGTCTACAGAAACCAAAGCATTTTCATGCATTTGCGTACTTAACTTGATGAAACTTTGCACTTGAATGTATATATCTAATTGCAATAATTAAAGAAATAAACGCTCGTACATATAATAGGATACCCTGTATAGACATTGGAATTTCGTAGAATATTGATAATAATAAAAAAGTATAAATTTTGCATTAATTAATTTTTTTTCAAAATTTTATTACAGAATAGTTAACAAATTATTTTCTAATTTCATTTAATTTAGTCAATGAGTTTTTAAGTTATAGCGCTCGTACGTAATAAGTTGACAAATGATCAGTGCCTTGATAGATTTAGCCTAAATTTAATATGTATCTACATTTCTAATACTATGGTCCAAATGTTATGCATCTAACTAGTAGCAATATTGTGTTTGCGTAAGCATGAAGAGACAAATCGATCCCTTTTCATCGCATTTCGCCCAAATTTTATAAATTTTCAGAAATTAGAATTCAGAAGAAGAATTTTTAGAATTTAAAATTAGAATTAAAAAAAAACACTATTATTGAGATATTGTCCTTTCGTGTTCAAATAGAGCCATAGATCCAAAATGTATTTTTTGAACTCACAAAGTATTAAAAACACAAAAATCTTGTGGTTGAATTTTTTCAAAACGTTTATAACCTTCTTTGTATGTTTTGAATAGAAGAAAGCAAACATAGTATTAAAACCACAATACAAAGAATCTTCTATTTGGTTAAAAACCATAATTAAAAAAAGATTTTAATATTAATATTATTATCTACTTAGGCGAAAAAAAGTGTGCGATAACTTTTAGATGTTGATTTAATTGAACTAACTGTTGAATCTTTAATAATTAGAAACAATGGCATTTCCTACCTTTCCCATTTTCTTTTGCTAAATTTCCGGCTGCTATTTTACCATGCAAACTACTGAAGTAAACAGCAAGTATTAGCAGGAGCATAAAAGTGGAAGGATTCATGTCATATTGCAAGAGTAAAGGTGACCTTTGAATAACATCAAGCTCTTGAATTTGCTCTATTGGGCAAACAGATTAAAAAGCTAACTGCTTCAACAACAGATGGGTAGCAACAAAGAAAAACGACTTTAATTGTAACTAAAATAATGGGTAAAGTTTATAAAATTATTGGAATAAAGTATTGTTCTCATTTATTATTCAAACAGATATCTTTATCTTTACTAATAATTGAGATGAATGTGTGTGCGTGTGTGTTTAGGCGTTCTAAAGGTTTTATCCGCTTGACCGACAACTTCTAATTTTGTCAAATATTTACTAAGGAGGGAGATGTGCATCTTTAAAATTTATTTAAAAAAATTCTTTTAAAATTTATTTTTATCAATAAAATATTTAGTGAAATGTTGAAGTCTTTCAGCAATAATTTCAAAAAATAATCTTTATAAATAAAAATGAATTTTGTATGTCTCTTATGCCTTTTTAAATCGTTCATCCGATTTCGATGAAGCTTGGTCAGCTTATGGTTATAGAGATGGTTATAGAGATAGTACAATTATCTAAAATTTAAAAAAAAAAATCGAATCTCAACCTCATCTATTTACCAAGGATTCATCTCCAAATAACTCGCCGAGGAGACACAATAAATTCTGTAGAAAGGCTAAATCCAAGATAAAGATTAATACTCTATAGCTATAGTACGCGAATGTCATGAAAGTCATTCTCAGAGGTAACAACTTAATTACAGATTATGCGAGAAAGTTTTGGGGTGACCAACTCTGAGAGTTTTATATTTTAATTAATTTTTAGCGTTTTTTAGCCACTTTGTTCCCCGGATCTTAACCCATGCGACTCTTTTTATGGGGACTTCTGAATGTCACAGTATATCTCACATAGCATTTAATATTGGACAATTTGGGAGCAGCAATTGAAACTGGGGTCAAGGAAATTGGAACAATCATTCTGTAGAAAGTAAATCCGGACTTCTATTCCAGATTTCATGTCATTTGTTTGAATGGCCTATTCGAAAATCTACTGTATTGAAAGTTTTAATTAAACATTGATTTTCACTTATTTTATCCCTTCATGTTTCTTGACGTTTTTATGACAAAAACTTCACACTTTAATTAGATGCTATTTTCGGAGAACCCACATTTTATACATCAAAATACTCGCCATGATGTGCTCTATCCGAATCGGTAAATATTAGACGCTGCATATCTTATGAGACCCTCTGTGTGTTTTGTTTGTAATGTATAAGAAATATTTTGTTCTAACAATATCAAACCCTTTGACATCATAGTGCTCTTAAAGCGAAACTTTTCGTATAATTCAGCGTAAGCGAACTTTCCTATTTCTCATTAGTCGCCTTGAGCGAGTGACTGGTTCGCCGAGAATAGTGGTTATATTTGATTTCGTTTAGATGTAACTTCATGTCAATGATTCTACCAAACTGACTGGCAATAGACACACGTTATTTTTACTTGTCTTATATATGTTTTGTTAATAGTGTGCATAAATTTTTCCAATGGGGACATTTTCATAAAAACAATGGTATTAAAAATATAAATATCTGACTAATCTATCTTTTAAATTTCACGATATCGTAAATTTGCTCTCAAGAAATTTGTCTTGTAAGTTATGCAGATGGATTCTACCGCCTTAGCTTTCATTAATGAAAGATTACACTATTAAATACTTATTGAAACAATGAAAATGGTTTCAATTTCAAGCCAATGTAATCTATAGTTAATAAATATATATTTTGAAATTGTCTAAATTTAGCAAAAAATCTCTCATTATAGAATTAGTATAGGCAGTTTTTTTTAAATTTTGAAATGATGCAAAATTTATTTTTGTGCCGTATCATCATTAAAAAGACAATTCTTAAGGTTTTAAAACACAATAGAATTTATTTTTATGCAATGATGTTTTCTCTAGCTACCGTGGAAAAACTGTAAAATTTAGCTTAATCTTCAGTTTACTAAAATGCTAATAAAATTTTTAAACAATCGCTCTAATGTACACATTAATATAGCAGTATATCTTTTTTTCGTAGTAGCAGGTCAAAGTATCTGACCTGTAGAGCGCCAACACACAGGCACACGTTTATCTTTATTATAAGTAGAAAATAAAATCCTATGACATCATAGCGCTATTAAATTAAATATTCAGTTCACCTATCTTATAAATTCCTGTGTCCTGTAAATTGACTTTTTAAATCTGACTTGAAAACTACATAGATATTAAACAGGATTCTTCTTTAATTTTCAACAAAAGAAGAAAAGCATATGATTAAATATTTGATGAAACAATGAAAATAGTTTGAATTTCAGGGCAACAATGTAATCGATTGTTCAAAATTAGGGAAATTTTTTTTTAAGAACTACTTCCCCCTTCCCCCCCAAAAAAATCGCATGGCTGTTAAATAATATCATTCAAAGGACAATTTTTTTCAAGTGCTATAAAATTTAATTTTGTACAGTAACATAGAAAGTCACCGAAAAAAAAAAACACCCCAAAAATTTAGTTTAATTTTTAATTGATTCAAATTCAGATTATAGAATAAATCCCTCGTAGATGCATATGCCTACTCTTCATGGTCATATGCACCAAATTTGTAACCTGTAGGTCAGTGAAACTGATTTGTAATGCGCTAACACACACATCTTCATTAATCCTGTCGATACTGCTACATTCAATGGTGGCGGGGTGGTCGACTGTATACAAGAACAAGAAGAACACACCTTTATTATTCGTATAGATTAAGGTATAAATTTAATTAGAATTATTCCTTAACTTTTAACAATGGAAGGCAATTGCGAGATGAAATAATTAAGCAATAATAGTTTGAACTCGGCTCAACAATAAAAGTTATTGATAAAAATTACGTGAAAAATTTAAGAAAAAATTGGACAAATATTATTATCATTAAAACTGCAGTTTTTTAAATTAAAATATTACATAAATCAATCTTTTGCTATAAATATTTTTTTGGAAGTTATGTCGGGACGGTTTCACTCAATTTTTAATTTATCAAAATTGTAAAAAAAAAAAAAAAAAAAAAAAAAAAAAAAAAAAGTAGTTTTTACAACATATTTCTATTTCCCAAAATATATCAACACTAACTTTTAGTAGCTTCGAATTCAACGTTTTATCCTGTAAAGCGTCAACATATTTCCCCTACCACACACACACATACATTCATCTTTGGTAGAGCGTCAGTCTCGTAACCGAAAGGTCGCGGGTTCTGCCCTCGTCTCGGCCAAAGACCGTCGTGTTCGCTAATGGCAGTTGTGGCACGTTCAATAGGTCGAGACTTCAAAGTCCTCCAAGTTCCTATAACAAAACGATACCTCTGGGGGTACTGAATCAGGGATGAGTCGGTCTCTGATTTAGATCGAAATTCTGACTTGCGGATGGATGAATGAGTGTATGAATGAGTTGGACCGCCCCCTAAAAAGGGTTGTGTTGTGTGTGCGAGCTATAAGTCAGACTTCTGCCCTCTGGGTGCTCAGGGGTCTTTACCCTCAGGAGCTACTGCACCCCCTTTCCATGAAAACACGGACACGACAACAACAACATTAGTTAAGATTAATAAGGAATTCATTGAATTAAGTAAGCCATTTAAATGAGTCAATATGCCTTAGTCGTAGCAAGTGAAATGAACAAATCATGGATATGTGTGATATAAATAAATGTACTGAGTGCCAAAAAATGATTCGCATAAAAACACCAAAATTTTTATTTCACAAGTTCAAACAATATTTAGTATTGAAGAGTTTTCTACGCCACATGTAGTCCAGCTCCATATTAATATAAATGCAAGAGTAACATTCAAATATGGATGCAGACAAGGCTTAACTACAGATATATAACATATTACATCAGGGGGTGTCAACTCAGACGTTCTTTCAGGTTCGATTTGTTCGGAGACTCGGATCAGATCCACTCTGAATCTTTCGTCTATTTTAAATGCCATAAAACAAGACAAATGCGTGTCATAAAACATGACAAAAAATTAAATGTCACAAAATCAAATTTATAACTTTTTTTTTCCAAAACTAGTTAACTTGTAATTTTTCAACCAGATAATTAACTAAAATACAATTATTTAAAAATAACTTAGTTTATAAAGTTGTATGTAAAATAAAATGTTACTTAGCACAAACAATATAAATTTTCAAATCATAAATAAATTAAAAATGCTTTTTAAAATTTAAATAGAATTTTCAGTAGTGTTTTACAAATATTAAAACTTATGTACATATATTTGCTGTAAAAGAGTCAGCACAAATTATTAAAATTTTTTTAATGATCAGAGTGTCCCTTTTTTTTTGCCACAATGATATTTTAACATGAAAAAATTCTTAAAATAAATTTTTAAAAAATACTAAATAATTATATATAATTCACTTATATATTATTACTGAATTATTAAGAGTTATTGAATTAGTAAGAATATATATTGGTATCAATTTATAAAATAAAATTTTAAAATGTCTTAAGAAGCATTTTAATATTTATGGGGTTTACATTAGCTCAAATATAATAATAACACAATTCCTTTATATTCACATTTAAGAAAAAAATATTAAAAAAGCATTAAGAGATGCCATAAAAATTAAAAGAAATTTAAAATTATTTATTAAAAAATATATATAAATTTATCGAATTTTAATTAAAATTCTAAAAAAAACAAAAAAAAAAAAACAAGTTTATATTATAACAAAAATATGTCATAAGTTTTTATATTTGTTATAAGAAATTAATGCAATAACTATCCATTTTTAAATAAATAACATTTTTTTTTAGATAATCTATGAAATATCTTAGCATCTTTCTTAGTTTACTAGAAGTAACTATATTTCAAGCCCTTTCTTTTAAAAATAAGCATAAGTTCTCTCATAAGACCTTTTACTCGTTATAAATTCTATAAAATAGTATTTCTTTTTCCAACTTTTTGGTTCTTATCTAAGAACCAATGTACTCTGCTGTCTGTTATTTTCTAACAGACGGCCAAAACAATCAGCAAAGTGAAACATAAATATTACAGCGAGTTGACAGACCCCCATTGAACAACAACAAGCAAGCGCTAGAATAACAGACTGTAAAGCATAAATTGACAATTTAACAATTATTTCAGATGAGATGATGGTTATATATATATAATATATGTATATATTTATTTATATATATTCTTATATTTCAATACTTTGCGGACCAGTTTAGCATACACATAAAGGTGATGATTAAAAAAATACATTGTAATGCATCGTATATATGTAGTGTCACATAATAATAGCTACAATCTTTCACAGTATATCTTTTGGTTTTTTTTCACACAACAAACACAGTATATTACATCTGTCAATAACACCATACCGCTCCAGAAACTAAAATCTTGAAAACTCCCGCAACAGAAAAAAAAAGAAAAGAAATGTTTAATCACATTCAAAGCTCATCAGCTGCTATACATATAAAGGACTAGATAAGTTGCTTCAATAAAATTCATTAAAAATTAGCTCTTCGCTGAGCTAAAACAGAGTCAACATATTTTGTACGGACTGAACAACTTTAACAAAATTTGCATCTCATTATAGGTGACCATTGCAAAATTCAAAGAAAAATAAATAGGAAAAAATTAATACTTCTTAAACAAAATCTTTGCTAATTTTCAAATATTGCACATTTTTTCCTTCCTATTTTTATATATAGGAGGGAAAGACATATTAACATTTTAATTTAAATCACAAACTAAGTTATGATTCATTTTAATTTTAAATTACGCTGTTCAAATTTATTTACTCTAAAAAATGCTTTACCTTTATTAAAATTTTATAATTTAAAATTATATATATCATTTATTTATTTCAAAATAAAAAATAATTCAAGGACATTTCAAAGTACATAAATACAAAAGATTCAAGAATATATTTTTCTTTAAAAGTAAATACATTTTTTAATTATATTTTCTGGTATTGAAATTATTAAGGTATATTTAAATTTATATTTAGATGACTTTTTCAAATCATCACTTTTTTAAGATCGCCTTACAAATTATCCTTTTCAAGAGATAACTTCGAATTTTCAAATAAGTCAACAAATAAGAGAAAAGTCAATAGAAAAAAAAAAGCATTTCAAATAAATCAACAGATAATCTATAAATTAAACAAAGTTTCTGATTAGTCATTTTGAAGAAAAAAAAGTGGTTCTAGAAATAGATATATCCTTGCAATAAAAATATTTAAAATAATTTTCACCACTTTATAACTGAAAACTGTAAATACAAGAAAAGTTCATAGGAAATTCTGGATTTTATAAAGAAAATAAAATATAATTAATCTATATAATAAAAATAGATCAGGCATAAATTTTGTGTTATTTTTCAAGAATATCGTTTATTTATTATTTCAAATTAAATGACAGGAAACATTTTATATTTTAATTTAAGCCAGATGCTATTTAGTATCTTTTATTCAGAACATCATTTTTTTAAATATTTTAATTTAAATGGAATATCATATTTTCGAATTCGCATTAAATGAAAAAGATTTTGTGTTATTAACTAGAACACTACTTTTTATAATTTGAATTTAAATAACAAAGGATATTTTTCGATTCTGGATAGATATTTATGTTCAGAATAGCATTTTTTATGATTTCAATTTATAAAGCAAACGACATTTCCGGATTTGGATTAATTAATATATGTTTTTTTTTTTTTTGTAGAGAATAGTATTTTTTATGAGTTTATTTCATATAGCAAACGATATTTTCGGATTTGGATGAATTAATACACGATTATTTTTAAATTTAGAATAGCTTTTAGTTGTTTTTTTTTAATGATTTCAATTTAAATAGCGGACGATAATTTCATTTTAAACTCAAATGATGTATGGTTTGTTTCGGATAAGAACAAACGTTTTCAGAGTGAAAAATTTTTATACTACAGATTTAAGGTAAGTAACAAAACATAAATATATGCATCTATAATAAAATAACACAAAAAAGAATAATTAGACTCTTTCTGAAAATTGCAACATTTCAAATTGTATTCACAACTAAATAATTTCGAACTCGAGAAATAAATTAACGTAAAAAAAAAAAATCAGTGAATGTGAAGATATGACATAAAACAATTTATGCGCCACTGAATTGAGATGCAAATAGTTAAAATAATATATATATAAAAACTAAAGCACATTTCAAAGTAGGAAACTTAACTGCTATATACAAAGCTATTAATAGGATATCAGGATGAAATTTTACAAAGAAAGATGAAACTAAAATGTACATAAATGATGAAATGTAGTATCTTGAAATGTGTGTAGCAATTAACGTTCTCACATCAATGTCCAGCCGGCTACAAGCTGTAGATAAAATGGTAACTTTGTAGACCACCATGAAAGTGCAGGTCTGTACGTCGGTCATATACTAGTAGAAAGAAACGAAACTTATGCAAGTCATAAATGCAAATGTACACACAGCATCTCATAGATCAAATCTAAGAAGGTTAATTCAGAATTTTAGTCTTCAGATGCAAATAAGAAATTTTACATCGATATTGGACCCACGAGTCAAGAAATTGTGGAACAACGTAAAACAAAACGAAAAAAAATTGTAGATTTTTTTTCTGTTTACATCTGCACAGAAAAAAAATCGTAGAGGGAAATGACTTTTGTTAAAAATGAAAATATTAATAATCTAATAATCTTTGAAATTGTATGTATCCAATGACAATTTTCCTGTTGCAAGAAGATCAGTAAAGTCAGTGTAGTATTCATTTTTTTCCCCCATACATAATAAATTTACCACAAAATAATAACTCAACAAACATATAAAATGTGTCTTAAATTCTCAACAGTGACATTTTAACAGTGAAAAACTGCTTAAAACAGAAATACTACGTCAAACGAGTGAAAAAGTTCCCGCTAATAAGATAAAGAATGTGATATGAGTCATATTTTTTTTCTTTCCAATATAAACTGCGGCTTTTTTTCTAAGCCGAGTTATTTATTCTCTGTAATCTTTATACAGAGTATGAGAATATTTGCAGCATTTGTTAATCCTTTTATTAAATTTTTCTTCTTTTTTATTTGTCTTCGATTTAGATCTCCAAAGTTGTGGCAAAGCCTCCTCTTTCTATGGACAATTGCATAAGAATATGGTGATGCTAGTGCCACAAAGACAAGAAAAAACAAATAGTATTTTGTGCGAAACAACTGGCATCTTTGTCCAGGATGCGACTCCATCCGGTGGAAAAGTTTGCTCCCTTTCTCTCTTCACTTCTCCTGATCTTCTTCCATGGGCTCCTCGATTTCGACGTTCTCTTTTTCTTCAGGACTTCTGAAAAAACAGAACAGAAATGTTAGATATAGTCAGTATTTTTTTTAAAACAGATATGTATAAAAAGACGATATGATATTTTTTAAGCGAAAAAAAAAATCAAACAAGGCATTACATAATAAGAACATTGTGAAAAAAGAAATTACTTTGGATAACTAAGCAATTTATAGATACAGAAATGCTTATTATTGTGCCAAACTTACAAACAGCTTCATGCAACATGCATGGTTTAAAAAAACACGTTTAAAACGCACTACAGAATAGATATTTGACCTTAAACTATAAAATCTTCTATATAGTTATTTCTTGATATTTCTTCTAATAGTTGCTTTCTAATTATGGGTGTTTAAAACATTTAATTAAAATTTTATTTAAAAACATTCAGAATATTGCCTTCTCCCGTAAAAAACGTCAAACTCTATCATCGCACAGAAACCATTTTTATACCACTTAAAATTTGAAAAAAAAATTATGCATACAAAATCAATCCAGATAATCTATATTTTATTATTGTTTTTATTGGATCAATTTAATAAAAAGAAAGATAATACATCAATTTAGATAAGAAGAAGTAAAGATTTACAAGCCAATCTAGGTAAGAAGTAAAAATTTAGAAGTAAATCTAGATTTTTTTTTTTTTTTTAAAGTAAAGATGTGCGAATGAATCCTGAAACATTATCATAACAAATATTTCGGAAAAGAGGTTTGGATCACATTTAATTCTTTTTCTTACAACGAAGCACAAATGTACACCAATTTCCTGCGAAACGCAGTTTCGTACATTGACATTATATCAAGCTACTCGGGAGTTCAACGGTTATTTTGTCCAATAAAAGATTCTACACTTTCCATTTAACATGATCCTTTGTCTCAAAGACAAAATTAGATTTATTGGTGCAAGTTGAATTTAAATTATTAACATGAACACTCAATAGTCTTTTAAAACTAAATTGTAATGGCTATATCCAATTAAGCCAATTTTTCCTCTCTAAACTTCCAAACACGTGCACAGACTCAAATAAAAATGTTTTCTATATTTTAATATGAATGATTTACTAATATAAATCGGAATAGTGCAGAATACGTAATTAAACAAAGGGAGCTACAATAAACTACAACGGGAAACTACAATAGAACGTCAAAAAAATTCCACAGCCATTTTAAATCATTTGAAAGTGTTCGAAGCTATTTTAACCAATATGTTAACAAATAAACCAGAAAGAAGACAACAGATATGAAGAGCAATATGACAACACAATTAAAATTCTATTGATTTTATTATTTAAAAATTCCAAATGGAAATAAGATATGCTATCAATCACAAAAGCAGGCAAACAATTATATTTAAAAAATATACACAAAAAGAAAAATATATGAATAAATTCTTTAAAATTCCTACTTGTGCTGGATTGGAGCAGGGCAATTTGATTTAATAGCTAATGCCACTACTTTTGAAAATCAAATTACTACTTTATTCAAACTACTACTATAATTAAGTTAATTTTACCTTCCAACTAAATCTTTTTTTAAATATTTTATTCTAAGATTTTTTTTTACTTCTTTGAATTTAAGTTAAACTCTCTAAAAAGACGGAATATATCATTATTAGATCAAATTTAAATTATTCGTTCAGCCTTATCAAACAGGTAAGGTTGGAAACTGCAAGGGGGGGCAATAACTTAGAGGGGTGGATGGCGAAGCTTCTAAATTTCTTTTGACAATTTCAGATTACAATCCTGTACTTTTACTGATTTCCCAATTTATTGAATTACCTTGGCTTTGTTCAAATCAAAATTAAGAATATTTTAAATTTCTTATTACTGTCCAGCCTTCCTAATTAATTATTTTTTGTAAGTTTTATATTAAGATATTTTGTAATTCAAAAAAGT
>JAPMOQ010010593.1:281396-365045 GCA_026543055.1 Argiope trifasciata | reverse complement strand
ACATGCATGATACATAATTTTAAATTCTTCTTTAATTATTGCGGCTATTTAATTTTCCATCAATTAAATTTTAAAAAATGTTTCATTCTGGGAGTGGGATTATTTTTATTAAGTAAGCACTATATATAATTTTAAGTATCAATTATTTTTATTGATTATTATAGCAATTGGATTAATCTTAACAGCCATAATTTTAAAAAGAATTCTTCAATGATCATTCTAGCAATTTAATTTATTACAAACGAAATGAACTACATATAGTTTAAGAAACTAATAATTTTTTTCTGATAGTTAGATTATACATACTTAAAGAAAATATAGATAATTTTCAAAATGAAGTTTTCGTGGACTCTTCTAGTAGCTAGATCGCCCATAAAAAAGATGCATGTAATTTTAAACAAACATTCATGATTTTGCTGTTTGAATATTCTTAATAAGTCCCTTACATTATTTTTAAACAAATTGTTTTCGGATTTTAGAAGTTTTATTTATGCATTAAGCCAAAATATATTCTTAACATTTCTTAATAAACTAATATTTTTAAACAAAATTTTATTAAAAAATTTACAGCATATGTTATAACTGATTAAAACTAGATATATTTAAGCAGTTGAAAGCAATTTCAAAAACTCTTTTAATTGGAAACTGATTTCATAACTGCAATAATTTCACAAATCCCCAATAAAAAATATTTTGTGGAAAGAATTTAGTGTGTTCATTTTTGAATTCCAAATTTCAAATATTTACATACAGTTTTCAATGGTGAACACCAAACGATAAAATTATGATAAAAAAATAGTGAAATGGTTCTTCGATTTTAAAATTAAGTTCAGTTTTAATCATACTTGCAATGAATAGAATAAACTTCTTTCATAACATATACCTAAAACCAAAATTTAAAAAAATCATAATTCAATTTTCTTAAAATTAATTATTTTATTCAAAGAAATCGATTTTGGAACAGATTGCGATAGGTGAAATTTTGAAATAAAAATCACATATTCATTTGTGTTATTTAAAAAAAAAACACGAATTTCACAAAATGATTTTAGATACCTATTGTAAAACTGAATCCAACTATTAATATTTTGAAATAAACAAAAATTGATTTCCCAACACGTTCTTCACATAAAATTAATTATTTCTCATTTCAAAATAAAATACAATATTTAAGCTTCATTCTTAGCCAATTCATGGATAATAAATATTTTGATGAGCAGCAAAAATACTCAGGAGCTTTTTCGAGCCTACTCTTGTTTTAGAAACCTGTTTTTACTTTGTGAAATACACTAAGTGAAAGTAATATAAAAATCCAAATAAAAATATTTGAACTGAAGATTTTAACTTTCCTGAATCGGCAAGTGCATTTTTGGAATTATGGCTGTCTGTCTATCTGTAAACGTGGTAACCAAAAAATACTTTAATGTTGAAAAATGGTCTTTGTGCCACATTATGGTCTTAACGCCGAATTTGTAGACTCCAGCAAAATCATGAACAAAATTCATTCAAGGGAAATTTATTTTCCTTCTATACGAAAGCAAGTGAACACAAAAACTGCAAAACATTAAGAGCTAGATATATTCATTATGGTGCACCGATTAAGCATCTGTATCACATTTTGAACCAAATTCGCACAGAACTTTTACCGTCTGCAGTCAGTATTTTCGATTGCATGTAAGCACGATAATTCAAAAACTTAGATGATTTACATTAACAATAATACATACACATTATATACCTATAAATATATGTATACATTGATATACATTTTATAACTTAAAATGTACATATTTAATGAATTTTGAATAAAATCCTTTGAAGGTTGTTGTTCGCAAGTTAATGTAACAACTCGAAAACGTAGTCTTAAATAATTAAAATTGGGGATATGACTTAGTGACAACAATTGTATTTTTGTGTTGAATTTTGGTTTCAGTCAATCAAAGAAAGGACAACCAAAAACATATTCGTTATTATTATTATTATTATTTTTTTCCATAAAACAATGATGCAATGAAGTACCAAATTCTCATGTGCTGACTCTGAAAATCAGAATTTTAAAAACTGAAGCTTATGGGAAAGTCATTTCAAAATGCACGTTCTTTTTCACGAGAACCTAATTCCCCTCTCCGATTTCTCAGGTAAATACTCGACTGATAAGGACTATTTTTTTTTTTTTCAGCTTTCAACAGAAAAGGGGAAAAACACATACCAATGATTAAATGTTAAACGAAACAACGAGCAGGGTTTACATTTCATTTCAAAAATAAAAATTTTCTGTTGAAAATTACATAAAAAATTTCGATAAAAATTCTCAAAATTTACGAAACACATTGAACGATAATTAAACCGAATCATTAAAAATGAACACAACAACGTGTGAATTTAACAAAAAACAAATTTAAACTAATGTACAATAAAAAGTATGTTGCAACAATATTTTCAAAAAATTAATGGTAAAAATTTCCCTTAATTTTTAATTGATTAAAATTCACTTTAAGGTGCAATTTTTAAAATGTATCCATTCTGAATAAGGTAGTCAGATTTATTGGGAAGTTTTTTAAAGTGTTTTTCAGTGTTAAAGTACAAAAACTTCATTTTATTCTATTAGTCTATCTTTAAGTGTGCAGGAACAAACAAATATTTCCTTTTATAAACATGATTTTTTTTTGTAATATGTCAAGCAATAATTTATAAGGTGTGCTACAAAAATGTCCCCCTTTTTTTCAACGAACTTCTATTAATCCGTCGCTTTCGTTAATCCAAACTCTCAGATGAATTACCCAGATTTTTATACATCAAAACTGTATTTGACTATACGGATTGCACACAGATTTTTAGATATCTAAGTAGTACTTGATTGTACTGACTGTACAGAGATTTTTAGTTATTAAAACAGTATTTGATTGAACTAATTGTATTGAGATTTTTAGATATCCAAACTGTATTTGATTGAATTAATTGTATTGAGAGTTTTAAATATCAAAGCTGCAAAGATCAAATTTTAATTGCACCTGACCACATATTAAAAGGTATAACCGTACTGTAACTGTAACTGTTCTTCGGCCCTCTATCGGCCGTTACCATGAACAATCAGTCCATGCCTTGGAAGCGAACGTAAAGCATGATGTAATCCCCGAGTATTATTTTTATGCATATATGTTAAATGTTATTTTCCTAAATAATTGTCCCCTTGTAAATCATGTCCTTTAATGTCACTAAATGTATTTTTTAACTAAATTGGCATGATTTATTGATTTTAATAGTCTACCCTGACAGAATTAGAATTTTGGCGCCCTTTCGGTCACAAAGGCTCAAAATAAAAGGCAGTCACAAATGTTTTCCTTCATAACAGAAAATTATTACGAATATGATTAATAACAATAGAATTTTATGTTTTGAGCATTACTTAATGTTATGTTCAAGCCCTTGTAATCTGATTCCAATGAAGAAGGAACCAATTCATAACAATCGTTACAGAACTGATCCAATGATTTTAAAAGTGGTAAGCCACTAAATCCAAACCATTGACATAACTGGTGATGCATCAGGTACTCCATGACAAGTTATACATAAGTTTGAAAAATTGAATTATTGCATAGGCTGCAATTATTTTGTTTGCCATTATTAAATTTGAATCTCTGTAATATTAGCACGGATATATTCAGAAGAAATTCCAAAAATAAGATTCGTGATGATCGTCTTTTCTTTAGAAAAATAATCCTAATTATAATAAAAAAGGAATGTTCTAATTTGGAACATTCATTATTTTTGTTTTTATAAATCCATAACTAAAATAAACAACAAGGAATTTAATATATAAAAATTTCAAAAAAATTACTTCGTTTTTATTTTTAACAACAAAAAATAGCAATAAAGTAGGAAGATTAATTTTGTGTTTTTCAGATGACACAGAATAATATCGAATTTCCAGAAGAAAAAAGAAACTAATTCGATATCCTGACTGAGAATTCGAAAACCAATTTCGAGGCAACTCAAATGAATAAAAATTTCAAAATTAAATTCAGATTAAATTTCAATTAGGAAAGATATTTTAAATTTTGTTTTTCTATCGCCAAGTAAATTCTCAAAAACAGCTCCGTGTTATTGCATCGAATAGATCATTTCAAATTTTAATTCTCGCGATTCAATATACAGACGTAGAAAAAAACCTTCTTTGCATGAAAACGCTTTCTAATATTAGATAGAAAATAATTTATTATACTGAAAAACATTAATTCCATCATCGATCAAATTACAAAAGAAAATACTTCAATATCTGTTCATCTTAAGTTCAAAAAATTCTAAGTATAATTTAAAAAAAGAATCATACATATGATTTATTATCTTTTGATTAAAAACATATCTGATTCCAGGAAAGGAATCTAAGAAAATGTTGCAATTTTTATAAATAATTTTTAATATAAATTAATTTTGTTTCTCTCTCTCTCTCTCTGTTTATACACATGAAATATTCGGAAATTGAATAGGCAATAAAAATAAAATAAAATTCTTCTTTTTAAAAGAAGAATTTTATTTTTCATCATGAAGATCATAAACAGTTGAATTTTTAAATTCATTTCGACAGACTCAAATAAGATACTGCTTTATTTTAAGGAATGATCAACATTTTTCAAAAAATGTAAGTTTATTATCAAGAATATCTTAAAATATATTTTTAAAAATTCAAAAAAAAGATCGGGACGCAAATTATTGGCTATGCTATCAACTGTTACCTTACAGTTAAAAATGGAAAGCAAAAAAAACCCCACTATATACAATACAAGATTTCTCTATCATATCACTGGGTGTTTTCTTTTTTAATGTTGCATCAACAAAATTTAGCCAAATGCATGCAAAATGGTTGTGAAAAATTTCAATAAAAGAGCACATATGTGCTAGAAAAGCCGTTGCCGCCATTTTCCCTATGAGTACATAACTTCACCTAGTATGCTTTACAATACAGATAGAACAATTTAAAGAAAAAAAAAGTTTTTTTTATTTAATTCAAATCTTGCAATAACATGTTATTCTATAGTGTAGCGCTCCATTTTTAATAACCCTAAATGATCAGCTGTTAAATAGTTTTTAAAAAAATAGGGTTTTGTAGCTATAGCTGACAATAAATTTTTTAATAGGTACGAATGGTGTCAAATTCAATTCTTGCGTTAATTTTGGGGACGCAATTTATAAAGTTTATGAACGTTAAATATTAGGATAATAATACTTTATCAAATGTAGTTTGTTCAAGTTCTTATATGTTCCCTTATATCTGCATGATTATAACATTATCTAAAAAAATAATGCGCCTAGTAATAATAAAACTGATTACAAATATCGGCGCCATGAAGTAGTGAATCTTGATAATCAAGTAAATACAATTTAAAAATTATTCAAATAAAAATATACATGTCCTTTTTATGCTATTTAAATTATTATTATTTGCACGTTAGTTAAATAAAAAATAGGTGGAAATCGAAGTAAAAAATATTATTTAAAAAATAATCTAGACTATCTAGAACTGCAAACTGCCAAAAATTATTAATATTCGAATTATTAATATTTGCACGTTAATTAAATAAAAAATAGGTGGAAATCCGAAATTAAAAAAGAATATTAAAAAAATATCTAGACTATCTAGAACCGCAAACTACCAAAAATTATTAATATTTAATTAATATTTGCACGTTAATTAAATAAAAAATAGGTAGAAATCCGAAATAAATAAGATTATTTAAAAAAATAATCTAGACTATCTAGAACTGCGAACTGCCAAAAATTATTAATATTTGAATTATTAATATTTGCACGTTAATTAAATAAAAAATAGGTGGAAATCCGAAATAAAAATAGAATACTTTTTAAAAAATAAACTAAACTATCTAGAACCGCAAACTGCCAAAAATTATTAATATTTGCATGTTAATTAAATAAAAAATAGGTGGAAATCCGAAATAAAAAAAAAAGAATATTTTTTAAAAAATAAACTAAATTATCTAGAACCGCAAACTGCCAAAAATTATTAATATTTGCACGTTAAATAAAAAATATGTGGAAATCCGAAATAAAAAAAAAAGATTATTTTAAAAAAATAATCTAGACTATCTAGAAGCGCAAACTGCCAAAATCTGCCACTATCGCTAAAAAGTAAATTTCTTGGCCTCCGTTTTCTTCCCAATCTAATTCAAAGAAATCAAAACTGACTAGAGCATGCGCCAAAGCATAAACTGTTCCTCAGTCTGAAAACAAATTTATTATATAATTTACAATATATTTACATGCAGCGAGGTCGCCACGATTGGCGCCAATGAAACATGCGCGTAAAACGGAAATATATATACATATATTCATCTGAATAATAAAGATTAATGCAAGATATTAAAAGGGGCGTCATTTAAATCTTTGGTATAAAAATTGTACCACGATAAATAATGTAATACACAGTTAATAGGGCATGTCCGATAGTTTGATAAACTCTGCTTTAGACAGTAAAAAATTGCTCATTTTTTTTGTTAATATTATATTAAAAATGCATGAAATCCTCATTAAAATTCCAAACGGAACACAAAAGATAGCGTGTTATGTAAGACTAATAAAAATTCAAATCGCGTCCGTATTCTGGGAGTGTCTGTAAATTCGATAAAAAGGAGAAGTTTTAAATGTTTTTCATTTCAACTGTTCCATCCTTTGATGAAAATTGAGCAGAAATGGTGTGTGCGGACAGGTTTGGGAACTATTATGTTTATCCCTTAGTATTCGTGATTTGTTACTTTTTATTTCTTTCTTCCCTGATTTTGGCGTAACTGTCTACTAAGTTACTATGGTTCAGCGGTTTAAAATAAAAATGTTAAGTTAGACGATTTTATGTGTTTTAGTAAAAGAATCAAAAGAAAGTTAATCAAAACTTTCTTGAATATTCTCTAATCCCTTCTCATGCATAAAATGATCTATATACAGTTAAATCATGAACACCATGAATATTCAGATTTTTATTTTCAAAGTTCAGCACATGATAGTTGTGCTTCAAATACAATTAAAATGTGTGCTTATGTAAAATTAAAATGCACATTTTTGGTGGAGTTAAAAATATGTGCTCCTTGTACATTAAAAATTTGTGCTTCTAGTACAAAAAAAATGTGTACTTCTAGTGCTGAAAATTTGTGTTAATTGCATACCATTGCCGATTAAAAGTTGCAAAAAAGCATCGATTTTTAACGATTTAAAAAAAAAATGTGTGCTTTTTGTACAATAAAAATATATACTTTTTATTACAAAAAAATTGTGCTTCTAGTACAAAAAAAATTGTGTGTTTCTAGTGTTGAAAGTTTGTGGTAATTGCATGCAATTGGAGACCAAGAATTACAAAACAGCAGCAATCTTTTTAAAGATTTTTTAAAAAGATTTTCACTGATATGCAATTCACTATGCAAGCACCTGAAAATCGAATAAATATTTTGCACAACTTTTTTCAGATTGATTGGAACTAAAATTTAACCCAGAGTTGCAATAATAATCATAATATCATAAGCCAAATTTTATTTATCTGACATTTTTTATTGCCGTATTACAAGCATATAAAAATACATAGAGACAATCGTTTAACTCCATGATGAATTTGATTTAAAATTTGAAAAAGATCAACATTTTAAGTATTAAACTAGTGCATCAAATTTTATCTAGTTATCTATTTACGTATTGAAGTTATAGTGTCCGACAGCCGGACAGACAAATTTTCATGGAACGAACTGCGATAACTGCAATACGTAAATTGATAACTGCAATTTCAAAATCTGATAGAAATCTAAAAATTTAATGTAAAGACCATATACCAAATTTCAGCTCTAACTCAAAGTGTTTTGTACTTATCATGTTCACAGACAGATAGACAGAATTCCAAAAATGTGTTTTTAAGATTCAGATAAGTTTAAAAAATAGAGATTTGTTGATATATTGAATTTTTTATTTATTACAATACTTTCTCTTTGGTCAAAATAGGGATGTTTAGCAATACACTGAATTAAATAATCCCGAAAATGATCACAATGCAAAATTTTTTCAGGAATCGTTTTTTAAAATTCTATTATTTTATTTTTTAGGCTCCAATATAAATTATAAAATTCAATAAGAACATACTAACCAGTATTTTTTTAAGTTGCATATTAATGCATTGGATGAAACTGCCAACGCATTTTAAATAATTCTTTCCTTAAATAACCTTTATTTATTTATTTAGAACTCAAATGGTCCTACTTGTCCATATAGCTAATGGGGACGTCATTCATCATCTAACAATTTATTGCAATCAATTACACATAACTCGCAAACTCTACATTTAAAAGGGACATTCTCCTATATGCAAAAAACATCTATCAATAATAGCGGAGAAGTTTCTATGAGTGTACACACACATAGAAACGCAGATTTTGGAGTTTCAAGTAATGCCGACTTCGCGTTTCTGTGTATGTGTGAGTTGGTGTTCTACTGAGCAAACCGTTTGATTTCGAGTTATCAAATTTGACACATATATATTTTAAGATGGAATGTGCATCTAAAATGCGAATTTATTTTAGTAATTTTAATTAGGAATTTAATTAATTTAAAAAAATAAATCAGACACTGTTGTTTTTTCAAATATTAATGCACAAAAGTCATTTTTATATAATTTTTAAAATCTTATAAAAGGTATTTTAATGATAATTACATAAATGTAAAAAATTTGCTTCTTGAATTCTGGATTTTTTTTTCTAAACATTTTATAAATCCAGAAATATGAAAAATATTTTCCGCCATCAGGAAAAAAGCATCAGAAGTTTTAATTCAGTTTTAGTGTGCCTTTAATTATTAATCGAAATTATTTAAAAAAAAGAAGTAACTTTTTATTAAATATTTTTATAAAATATTTAATAAATTTCAGGTCTTACCTTTTCTTTGCAGATGATTAAAGTGATTATTAATTTCCATTGTGTTATGATGGCCGAGATTTTCTGGAAGAAAAGAAAACAGATTTGTCAGTCACTAAATATATGTTGGCAAATATTAAAAACAATAAACTATTTTAAATAGGAACTGCTTTCGAATAAATAATATTTAATATTTATTTTCCCTAAAAATCATTAATAAATAATAAAATTAATTATTCACTTATTTGATATGAAAAAAAAAAATCTGTTTAAAATAAAACATTTTTACGATTTTTTCATTAAAGTAATAAGAGGTAACGTAAGTTTCTAATATTTTTTATTTATTTTCTTTAATGATTATATGTAATTTTCAATGAAAAAACTAAACAAATCTAATTGGGCTTAATACCAGACCAGATGGTAATCTATCAGTTTTTTTATTGCTTACTTAGCTAAGCCTATCAATTAATAATTTTTAAAAAAAATATGTGAATTAAATGAGATTAATTTATATTCACGCAATACATATCAAACACGCACGCAGGTATGACGTCACAACAAAGCGACAGACAAAGTAAAGTTAGATATTAGCTGACATGCGCAGCTACGCTTGTCACAAGACTACATTCTCAAATGAAATCATTTTTAAAAAGTAAGCGCACTTAAACTCGTACTGTTTTCAAACATCGAATTATATTAAAGAATTCTTAACACTTTTGTTAAAAGCTGGAGTAAATATGAAAAATATATGATAGATCAGTTATGGCAGAAAACTACTTCATTAAAACCTTTATTTTTAGCGTGAAGCAATATTTATCGAAATTCAATTCAGCCACCATTATTGCAATTCAAAAATCACGCATGAGGTTCATACAAAATGTATTTATTTGGCTATGAAATTCGTTTACTGCAAATGGCGTTGATTAAATGAACAGTTCTTTGTTTAGCACGCAATTCTAAATTAAGTTTCAGGAAAAAGGCAATTCTTTTTTGTCAGACGATTTTGTTCACTTCCATTATCAGCTGCCGAAATTATGGATTATTCTTCGAAGTACTTTATAAACATTAAAAGAATATAAATAATAAAACAGTTCAAGCGCATATAAGTAAGAATATAAAAATTTAAATATAAATAATTTTTGTATCGAGGTTTTTTTTTCCTCGATAATATTTAGAAAAATATAGAATTTAAATATAAATAAGGTTATAACTAATTTCCATATTGAGTTATTTTGGTGATTTTTAATGTTTTTGATAATTTTTTCTTAAGGTATCCGACTACGTTAAAAACTGGTATTACTTACTGGTTACTGCTATTCGACCACATTAGCGATTTTTTAAAAAAGTGTTATTTCTTGTAGTTCAGACTTTCCAAAACAGTTGATTTTTGCTTAGAAAAGGAAAGTCTAACCTATTATCCAGAGGAATTTTAAGCAAAATATTTTTTTTTTCATTTAAAATTTGTCTTTAACTTCAATTTTAATTTTCATAAAAATTCTCCACCATTAACATGATATCCCAAAAACGAATACAGGTATTGACGTAAAAATTTCAGCGTGTGTTTTAAATAAAATGGGCAATGAAATGAACCAAAAGTTTTATTGTTGGAGGAATACTTTTTCATTTATAGATGTTTTTAGAAAAATTAAGTTGCGAAATTATGGAAAAAATGCATATATACGTATTTTTTTACCCATAACATCTTTGCATCTCAAAATATTTCTTAGATTTTGGTTCATTTCATTCATCATTATATTCCGTAACTAGTGTACAAAGAAAAATAGGTTTGTTGGATTACAATTTTGTGTCGTTAAAATTTACTACAATATATTTCTACAACTACAATATACTACTTATATTATTTATTATATAGTATTTTACTACAATATACTACTAATATATTTCTCAAAATATATTATATTTTAAAATAATGTTTTTGTATTTATAGTGTTTATAATTGATAATACATCTAAAAACCAAAAGTAGTTTTTTTAGAAATCAATTTTTTTCTTCGAACGTAGTAGGTTACCTTAAATAAATATAACTGAGATATCGCTATATATTTGATGACTCTAAAATACAATAACATAATGTATAGTGGCATCTTTTAAATAAGCTAAGAAAATCAGGTTGAAAACAATTAAACAGTCCGTAATTAGGACGTGAAATAATGTTTCACAACTCTAATCCTTCAGACATTTGAAAGATTGATTTTATATCAAGCAATCGAGCAATAACAAAAGCAAGAGACGATTGGGAGATCACAGCATATTTCTTTATCTACTGATGTCCGATTGTAAGGCGCCAGGAAATAAAATTCATCGATAACAGCTTACTGAAAGCAATGATTTTAAGCAACTGATAGAGTATAATTATTTTTGTGATTGATATTTTGGTTTCAGGAAATCAGATATAAATTAAATAAATTTAGCATGCACACGTAATGACTGACGACTACATTTTAAACAGAAATATAAAATAATAACGCAATTACAGAGGTTCGTCTTTTATGTAACTGACAATACTCGACAGATGTGAAGTTATTTTTTTAATATGTATAAAAATAATTGATATAAATAGGCAATACCAAACTTAAGATGATACGGAGGTATATTAGATAATAGCTTTACATCGAGTGATGTCAGAAATTATTTATGATTCAATGTAAATCATAAATAAGTTGATAATCTTATTCAAATAGTGGCGTAGTTTATTTAGATTAAATCTCATTTTGAAGAAATAATCATTGGGTTCGCTCAAAAATCGGATGAAATGTTTTTCCTTTTCCTGTTTTTCAAATGATATAATAATCTTCTATAAATTTCTTTTTAAATTAATCATCAGCCAATAGAGTTAATTTTATTAACCTTTTAATTTATTAAAATTAATTTTTATTAACCTTTACGTATAAGTATGATCATCAAAATTACTTTTTACTCAAAATATAAAGGGGAGAGTTTTTTAAAAAAGTGGCATACTTATTAAAATTATTAAAAATGGCTTACGATTTTTTAAAAACAAAAGTGCATACGGGATGGGATATTGCGACATGCATTGAGCTATGCAAAATGGTTTAAAACTCTACATAAAACAAACCACTAATTAAATTTTTAATACTTTTTTGACTTTAATTAGTTTTTTTACATAAAAATTTTTTTAAAAAAATTAAAAAATTCTTTTATAATTACAAATTTTGTTGATATAGATATAAATTAATTTTTAGACCCTTTTAAAACTCCAAAAATAATATTTTCTGTGATACCAGATTTTAATCCTCAGGATTTTGTTTCTAATTTTAATAAATTTTTACAAATATTATAAATACGTTTTGAAACAGTACTTTTAAATTTTTTGTAGGTTACTGACTTTAAGTTCCTTACATTATTTTCATATTCATGCAATTATTCGAGTCTAATTAAAAGTAATAATAAGTGGCAAAAAATAAATAAAAGGCAAAAAAACATTAAAATATTATTAAGCTACAATGTTTCAGATTAAAGAACTAAATCTCCTCTAATCTTTAAAACGTGCTTTTAATACAAATTAAATTCAAACCAAAGCTGAAATAACAAAAAAATTAAATTATTTTATTTCACCAACAAAAAAAAATCATTTAAAAACAAATTTATAATTAAAAGAGTATTTCTTACATAAAAATTTATGCGAGGAGTATTTTTTTTTAAAAAAACCTTAACTATAATCAAAACATGTATCCAGACGTTTTCTTAATTATAATATAGGATTACTTAACGTATTAAGAAATCGAAAATAACAAGTAAATAAATATTTCTAGTAGCTTCTTAGTATGCAATATCACGTGCAGCAAACCAGATCTGTTTAGCATGAAACGGTCGACTGATTTGACATTTAAACTGATTGATAATGACAACAATTCTAATTGCCCTACTCCACTCTTTTCTCAAGCGTAATGCTTTCAACTTCCTGGGAAAACTGCACTTGAAATTACTCAAGTAATCGGATAAATCCGATAAAAATACAAAATGTTCATTTGATGATAAAATGTTTCTATTGGTAAGAGATTTGCAAACGTAAAAGTATAAATCTAGCTCTGTAGAACAACGTGAATCTCTATAACTTCATTTTGAGGTAGATGAGGTAGATTTTGAGATAGTTTTAAAGAGCAGTTATTTAATCAATTCCACATTTCACATGGAACGCGATAATTCCCGACGCTCACTTAGAATATAATCTAATAATGACTACAGAGAAGGATCATTTGAATATATACCAAGATATTTATTAGATAATGCCATCTATTGTATCAAAATAGAAGGAAGAGAGCTATGTAACTGCTATATCTGTTTATTCAAATCATAAAACGAAAATCGAAATTGTAAAATTTCAAAAAGAATATGCTTGGAAAAAAAGTACCCCAAAGTAAAAATTTATGATGGGTAATAAGATTTTTTTAATAAAAAAAATCCTTCTAACATTTATCATGGATTTAAATAGTCCCAATAAAATTACTTTCCGATAGTCTTTGAAAAAATATAATTAAAAAAAGACCACTTTTTTAAAAATACTGTTGATAAGAGATTTGCAGATGTTAAGGTATAAATCTCTCTGTAAATAAACAGAGGAATTTATACCTTTTCTAATCCTAAAAAAGTGGAGGATTCTAAATGTAAAGGCCCTTTTAAAAAAATTCGAAAACAATAAGCCAAGAAAAAACTATCTTAAAGTTAAAATTTATGAGATGTAATTCGATGCAATAATTTTTAGTTTTTAAAAAAACTTATCGTTCAAATATTTTTTATGGATTTGATTAGTCCCAATAAAACTATTTATCTATATATATATATATATATATATATATATATATTTTTGATATAGGTAATTTGAAAAGAGAAGACAAATTTTTTTAGTACTGATGATGAGAGATTTGCAAAAGTGAAGGTGTCAATCTATCTGTTTTTTTAAATCCTACAAAAGTCTAGAATTAAAAAAGGTTATTAAAAAATGGGGATAATATTTAAAGGTCTTTTAAAAATTTGAAAAGAATATGTTTGGAAAAAAAATCTTAAAAGTTAAAATTTATCACTGCAATACCATTTTTTTTTTAAAGTGTTCGTTCTAACGTTTTTTAATGAATATGAATATTGCCAATAAAAAAAATATCTGTATTTTAAAAACCGTTAAGTAATTCCAAAAAAAACCCCCATTTCTTATACTGTTGTTGAGAGATTTACAGATGCAAAAGTATAAATTTATCTGTTTATTTAAATATTAAAAAGTCGAAGATTCTGAATTTAAGGAACTTTTTTTATAAAAAAAATTCGAAAAGAGTATGGCCGAAAAAAAAAACAGCAGTTTGAAATTAAAATTTATGATATGCAATACAATTTTTAAAAAATCGTTTGTAACATTTTTTTGTGGATCTGAATAGGCCTATAAAATTATTTATCTGTATTCTTTTTAAAATATAAGTTATTCGAAAAAATACGATATATTTCCTTAAATAGCAAATTATAAATCATTCAATACTATTGTTAATCACAGAAAAATATCTTCTTTTTCTTCTGTATATACGAAATAATAAATAGCAAGATTGGATTTTGAACTTAACGCTATTAAACTTATAAGCTAATTTGTAAATAATTGCCTTTGCATTATTAATGAAGATTAACGTTCACAAATATGGCTTAGGGAGATTCACAACTATTAACTTCAAAGTTAATCTCAAATGTTTCCCATTAATTATATACATTTTTTTATCTTTACCTTATTTGTTTTTTAATGTTATTGATTTATCAACAGGCTATAATTAATGACTGCAGCTTACAAACAAAACTCTCCCATTTTCATTTCAAAAATAAATGATCTGTCACAGTTAATCAAATTTTTATATGCAGGGAAAGATGGATTTGTATTGTAATGACTGTTACAACTTTATATTACATCTTTTATTTCAGTAAGGATACCATATGTAAGGACAAATTGAAATACATAACAATCAAGGACATCTGTTCTTAATAACATTTTAAAGCCAATAGAAGTGAGTTGCATTTGATTTATGGTATAAAACATTCCGTAAATTTCAAAAGCAGCTATGCAAAATCAGCAGAAGAGTTATTTCTAAATTTCCGTACAACATGTCACTTTTTTGGGGTGTGCATGTGTTTAATTTTCTAGAAGCAGTGTGCTTAGCGTTCTTCAAAACAACTGCATCAAAAATAAAAAGGCTATAATTTCCTTGTAAACAGAGAAAAGAAGGAAAATGTTCGATATAATAGAGAATGAAGTTTTTTTGGTGGGGGGGGGGGTCTGATTACGTAACAATTGCCCTAAGTAATTTCCTTTGATCACAAGGAGTCATAGCCATGAAATGATTCATTTCATGTTTGGTATTGAGCAACAGATTCGCAAACGACACATGAGCATTCATGTTGTGTAAAAGGTATCTAAATACTTTGAAATTGTATCTTGGGTCTTAGAAAAAAAAGTAATTTCATGTCTAGTTTACAAGATATGCCTAGATTACGTTCAAACTATCTAGAACATATTTCAATTAATTGCCCTAGATCAACGCCACCAAAAGCACTTGCTTTAGAAGGTATTGCCTAGATTGTCTGAATGTTTCCTTTGTGACCAACAGTAAACGAAATGAATGTACCTTAAAGGATTGTCCATTTTACCTTTTTGATCATTTAGCCCTGGTTACATGATTGTGTCTAGGGCTTGATTATAAAATAAGCAAAGTATACAACTGCCAAGGAACCTTACAATACTATGGGCTGCCAAAATTAATTAAATGAATATATTAATTTTATACATTCATTCCAATATGAAACCAACGATCGTTTAAATGTAAGAACAATATTCTAATATTCAACGTTAATTACTTTTCACAAGTTTTAAATTAGAATATTTAAGAATATAAAAATAAAAGCTGATTGACAATTTTAAAAAATGCTCTATTCTATAATTAAATGTTGTTTAAATTATATTTTAATGTTTTTTTCCATTCTCAATTTGAATTTTGAATATCATTTTCTTATAGAAATAGACAATCAATATTTTAAAACAAAGTTTGCATTAAAACGGCTTGCGAATTAAAATCCATAAAAAATATCTGATATAGGAGGGAAAAGATTCCCAAAATATACATTGCCTAATGGCTCCTAAAGGGCTTATTTCAAAACTAATTGTGCCATGTATTACCACATGGACATGATCTTACGACCAAAAAGTTATTGCATACATATTTTTATAATTTCTGTATTCTGTCTAACTTTTTCTTCTAACGTTATTTACAAGGAAATTATAGTTATTTTTAACCGAGGCAATTGTTTTAAACTACCCTCTATAATAATAATAAATATTTATTAATGGAAATGTTTATAAACATTTTATGAACGATTAAAAATGAAAGTATAGAAAATATAGCAGACAAAGAACTTGCGGAATTCGGAGTTCATTTAGAGAGGAAAAAGCATTAATGTAACGTAATTTTAATTCCCAGAAAAAAACTCAACAATGCCGTATTTCCATTTTTTCCAGCTTATTTACGAAGCGGCGATGCATTCGTTACTGCGTATTTCGCGATAAGGATAAGTTCAATGGCAGACGCAGGAAAAGTGTTATCAGTAACCTGATTAGATAAGGCAGAAAAAGAAGATGAAAAAAAAAATCTTTTACAGCAGACCTTTTTTGCAAACGATTCCAAATTCTATTTTATCCCACAGATGAGATGACAGAATGGGAAATAAATAAATTTAAAAATGGGAAACACAAAAACTTTGAACGTAGAGGCTTTATTCTTATCTGCTGAAGGATATAAACAAAGAAGATAAAACATTGGCTCCTTAAAAGGGGGTGTGCCAATGCTTTAGCCGCACCCCCCAACAGCGTTATCCCTTTCACTGAAGCGGTGAGAATGAAATTCAAGGTCTTGTTTATTACTCTGAAACAAAACAAGTAAGCACATAAATGAAAAGGAGATAAATTTATACCCAGGCCATAATTCACTATTTCGTCATTCTATTGTTCAGTTAGTTTTTCTGGCTTAGTTGATGCATCAAATAACAATAATAAATTATTATATGGATAATAACAGTCAATTACCATAATATATAATAATTTTCTTCATATATAACAAGCAAAATAACTTTTTTCCAGGATGCCAGAGGTTTGTAAGGAGCAGAGTTTATGTTATTCAATTTTTTTTTCACTAATTATGTGTTTATCTAAAAAGCCTTTTCGTAAACATATTGTGAAATGGTAAAAATTATTTACAGGAAACTCCTTAGTTATTGGGGTTTTTTTTGTGTGTTTTTGCCCTGATTTATTATTCATTCTAATGTTAAATAACCTTTTATAGCAATGTAGGTTTCCGATAGCGCATCTTTCAAAATTAAGAAGAAAAATTTTTTAAACTTATCTTTAATTTTAAAAGATTTAATTTTAATTCAAAATCAAACCTAACCAGAATGAGAGTTCTTTCAAAATAGAATTAAATTTTGAATATTTTCTAAAAATTTTTTAATAGAAATATTTTTTGCGCGCAGATTTATTGCAATAAAAGAAATATAGTTTTCATTTTAATAAATACATTATAAAGCAGATAATAAACTGAACTGGATTTGGTTAAACGTTCCATGACAAAAACTTGAAAAGAAAAGTCCGAACATAAAACAAATTTCGATATTTGATTAAGGTAGAAAAATATTGAAATGTGAAATCATTTCTTTGAAAAAACATCCAAAATTTGTAAAATAGTACATTGCATTTAAGTTTTTTAAAAGTCAAAATAATCATTAAAATGGAAAATTGTAATTGTTATTAATTAAATTTAATGATTTTACTATGATCATAAACATAAATAAATAAATAAATTGAAAATACCAGTAAATAATATAGAGCCAAGAAAATTTATTTTCTATGGCATTTAACGAATTTAATTTGCTCTTTTTGTTACTTATTAATATAAACAATTTTATGGCAGTGAAAAACAAATTTCTTAAGATTAATAGTATACAATTTTATTACTATAATAATGTTTATACTATATTATAATAATAAAATTATGCTGACCATTCAATTTTTTTTTCAATAAAAGAGTTTAAGAAACATAAAATAAGATAAGTTTATTGATAAATATTAACATGAATTTATTAAGAAATAAAAGATCTATGAATATAAGTTTCCCCAAAAAAGTAAACAACTTCATTCTTTACATTCTTTAGAACTATTAAATAAGTTTTAAAAAAAGCTTTATATTTGTAAAATTCAAACACTGAACTTTCTTTTTCAAGTTATTTTCAGCCATTTCCTTTTCAAAACGAATTTAGTAAAAACAGAAAAAAATTATTATGTAAATTAATTGATTCCAAGCGGCTAAGAAAGATCTCTCAAATTTATTATACTTTTGTCTACCGTATACAGTCATGAAAATGCATCGTTTAGAACACGTAATTCGAGGGTGAAGGGAAAAGGAGACGCATAATAATAATAAAAAAAGTTGTTTACTGAACATAATTTTTTTTTGCATCAAATTCTCAAGGTCAAATATGAAAAGATAAAGAATATATCTATGATAAAAAAAACCATCCTAAATATATAAATAATAATAAAAAAAAGGACATTAAGCGCAAAATGCAAGTAAACAGGTTTGCTTAGTCACATCACAAGGTTTGTTACGAAATAAAATTCAAACGAAAGTTCAAAAAAACTGAGAACGAAGAATTTTAAGAATTAAATCGCCCCTTCCCCTAGTCTCAAACAATGAGGATATGAAATTTCCACGTTGAAATAATAAATAAATCATTGGATTTTTTAGATATAAATTTAAATAAATAATTACCTAATAACATTTATCTACATAAATGTTTTTAAATATAAACCCTACGGCGGATAGAGAATATAGTTTTATAGTATGCAGTCCTGCCATTTAATCATTTTATTTTGTATAATTCGATAATATAATTTAAGCGAAAAGTAAGAATGCACTCTTTTTTTAAAATGTTAAAATTACTAAAATATTCAATTAACTACAAATTAACCGATTATTTTTCGTTTACCCTTGGTTGGAAATAACTGTTCCACGAGAACTATTTTTATATAATATCAAAATTTTGAGTTCACTTTTCATTTATATCTTTTTTTATCCATGCAATTTTTTCTTCCATTTTTAAAATATAATAAATAATTGAGTGATACAAACAATTTTGAGAAAATTATATAACTCCACAGCTAGGCAACGGCATAACTTCGAATAGACTATTTCTTGATATTTTCTTTTAATTTTTTAAATATGCTGGCTACGCCTTTTTTAATTTTAAAAGGCGATTCATAAAATACTTGTAACAATATTTTTATTGTAGAACAGCAAAAAACTTGCAAAAACTATAATCAGAGGGCTTTTAAAATATTAGAAAATGACTAAAATAAAGGTTTTAAACCAAACGATTAAGAATTTAAATCAGGAACTATTAATTTTACTTTAATAATAAGAAGAAAATTTGCTATTGTCTGTTTTTAAAAATCGTCTGGTTCAATTGATGTTATTATTCTAAACAAAAAAAAAAAGCATTTCAAAAGATAAATGCTTTATGCGAAAATGTTTTTAAGTCAAATATTTTTATTCACAGCAATGCTGGTTATACAGCTAATATTATAACAAAAATAATTCTGAGCAATTTTTTTACGCAATTTTATTACTCAGTCTCAATCTTAGCTTTGGAAAATATTTCTATTTAACTATCCCATCGGTCTACAACTACGTTAAACAGCACCCTTCGACCTTTAGATAGAAACATGGAGAGAAAATAGACAAACCTTTAACCTTTTGCATGGTTACTTGATATTTCTTACAGGTTTTACTCAAATCCCAATGCAGATAAATTTGGAAAGAGGAGAAATCATTCTTGTCTGCTTTCCGTCAACTATCCCAAGAAACTATACTTTTGCGCTGAAGAATACAGTTCAATTTAATTTTAAGCAATTTTTTTTTTTATTTATTTTTGTCAAGCAAAAATTTAAGATTAAAATTAAAAGTGAAGTAAAATTAAATTTTAGAGTTCTTGTTTTTATAAGAATTACAGAAAAAAAATTGTAAAATTTTATTTCAAAAGTGGTTTTTTCATTACTTTCTCGTATACTTTATAGACAAAATATAATAATCGTCAAAACATTTGAAATCGAGATTTTGACGAAACTACAATTTTGACCAACATGAATTCGAAAAAAAAAAAAAAAAAAAAAAAAAAAACATTCGGAAAATTTCTGTCTGTCTATCTGTGACAAAGATAACACCAAAAGGCTTTGAATTAGACGGCGGCAATTTAGTATACCTTCTTAACTCCAAATTCACAGATTTCAATCAATCTGTTAATAAAATATGTTCAGAAGGGGCCAGAAATGTTTGAATATAAGGTAATACCATAATTATAAAACAAAAAGAACTAAATAGATAAAACTGAGCGCACATATTTATTATCTAAAGCAGTGATTCTCAACCACCTTGCCATGATACTTTTGCATATCGTTAAATTTTAGACATAAAAGAAAAAGCATAAAAACGAAAAAAAGATCGAGACTGTTAAATACAGAAGACGATATGATAGTAACATTGTCATTTTTAAGACCAAATATAGTAAAATTATCAAAAAACACTAAGCTAAGATTTTTCATTAAAAGTATTCTTACTATTACCTTGTAACTAATCCCTTAATTTATATTGTAGTTTTCGTTATATATATTATATTATTTTATTTTGCATTCAAAATTACTCTCATAAACTTAACTATTTTACACAGTGTGTTATAAGTAAGTAAACAACTTTTAGGCTAGTCTTTTTCTTTGTCTGCCGTCAAATTTTAAAATCAAAAAGTGAGCCGCGACATTAAAAAAAAAAGGATGAGACTCACTGATCTATAGTCTAGATTACCTATCAAATTTGTGACAGATACAACATCGAATTACCTCAAAAATAAATCACAGATTTTAAAAAATGAAAGAAAAATCAAATCATACTCTTGGTATTAAAATCTAGATCAAATTGGAAGAAAATTAATTGTACAAAAAAAAATCTTTCCTTTGGGTTCCAAAATTTGACAAAGATATACAATTCAAGAATCTATGACAAGTTTCATTTATTTGCAATTCCCGAGTTACGTTGTTCAAGTGAATGTGACGTCACATGGTTACAAAAAAAATCTTGTTCCTTCTATTTTTCAAATGCGTTTTTATTCAGTATTTTTTAGGAAAACTTCGCAATAAAATTTTTTATTTAACTAATATAATGCTTACTATTTTTTAATCCGAAAAAAATTAACAAAAATTTAATAAACTGTTCCTAATTTATATTTTACATACATTTAATACATTATTCTAATACATTTATTTGGATTTCATAACATAGCTTAACAAAAACAAGTAATATAAAAAATTATTTCTACTTAGTTCAACAAAGAAAAAAATCATTTCAGTTAATGTTTATTAAATAATTACAATTAATATAAATATATATATACATATGACAGAATCACAATATTAAGTGGCAAAATAATTTTTTTTCCAGCAGTCTACATGCCTCGGCACTGACGGTATTTATTCCTAAATTTATATCCTGCAAAATACCTTATACAGTCGATTCCGGTTAATCGGACCACATCGGGACGCGATCATTTTGGTCCTAATAACCGGCTGGTCCGATTACACGAACATGCCCTATGTTACAAGACGAGACGTGCTATACGTAACATATTAAAATGTCATTATGACCTTTATTGTGCGGTACGCGCGTATGGAAAACATACAAACAAGAACTACTGTTGCTTATGAACTTTATTCATTGAAAAATAAATTTACAAACAAATTCTTCGAAACGATCTACATGATACTCAGCATGCGAAGCACAATAAAAAAAAGTTCTTATCAAATTCAAGTCAACGTTTGAAGAACTTACTACCGAGCTGCCCGTTCTAAGAAACAAAGTGCATGCTCACCTCCCACTGGTTCTTTTCCCTTTCGGACTTCCTGCTGTACACAGGCGACTTGTGGCTTCTTTTTCATCTTCCCTGCCACGTTCTTTGGTCCGTTTAAACTGAATTTTGGTTCAAATAAGCGAATAATATTAGGCTTATGTACATAGGATTTGTTTCGGTTCTTTGAAATTCGGTCCGAATAAGCGGCTGGTCCGATTATCCGGTGGTCCAATTAACCGGATTCGACTGTATTAGAGAATTTTTTTCTCACATCCAAAACTAAAATTAATTAACGCATCACAATATTATTGATCTTCGTAAGAATTGAACTCGCATTCTTCACCTTCACGTGAAAAACACTGAAATTCTTGCATTTTACCTATTGAGCTATTGCCTGTTGCGTTCAGTTAACATTACAAACTGCTAAAACTCTATTTAAAGCATTAAAAAGTAATTAAATTTTGTTAATGAGTCAGCATTTTGAAAAGAAAACTTTATTAACATCAGGAGACATCCATTACGAATTTAAAAAAAATATTTGAATTTGATATGACGAATAAAAAGCATTTTATTAACGATTGAAAAATTTGAACAAGATAGATAAATAGATATATACATGGAGAGTGTGAATTAATAGGAAGAATTGAAAAAAAAAAACAATCGACATCAGCTAAATCAAATACATATTCATTACAATCCATTAAAGCAAATCTAAGTAATTACTACCAGATTTATAGTTTCACTATGAATACTAATTTTAATATATGCAGAAACGCACATATTACTTTTTTCAAACTTTAAAAAAATACATTAAAATGATAATCATTTCTTATTTTACATTTTAAACGTTTGGATTTCATGGTAATATGCAATAATAGAATAAATACTAGCTAGCAGCATGAAATTGAAATTCAACACAATCCATTAAAAGAATTAGCAAATTTATGCATGTAATTATTGCTAGGTTTAATTCATCAATGAATGCTAACTTTTTAAATATATACAGCAGCAAAGTAGGTCACTATAATGACCACAGCTAGGCTGTTTCCATTAAAAAAGGATTAAAAGCCCTTCAAGAGAATTGCACGCAGTGCCTAATTAGAGTGCAAATATATGTTTAACTCTCACAGTATTCAGGATTTTACCATGCCTCAGTCACGATGGTACAGATTATTAGGGTACTCGTACATGAAACGTTAAAATAAGGTTCTGAAATCGAATTTACGAAACCAGTACCCTTGAGAATAAAAATATATGATAATTAATCGTTATGAAATGAAATTTCATTGGTATGTTGAGATAATTCAGGTAAAACAGTTTTTTTTTTTTTCAGAGTTCAAGTCATTTTTTTTCTTTCAATTCCTACTATTAGTTTACATTCTCCCTAAATTTATTTATTTACATAGCTTGTTCAAATTTTCAGTCTTTAATAAAATATTTTTTATTTATCCATTCAAGTTCAAATACACATTTTAAAACTTGTAGAGGATAACACTTGATGTTAATACAGTTTTGTTTTCAAATATTTATTCATTAATTAAATTAAACTAAATATTTAATACTTTAAATAGAGTTTTAGCAGTTTGCAATGAAAGTTGAAACCTGTAGGCAGTAGCTCAAGTAAAATGCAAGGATTTCAGTATTTTTCAGGTGAAGGTGAAGAATGTGAGTGCATTTTTGGCAAATATCAATATGTTTTTGATAAATTAATTAATTTTAGTTTTATATGGGTGAAAAAAAATTCTCTAATATAAGGTATTTAACAGGATACAAATTTGGGAATAAATATCATCAGTGCCGAAGCGTGTAGATAGCAGGAAAAAAATTTATTTTGCCACTAAATATTGTGATTGCTGTCATATGTATGTACATATTCATAATAATTGTAATTATTCAATAAAAAGCAGCTAAATTAATTTAATAATATTTGTTGACTTAAGTAGAAATTGGAAATATTTTTATATCATTTGTTCAGTTACCAATGATAAAATAATTTTTGTTACTCATTCTATTAAAAAGAATTTTTAATTTACCGATTTTTAAAATGTGGATCATGACTATGACGAATTTGCCATTAAAGTCATAGATGGATAATAGGAACTATTCCGAATTTTGACTGATTGCGCCAGAATGAAATACATTGTTAGAAGAGAATTAAATTGAGAATCATGATCTAGGTGGATAGGCAATATAAACGAATTGTCCGGCAAATCCCAAATTTTGACCTTTTTCCTGGATAGAAAAGTATTTCTGATTTCAATTTAATGTCTTGGATTTACCAGGTATTTGTTTTTAAGCAAATAATTCATTAAAAAATTAATACGATTTAATTTTTTCAAAAAATGTTTATTGGAAAAGCCAATTAATTCATTTTTACCCCTCTATCTGCCCAGACATTCAAGATTATACGGTATAATATCGATTTTCAACTCGCTGTCTTAATTTGAAAAAAAAAAGTGTCCCATGTATGTAGACTATACCATGATATATTCGTAAATAGATCATATAAAAAAGATTAATCAAATTTATATGCTAAAAGAATTAGAGAATTCTAGGTATACTGGGCACGAAAACTACTTCCAGATTCTTTAACATTTGTAAACAAAAATGGGCAGAAAATGATAATTTAAGACACTTTGATGTATTTGAATTTTATATGGGATATTTATAGTAAATTAAAGTTTCGTTTTCCTACTTATTTTTGAATTAGAGAATTTATTTAACTTATAAATTATGTTTTTAATATTTTCGAAGAATTTTTTTTTCTGTATTTAGAATTTATACAATATAATCACATTGTCGTAGTAAATACTAACTGTTCTTTAAGGTATTCCTTCAGAATATTATTTAATTATTTTTATAAGTCCTTGTCATTAGAGTCAAAAAAATTAATGGAATCAAATGTCTTAAAACTTGGAAGGACTGTCTCAGATTTTGGTTAATTATCCCACTATTATATCCTTTCTACCAGCATCTGGGAAATTCTCAGTTGAAATTCAGAAAACCCAGTTATTCCGCTATATAAAGACTTTATCAATAAAAAATGAAAATTTATCTAAGTCTGAACAACACTTAAACATCTTATTACTATCCAGAACCTTTTAGATTGAGATAAAAAGTGTTTTAATATTTTGTTAAATATTTATATGACTTTCACTGAAAAACGCTAGTACAACAATAAAAACAGGCTAAAAACATTCTCTTTCAATATTTATTGTGTTCTTGGTTAGTTATGTGAATAATTTTCTTAAACATTTAACTTTCAGAAATAATTTTTATCTTTAAATGATCACAAGTTTCTCATGACCACAATGAGTTTTTGGGAGATAAAAAACTCATGTAGTTTTGATAATTTCCCCGCTATAACTAGATTAATTTTTCCTTACGGTAATGAAAACAAGCATTTTGCAATAAAAAATCACCTTGTTAAAAAAAAACACCCAAAAGTAGATTGAAACATCGAAACTGAATTAGCTTAATCTGGCATGCATATCTATTAGATATCGCGATAAACATAGGGTTTAACATATTTTAGTAAGATTTAACATATTTGAAGAAAACAGACCTCAAATATATGCCCATGAAGGTCAGTTTAACATTTAACGAATATTATCCTGTTACACGCGCGATGCATGAAATCAGTCGAATTCCAGCATACAAGCAATGAAACTGACCTTTCACCATGTTCTATTTGCTAACATTCGCTCGGCCCCCTCATGGCTAATATGGAACAGCGAGGAAGTCCATGTTTGCTTCTAACTAGCAATCACGACTCCACAGTGCCGAGCTTAAACACACTTAACCCCTTCGTTATCGTAAAAGCAACCAACCAACCAACACATAAGAAATAAAAAAGACCAAACACGCACACACAAGGACTGTTACGACACGCCAACCCACGTCATTGCCAACGTCACAAAACTAAACCATTTTTTTCCGGGAAGTGCGAGATAAAGATCTCAAGCGTCCGCTGAACGATTGGGTAATGTGACACACTCCTTACTTTACTCCTCGTTCGCAAGAAAGCAGTGAAGGCAGACGTTTTTAAGAGGTTCTTATTTAGCGGAGCGAGAAAAAAAAAAGAACGGTGGGGGTAGGGGTCTGCCGAATAGACTGCAGGTTGTTCTAAGGAGTAGGATGAGTGACCTCAAGTAGTATTGGTTACACAAACGCAGATGGCTGCTGCTGCAAGCAGAAGATCTTGGTTGGGCTGGCTGAAATTCAATTCCCAGAGAAAGGCTAAAAGACCGCTATTCTCTCTTGTTTTAGAACCACGTCACAGTCCTTGGGATTGAGATGGGGATGGATGAATGCATGTACCGTGCGACCTCGCAAAAGATTCTGCTTGCTCAAGCTCCCAGCTGAAACAACTTGAAGATGGGGGAACTCCAACCACTGCTCAGACGGATGGATCGCGTGTTGGTAGAGTGAGGCCGAAAGCGAATGTTGTGAAGGCATTTTCTGCGTGATGGATTGCAGGATATTTTTTATATGGAGGATAAATACCGTTGTTTGAAAAATTATTTATTTCCCGTCTTGTGATTCTTTTTTGATAATATATTTTTTAAAATTATTCATGGAATCGTTTTGAAGTGAGAAGAAAAATGTATAAAATGTTATATTATAATGTTTTTATTTTCAAAAAATACTACAGAAAAATTCTGATATTGTAATTATTTCAAATCAAATGTTGTATTGGAAGTTTTTTGTCGGACAATAGTTCACAATTGCCATGGTAAACTGAACCCATAGTTTCAAAGGAGTAACAGTAGGACACCATAACTGAATTAAATTCATAACAAACAAATAGACCAAAATTCTCATACAACACAAATTATGAAATCGGATAAATCAATACAATTTTTTTTTTCGCGATTTATGCCTATAAATATTGAAAAATCTCAAATTTTTTTTTAATATTTATGTTATAATAAACAATAATATAAGAATCAGAAACCACAATTTTTATTGTTTGTTTCAAAACAACGATAAGTTCACCAAACCACTTACTAAAAACAAATTTATTTTTGAAGGAGAAAAATAATTTTTTCCCTTTTAAAATAACTTTATAATGCTTTCATAATAGTAAAAATTCACCACTACATCGCTTCAACAAAATTCCACCATTAAAATGTTCTACTTCAAGTCAAATTCGTGTCAAGGTCATAATTTAAATAAGCATTTAACGAATTCTTTAAAAGAATAATTGAAAAAAATATAAGCTATGCACATTTAAATATCAGATTAATATTTGGTACACTTTTTAAATAAAAACATATTTACGATATTGCACACAATATATTCCCAAAAAAGAGTGACAGATCTAGGCTGTTTGTAGCTTCGACTATACATACAATGACTAATTGACCAATGTATATAATTCTTTTTAATATTGACCGATTTAACTTCAGATTTCAAAACTTTTTTAATTTATGCAACATACTAAAGATGTATTACAGGTTAATAACTTTTTATTGCATGTTAATTAAAATATTTTATTATTATTATTTTTTTTTTCAGTTTGATTCTCTGACTTTCAGGCATTTAAGTTTGTGCCAAATGTTATAGAAGTTCAATTTTATAAATACCATATCATCCAATGAATAAGATATAAAAATATGGCAAATTATGTTTTAAAAATTTTTAATCCCAACATTATTGAATCCGAATATTTTAAAATTTACAGAATTAAAATTTTGTACATTTTTTTATTTGGGTTCTAAGTTAGGCTACTTTTAAATACATTTGATGCATCTTCTCTTTAGTCAAGCAATCCAAGAACATGGCCATATATAATGGCATCCATGCCACTATGCATAATATGGCATTCGGAAATCCATTACTTTCAAAACAAAAGTGGTCACGGAATAGATAATTGGAAAAAAATTATTTGTGAATATATAATCCCAAATATATAGTTTTGAGGGGGTGGGGGAATCAAAGTATTAAAACTTTCGAAACTGAAATTCACAAAATTCGTAAAACAAAAGAATTTTAGTAAAAATCTGAAAAATCAATTATAACTGAATGTAAAGTAATCCCTTCGATGTCGACACAAGCTAATGTAAATAATTGAAATTCTAAACAAACAAATGCAGCAAAAAAAAATCGTTCCGGGGACAGTACAGTTACTAACAAAATCATAGTAATATAAATGAATAAAATCCAAATTTGAAGAAAAAAAAGCAAAACGAAATAAGTTTATATTAATCTAAAGCCAAGTTGTATTTCCAACAAACAATAAGTCACTTAAAATCATCACACGTTAAAATAAACAAATGAAATTTTCACCAAACATATTTAAAAAATCTTCATAGGGACAATAAATGTCCGAATTTAAAAATCACAATATTATAAATTAATGAAATCGAATTTTAAAGAAAAACAGAAGTAAAATGAAATAACTCAATCCAAATTTAAGCCAAAAATAAATGAATCACAGTAAATCACTTGATGTCATCACAATCTAAAATAAACAAATGATATTCAAACAGATAAATCTAATTTATGATGACATCTAAATTAGGATTGCAGTAAAATTATAGCAGAAAGTATTAATGAAATCCAAATCCATAGAAAAACAGGAGGAAAACGAAATTCCATCAAAATGTTGTATCTCAATCAAACAATCAGTCACACGATTCCATCAAAAGCTAAAAAAATAAATGAGCTTCTAAAAGAAAAAATCTTTAAAAACGACATGGAACAGTAAAACTCTGATTAAATGAAATCATAATATTACAAATTAATGAAATCAAAATTCACAGAAAAAGAGAAGCAAAATGAAATAACTAAAACCTAAAGTCAAGTTATATCTCATTCAGATAATAAGTCATTTGTTGTCATTGCAAGCTAAAATAAACAAATGAAATTCGAAACAGATGGATTTAAAAAATATTTTAAGAATAATAAATCTCAGATTGATAAATATCATAATATTATAAGTTAATTAAATCTAAATTAACAGAAAAATAGAAGCAAGACGAAATAACAGAATTCAAATCTAAAGCCGAGCTATATATCATTCAAATAGAAAGTCACTCAATGTCATCACAAGATAAAATAAAACGAAATTCGAAATAAATAAATCTAAAAAAATCTTCATGGAGACAGTAAATTTCAGACTGATGAAAATCACAATATTGTAAATTGATAAAATTGAGATTCACAGGAGAAGAAAGTAAAATGAAATAGTTTTTTAAAAATCTGAAGGCAACTAATAAACAGCAAGTCTTTTGATGTTGTCACAAGTTGAAATAAACGAATGAAATTCTAAACAGATAAATCTTAAAAACCTTCATGATAAAAAAAAAACTGTGACAAATCACAGTATAATTAATAAAATCTGAATCTACACATACACACAAAGGAGCAAAACGGAATAATTCCATCAAAATCAAAAAACAAATTATATCTCAATCAAACAGTAACTCACTTGATGCAATCAAAAGCTAAAATAAATAAATGAAATTCTAAAAGAATAAAACTAAAAAACGTTATGAAGACAGTAAAACTCAGACTGAAAGAAATTATAGTATTATAAATTAATGAAATCCATATCACTGGGGGGGGAGGGAAGGAAAACGAAATAACTTCTGCCAAAGTTACATCCCAATCTAACAGTAATTTCCTGTACGTCATTCCAAGCCAAAGTAAACAAAGCAAATTCCAAATAGAAATCACGAAAAATGTTCAATTTTAGCTACTTGCGTAGTTCCACACGCAATGGCACTTTAAAATCTATATTTTACAAGAATGAGAAAAAAAGTACCATCTATGAAATTTCTCTTCTAGAAAAGAAATTGTTGAAAGAATTGAAAAATTCATGAGCCTATCTTCAGTAAGTCACGTACAAACAAATTCTACGTTTTATGGAATGATAATAATAATAAAATAAAAAAAAGTCATTAAAACGAGTAATCTACGGCCGTGAAATATTTCCGCTGATGATGAGCTAAGAGTATCTATTCCAAGATAGGGAAAACATTGGAACACAATTTCTCAAGGCCAAATCAACACAACGAAAGAGAAAGAAAACTTGTGTAAGTGAAAGGAGGAAATTGAACCAGGATCTCACAATCTATATAAGAGAGTTAAAATTAAGAAATCTTGCGACTTTAAACTGGTTTTGATACGAGAGTAATAACTTTTCGGTGTTATTCAATATGGCGTAATCATCCCATTATGAAAGTTGAGGCAGAAAACAATTCAATTATTTCAGCATTACGTATGGCAATATATACATATACCGTTTGCATTAAACTGAGTTTTTTATAAAACAATAACAATTTTTTTTTAAAACAAAGTGAATTTTAAGAATTAAAATTAAGAAATTTTGCGACTTTAAACTAGTTTTTAAACGATAGAATTAAATTTTCGCTGAAAAAGTGATTAAGAAAAAGTTATCTTATGCTTTTTTGTTTACAATTCTGTGCATAATGTTTCTTATAATTTCCTAATCACGATGTCATTTTACAAAAAATTTTGAGACACTATCTTTTAATGAAAAATTCTTGAATTAAACAGAGGAATTTTGTCTTTGGCACCTTAAATATAAAAAATGTTGACAGAATTCCCACTTATTTAGTTGTAAATTCTGGATAATTCGAATTTTTATTTTGCTCTCAGCAGCACTTGATTATCCAAATTCTACAGTAAAAAGAGAAAACGAAAGAGGAAAACGGAACTTTCATTACAGTTAAAAACAGAATAGTTTAATAAAAAAATGTTTATTTCTTAAAATTGTAATAAAATGTTTCCGATCAGTATAGATTTTTTGCCCTTAAACTTTTATATCAAAATACTACTTTTATATATATATATATATATATATATATACATATTGAGGGGTTTCAGGTTCCTAGTTAACGGAATATTTCACAGATTCAATACGATAAAGTTCTTGTGAAATATTGTCACCGCTTACTTGATGTTATATACCTAAAATAATAAATATTTAAAAAAAACTTAAATATTTAGATCGAAAAAAAGTTTTATTTCTAATATCAGTAATATTTATTTATTAGATAAATAAATTGTATCAATTCTAAAAATGTTCAAATATTTATTAACAATGCCTTTAGCATCTCCACAAGAAATTTAACATGATTGTTTATTTTAAAGAATATAGTATTGCATAAAATACCAGATCACAGTATAGAATACATTTCTTTCTGTCAGATATAAACAAAATAATTTAATAACGCATTTTCGCTTTTCATATAAGGCATTTAATAATATTGACATGAAACACAAAGGAATGACTAAATCTATAGCTATACATTTTATTAAATTGAAATATAAAAACATTCATCAATTTATAAAACACAATTGGCAAAACAGTCGTATGTAGTAAATAATTAAACAAAACAGAGAAAAGATTTATTTTATTCCGATAAATAAATAAAACAAAGGACATAAAAAATGCCTTTCAAAATAAAAGAGAAATTATAATAGTTAGGAAAGATTAATAGAATTTTTAAGTACTATTATTAAATGGTATCTGTCATAAAATCTTAAGCAAAACGTATATGACTTTATGTTCAAATAGATCATAACTACTTAATAACATTCATAACTGTCCACTAAAAAGTTGACAATAAAACTTAAATAGAAAGAACAATGCAAAGGTTCAAAATTTAAGAGAAGATATCATTTTTCAATGATATTTTTTATTGCTATTTATTTATTATTATTTCTTTTTTGTCCACGCTATAGATAATAGCACGAAACTTCGACCTTTAAAAACAGAATATGATAATGCAAATACAAATGTAATTTCATTTTAAGTTCATGGCTACGGAACATTTTCAAAAATGTAAATAGCAACAGTTATTTTAAACCCAAAGCAAATTACAAGGCAAAATATAAAGACGGAAATAACTACATAAATGTCAGTGTACAGCAGAATCTAATCTTGAGAATTTAAAAAAAAAACTTATCTCTTTTTATTGATAAAACAGATGCAGAAAAAGTGCACCTGCACTTAAAACTAGCGGAAGTGAAAACCCTAAAACTTTCTAGCACACTTTGTAATATACTTACTTATCATGCCAAAGAAAAACATTGGCGTTCATTAGTTATAGAATTACAACTTTTGGCGCGAATTTGACATTTTTTAATGAATTTATAAAGTCATCATTGGCTAGTTTTCTGGACTAAAACATTAAAAAGATAGCATAGCAATTAAAAAAATTTTTTGACAAATATATATATATATAGAGAGAGAGAGAGAGAATTTAACCATTATTTCAGTTAAATTCGTCTTTTAATTATATTAAATATTAAGTTTTACTATTATACTTGGTATAATATTTAGTTTTGCAGTGAAAGAAAAAATACATCTAAAGCATTAAAATTCGCCAAATTCAATTGATTTTTTAATAATTAATTCATAAAAATGATTAATTTCCTACATTTTTGAGTTGAAGAAACAAAGATTTGAAGAAGAGAAATTTTAATGAAATAAGAAAGTTTTTTAATTTCAAAATGTTTAAAATTTAATTTTTTAATTATCTTTTCAACTTTCTGTACCATTTTATAAATCTGATTGAAAACTTTTGTCGAAAAATTAAAAATTCCGTAGTGTAGAATTTTATAATTAAATATTTTCTAACATTCACATCTTTTAAAAATATATTTAATTAGATTTTGAAAAAAAAAAGAATATATTAAAATACAATTGATGTTAATGGGAGACATTTATATATGTTGAGAATCATAAATATTTTTTTAATTAGCTTGAAAACTAAGGAACGTTTCCTATTTCTAAATATCATTTGAAAAGTTTAAATAAGAACTTGATTCCACAATGAAATATAAATTTCACTAACATACATACGCAAACAGACAAAAATACTTTTGTGTTAGCAAAAATCTTGCTTTTTCCTCTAAGAATTTTTTATGCACTTTGATTTATCGGAAAACTAACCGAAAGATTACCATGGGAACTAAATGAACATTTATTCTTCATAACGTTTCACATCACGTAGGAAAATGAAATGAAAGGACGAACAAAGTATACTTATTATCAAATGAAGTAAATTTATAAAATATAAAATATATTTATACCGATAGGCTTGTATACAGAAAAAAGTAACATCGTCTGGTAAAGTACCATGAATTAATAAAAATCATTAAATAAAAACAAGATATAAAACTAAAGTGAAACAATTTCCCAAAGACTTTAAGCTACATGATTCAACATTCTTATAACTAAATGATGCGAATTTATGACTTCTGACAAAAGTTTCACTTGGAACTGAGTCGAATCAAAATTTTCTATACATGAAAGCGATTAAATAAAGTATCGTAAAACAAATTTCATAAATTAATTTGGAAAATAATAAAACATATGATGATAAAAAAATGAATTTACAGAAAAAAATTTCAAAAATTAGCGATATCACACAATGTAACAAAACTAAAAAAATAGCAATGCACCAATCTGATTAAATAGTATCATATAATAATAAAACATTATTTATAAATTAACAGAGAACATTAATATAAAACCTTCATGACACACGGTTTGATAAAATATATAACATGATTTTGAGTAGAGATCTAAATAAGAAAGTATAACTAACTTACATTCTCAGAATAATTCCTGTAGTTTGGTAAATAAAATTACATGAATTTAACTTAAATGTATGAAAGAAATCATTAGTCAGAAGCAAGGTGGATTGACAAAGAATTACTTCAAAATACATGACCACACAACAAATTATGCTAAAATCTAAAAATCGATTATACCATAGTCAAGTGAAAACAGTAACATGGACCACAAAAGACTTAAAGACATCACATTTCATAGTTTGAAAAAAAATATCAAAATAAGTTGGAAATAATGTACTTATTCACATCTTAAGAGAATAGTACAGTAAAACCAACGACATGAATTCAACATAAATTTGAATAGGTTAGGGAAAAAAAAAAAAAAAAAAAAAAAACACTAGCGGGGGGGAAATTGGATTTACAGAATAACTTCTGGAAGTGGGGTTACAATACAGACAGGTAAGATACAACATTATCAAAAAAAAGGGGCAAGAACGACTGTATTTATACCCACATCCACAGAAAACAATATGGTAAACCAAATTACATGAATTTAACTCAGATGATAAAAAACCATTAGTCAGAAGCAAGGTGGATTTATAAAGAACTACTTCGAATTAAATGATCATGTCACAAAGTATGGCAAAACAAATCGACAATACCACAATTCTGTTAAATCATTACCATGAACTAAAAAAAAAAAAAAAAAAAAAAATCAGCGGAAAACATGAATTAACAGATAACATCATCTTGAAGACTTCATATCATATAAATTGGTAAAAAGGAAGAAAAAAACTATCCAAATATGTTTGAAAGAATGTATTTATTCACAATATATTCACAGAACAATTCAGTAAAACCAACGACATGAACTCAGATGTGAAGAGGTTGGAAGAAACATCAGTCAAAAGAAAAAATTGGTTTACAGAGAACAACTTCTATAAGTGGTGTTGCCATGCAGTCTGGTAAAACTTCTGGCTTGAGATATAAAACAATTTTAAAAAAATCAAGAATGGCTACATTTATTCCCATATCCTCAAAGAACAATATTGTAAGCCAAATTATATAAATTTAAGATATGAAAAAAAAACACCGTTAATCAGCAGAATCAGCAGCAAGGTGGATGGATTTACAAAGAACTACTTCAAGATATATCCCCATACCGCAAAATACAGCAAAATCTACAAAACGATTATACCACAGTTTGATTAAATCAGTACCATGAACTTCAACAAAAATACTATCAGTGGAAAACATGCACTAACATCATTCTGAAGATTTCACATCACATTTTAAGAAAAAAACCTATCAAAATAAGTTGGAAAGAATGCATTAATTTACAAAATCTTCAGAGAAAAATATAGTAAAACCAACGACATGAACTCAAGTTGGTTGTAAAGCGGTTAGAAAAAAAGACTCTAGCCAAAAGAAAAGATGGATTTACAGAGAACAACTTCTGTAAGTGGCATTGCCACACAGTCTGGTAAAACTGTCGGCTTGAATCAAGCTGCTGTTTGGACAACCTGTCTCTTTGTGAGGCGGGTTCGAGAACCCAAAAAACCGAATCTTGTTGCTCTGCCACTTATCACCGCGATTCGTCTCACCCTACAAGAGGATTTTGACAAATGGACTTAACTCGTAAGTTTGTTTGCGTTCGACTGTTGCGGTTAACGAAGTGATGACACATTTTGAAAACAAATATCGTCTTAATGCCGGCTAATGCTCTTTCTTCCCAAGGGAAGCATCTTCATGGTATTTACCAGAAATCTTTTTTTTTCTTCAGAGATCTGATCAAATGCCAGCCAGATGCCTACTTAATTAGAGTTGTCGCACCCCTAAATCGTTTGCATAATATGAAATCATTCTTCGGTTTCAACTGCAAGAACGGAAGCTGGTGAACTTTTAACCGGAAGGGTTGGGCATTTATTTCTATGCCAATATTAACTGTAAATAAAAGTATTATATCCATATCCCATTAATCCTCATAAGCTTTCTTATTTTTGGGTGGGATGACAGAAAGATAGAGGATGCTCTATTTATGTTCCGGATTATTTTGTTACTTTAAGGCATCGAATTTCAAAACGTACCGCCTAAAATATTGAAGAGTAGGGTGAAGTTAAAAGGGATTATACAGGCTAATAAATCTTGATATTTTGTCTAATTATTTTCTAGTTATAAAGAAACAGCATAAACATAAACGCAAGGTTTTACAGCTATCAAAAAAATTATATAGAAGTAGAATATTCTTTAAGGGAAAAAAACTGCATTTTAAATATGAAAAATGTCGAATGGGGAATCCTTCAGAGGCTAATTTCATTTAAACCAATCTAATCAGTTTTTATTAATAAATAATTAATAATAAATGTAAAAAAGGACCAGTCGGAACATTTTGTTCAAAATCGGAACAAATGCAGTACGCTGTTCTGGGATAAAGGCATTCAAAACCTGGACTGTACCAGGACATCACCAGATAAAAACCACAAATCATCTTCAGAAAATGAATTTAAAACTTTTTTCAATTACAAAATATTTTATAAAACGTCACTGCTACTAGGCATTTTTAGTTTATTTCTATCCAAAATATACTCTATTGTTTAACTATATAATTTTAAATCATAAGTTATCTATATATATTTTATTATTGTACCTGGTTGAACTAAGTGTGCATGTGTGTTTCATATGATGAAGTTAAAAAAACAGCAGATAAGATTATGATGACATTTGTTACCCCAAAAATTTTACAATTCTGAAAATTTCATAGAATATTACGTGAAAAATATGTTACCATATTTTACTTTTTATTATTAAACAAGACTAAATCCGTTATCTAAGATTTAAATAGTAAAATTTAACATTATTTTACGTTTCAATATTTGATTGGCCTTCCAACTCATTTTGCTGAATGACATTTTGAAGAAATATTTATTTAGAATAATTAATATTACTTACTAGAATAAAAACCAGAGCACTGAAAAATAGACAAAAATAATTTGCTTCTAATTGAAGACATTTATTTATACAGCTATTTTTAGGAAAAAATTTAATTCGCGCTCTTTTTTCAATTCTAATAATAATTCTTTTATCATAAATATTTCTATTTTTTTAGTTTTCAATTAATAATTCAATATTTAAATGCTTTATAACCTCAAAATCAACTTTCTCTGAAATACGCAATCAGGCAGTGATACTAGAATGGAACCAACATTGAATTAAATTAATCGATTCAGACGTTATTAAATTCTGATTGTTATTATAATACAGCATTATCATCGATAACGCATTAATATAAAAAATTTATAAACTAGTTAACTAAGTTGTACGCAAAATTTAACACAGATTTCCAACTTATAAAAAATATTGTGAATGTAAACAATTAATCAATTTCAATCAAGTAAATCAGCGGTTTTTTACTGCAGGCACCATGCATTTTGGAAGATTTTGCTTTTAAAAATGATAAACAGTAAACATTTTTCAGTTTCATAATCAAATTACGTATATAATAGTGAACATAGTTTAAAATATGCAAGCAACTTTTTGAAAGATAAAAAATAGGCTTAAATATTGCAGTTTTGAACTTTTATATCGTTGAGTGCTCGTGCAACTTTACATAAATATATGACAAATATAAAAGAAAATTTGCGTTGTAAATAAAGAAATGTCTCATATATCTGAAGTGTTCGCAAGCATATAGGTTTTAAATTTCTTTACTCAAGGCCAATGACATTTGCATACAATGGATGAATTGTCCAATAAAAAGATAGAAAAGATTTTAATATTTTTTTTATCACGCATAAACTAATATAATTGTTCTCATCTTTTTTAAAGAAATAAAACCATTCCAATTTCTATTTTTAGATCTTCCTTAATGTAATGGAAATGATAAATAGATTCTTTTTTCTTTACAATAAGTCAATTAAATTTTAATATTTTATTACTATAAAATATATTCATTATTGAATATATTTTACATCAATATTTTAATTGTTTTTGTAAGTACGTTCATATATAAGTACAATTAAAATAAATTTTTTACGAACATGATGTCACTACTGAATAATTAGGAGCAAATATCTTTAAAAATAGGCAAGGAAAAAAATTAAATCTAAAAATTATTGAATTTCAATGTTCTGGACAAGAAATTCGAATTATAGTTTAAAATTTTTTGAAATACTGTGCAAAATTTCATTTTTTAGATAATAACTATAGCTTTGAATTTACACTTATGAAAACAGAAATAAAGCATACTGAATTAATAAAAGAATTGAGCAAACAAACATGTAATTAGAATTTTTAGCTTTAGAATTTACATTACTTGATGAAAAAAATGGATTAAATGAAGCCAGAGATGTCCAAGAATGAATTTTATAACTGAAATTTGTTTAGCTTTAGAAATAATATTACTTGATGAAAAATTGATTAAACGAAGCCACAGAAGCATCTAAGAATAAATTTTATAATTAGATTTTTTTAGTTTTAGAATTAGCATTACTTAATGAAAAAAATTGACTAAATGAAGCCAGAGATGTCCGAGAATGAATTTTATAATTAGAATTTTATTTTAGCTTTAGAATTTGTATTACTTAATTAATTGAATTGATTAAACGAATCTATGAAGATGGAAGACAGATATCCCTTCCCGTCAAGCAGACAGTATCAAGGGATTACGTCATCGTCTACTGACGCATGCTTATTTAAAAATCTAAAGATTCTAAGAGGACCTCTATGAATTGAAAAACTACTGCGGCGAAAACAGAGTCTGATCACACAAAACATCGATTAATAAAGTTAAAATCTGAATTTTGTCCAAATATTTAAATTGGTATTAAGTACATCAAGATTATATCAAGTAACTCAATATATCTATCAATCAAGACCACTCAAGTGGGCGCAAAGACATGTGTCGTATTTATTCGGAACTGACAACTTAATGTCTTGATTGCAGCGCCCAGGGAAATACGAGTTGTGAATTGATAATACTTCATTATGCGAATTGAAATATTTAATGGCTAAATCCCAACATAAAATGCTACGCTAACGACAGCGGCGGATTTAAGCAAATAATGACTGTTATGAGCCTTCATTTTTAATAACAAGGAAATATATATTCAAATTTTAATTTATTATCAGCATGTTATTGTTTCATTTTAGCTTATTTTTTAGTCACAAAGTGAAAATATATATACTTTTATATATTTTATGTATACTAAGGAATAAATGACTAACGTAAGGAAATTTTTGTAATATTTACCGAAATTATTAATTACTGATTTTTTTAACTAATCAATATAAAGAAAGGAAATTATCAGATTATAATAGATTGATTATAAAGAAGTAATGAACTTCAAACAAATATAACAAAAAAAAATCCTAGTTTAGAAGTTGATCCATATGAAAATTATGGATGCCCACCTGGGGACGGATCTCGTAATTTTCAGTTATGATCAGTAACATATACTCAGATATTAACAGAAATTTCATTGTAGGAAAATTATTAAGTTAGTAGATCATTATATCTTTATAGAAAATCGTTTGGTAAACATATCATTAGCTAAGAACATTAAACAAAAAAAATCATTTTTAAAGAATTACCAATTCAAAACTTGCAAACGATAAAAATCAACAAAAGTATTTGCAATTCGTATTATTTTAAAAAAAAGTGACCAATAGATAAATTAGAATATTTTTCGACCTATTTCGTTCTTGTTTCTAACGCTCACAACAATATGGAAGTAAAACAGAAAGAAATTAAAAAAGGAACACCTTTCTGCTTGGTATTGTTTCATATTTAAAGTAAAAGAGGTAAGGCACAGAAGGAAGGAATATCACACAAACGACAGACTGACATGTTGGAAGCCATCTGTTGTTTTTCCATGGTAAAAAAAGTTTACTTTGTCTTCTAAGATAAAACTGCAAACAATGCACTTCCGCTTATGCATTTTTTATTTTTATTTGTTTAAGTTTTTTTTAGTTATTCTAACAGTTCGTAAAGTGTACTAATATTTGCAAGCCATTCCGAATCACTCAGAGAATTTCGCACGTATGTATTTATAAAACTGGTATAATAATAATAAAGTTTAAATAAAAATGCTACAAACTTAAAATAAAAATATTTTCGGAAGATAAAATACGATTAACTGCTAAGAACCAGATAACATAAATGAAACTTATGTAATAAAACAATAACGGAATTTTTTTAAATGTTTTTTTATTTTTAAATATGATTATTGAACTTAAGTACTAAAATATTATTTTGCATTCAAAAAGAAAATACATATGTGATATATTCTTGCATTCCAATTAAAAACTTTTAGTACAAAACATATTTTGTCTGCCACATTATACATGCACTAGAGAATTTGAATTTGTATAAAATTCGCAATGTCCTAAAGTAATGATAAATTAAAGCAAAACATGCATTTTTCAAAGAACAAAAAAAAAGCATTTCACAAATTTAGTGATTAACACCACCTTCTTCACATCTAAATCATTATATTTGTTTCAAATTCGCAGAACAAGCAAGCAAAAAGAATAAACAAAAACATTAAAAAAACATTCTACAAGAATACAAACATTCATGGCTATTCTGATGACACTGACTAAAGGATAAAAGAATGAGAAGAAGGGAAAAAAAAAAAAAAAAAAAAAACGCATGCGCATGATAGCCAAACTAATTTTGTTATGCTGAAGAGTATAGAGACTTCAAGGCCGAAACAAACACATCTTTTTTCCCGCCAAACTTTTTCTTTTAATTCATTCTCTTTTGCTTTTACTCTCCTAGAACAGGTTGCTCAACTCTCCAACTAAATTCAATTTTGTTTATTTATTTTTATTTTCCTCGTAACAGTTGGCAGCAGTGCTACTTACAACGTGAGTGTTTAGTTTTAATTTTCAAATGGGATCCATTGTTGTTGCTCGCAAGGCCTTTTAATGTCTTAATTAAAGACAGCGGTATTAAGTTTCGAAGCTTTCGCTAAGAATGGATTTTTTTTTGCATCTTCGGAACAAGGCATCTGCAAACGATTTTTTAAAAAGTGAAACAAACTAATCACATTAATTAGCAACAGAATTAACTTTAACGTGAAGCTTTATCCTTTATCTCAGGCACAAAACCAGAACGATGTTTTTGGTTATATATATATATATATATATATATATATATATATATATATATATATAAGTAAAGTGATAGTATTTAATAAGATTTAGAGAATTTCCCACAGTCTAAATCTGAACTTACAGCATTCTTAATTCGTGCTGTATTATTAAAAAAAAAACGAATAAAAGGTTAAATGTTTATAACTTATCAACATATGTGAATGGTATTACTAGAACTTTCTAACAATGGATAATAATGGGGTTTTAAGCTTTTCTATTCGATATCTAAGTCATAAAAGTCATGCTTTTTTCTTGGAAAAAGTATAATTCGAAGCACATTTAATTAAAAAAATACATAAATGAAGCTTAAAATCGTTAATAATTATATTAATAATTTTTAGAATCAATTTTACACACAAAATTTTCATTCTTTTGTTTAATAATTTTTATTATTTCTCTATATATTTATTACTAGTTGCCTTTGACGACCATCTGGTTCGCCAAGAATTAAAAATTAGGAAAAAGGACTCCGAGGTGCACATTCCCAACCTCCAAGGTATACATGTACCAAATTTGGCAGCTGTAGGTCCAATGGTCTGGCCTGTAGAACGCCAACACACACATTGAGCTTTATTATAAATATAGATATAGATTATTTCAATAAAATACTTATTTTTGTCGGAATATTTTATATAGTTTAAAACATAATACCACAGAATTTCGAGGATATACACTTAGTTTGATCACAGAATTAAAGGGAAGATGCAGGAAAATCAAGTTACAAAAGGTCAATAAGTAATAAAAATACACATACACACAAAAAAAAGTAATTTTTTATTATCTATAATTTAATTTTTGATAAATAAATCCGTAAAATCAATCTAACTGATCAGGTTTTTTGAATATGATAGTAATATATATAAAATAGCAACATTTGCAAAAGTTAAACAATTTTTGCGTGAATTTAAAATCTATAATCGCACAGAGAGTTCCATAATTTTCTGCAAACAGACAATTGACTTTCTTATTAAAAAATTTATTTAAAAATGTTGAATATTTAAAGATTTATTTTACATATTTCGTAAAACAATATGATTTCAATCTAAATGCTAGAAAAGGTTTTCAAACTTTTAATTCCAATAAATGTGAAGATAGAATGAATTATGTGATCGCCATAAAGAATAATTTCTTATTTTATGTTTTTATTTTTTATCATAACTTACATTTAATAAATGCTTTAAGCAGATAAAAGAAATAAGAGGCTGTTTGATGATTAAAATAACATCTCGACTGTTATGTTATTTTCTAAACATTGCATCTGCAACATAAGTGATAAGCTGGTTATTTAAACAGTTAATAAACTTCTAGACAAATAATACATTAAAAAAAAGTGAGTAAATTCGGACACATTAATGAATTTTTAAGAAAAAATTAGTGAATAGTATAAATAACATGCTGAATCTTCTATAAGCAATAGCATCAAAATGCAATGATTATACAATCTATATTTCTGAGACACGCCTATATGGTGAAATAAGAGGCCTTACTATGTTAATGCATAATCGCAAGCCAAAGATAAAAACAAAATAAAATCTACTTAATATTTAATAAATACATGAATTTAGATATTTGGTCTAATTAATTTATTTTCTTAATAACATGAAAATAACTAAAAAACACAAAAAATTATTTCAATCAAATTTTCTTATGTAATATTAGTGATTGCAATCAGAATTTCTGTATCTAAGAGACAAAAGAAAAAAAAATCGGTGATCTTAAAAGGTTCTATTTAGTTAATATTTTTAATGCAGAATCTGTGTCAGAATACGTATTTTTTAAAAATCCTTAATATCGTTTTTCTTTCTTTCTTTCTTCTTCTCTTTTTTTTTCTTTTCTTTTTTTCTTTCTTTCTTCTCTTTTTCTTTTCTTTTTCTTTTTCTTCTTTTTTTTTTTTTTGAAAAAGGTGAAAAAGTATTGAATGTGACAAAATCTTGTTAAGAAAATAATCGTTATAAACATTAACTTAATAATCAATAAATTCTTTGTACACACACAAAAAAAAACACCTAAAAAAATTGCATTTTTTTGTTGTTTTTGTTTACCAAAAAAAATTTCATTTTTTTTCCAACTGTAGTTTATAAAATCAGGTAGTTGTTAAGCGATTTCAAATAAAATATTCTAGATTAATAAGTATAAGAACGCTTGATGGCTATAAAGCAAAGCAAAGCTACACAGATTTATAGTCAAGGTTGACGGCGCCAAACCGTCTGCTCGGTCTCGACTTTATAAACCTCTAAAAAGATCTAGATAAATATTTTCCACCTTAGTGCACATTCATGGCGATTTTTTCAAGGTTTATAGCCTTATGTAATGTCGTTTAAGTTTTGATGTAACGCAGAAAAACCAAGAGTTCAAAAAATTATGGAAATGCATGATGCAGTGCTGTTATGCAATTTCTAATCGCTCAAATCCAAGGTTATGTCTTTTCAACGTGAAGATACCTCAATCAACGCGTTTTAAATATTTAAGAATATTTAACATAATTTGTTTTTCTGACAGTTTACTAAATCATCCCTTAGTCACATAAATCAATAAAAAAAGACATGTTAAATGATCATATGACGTACACTGATTAATATATTTAACACTAATCGCCTTTGGCGACCAGCAGGTTTAAAAAGACTGTAGTCTAAGTAAAAAATACCAATTAATTTTTTTTTTCCTCAGCGCCCTTGCTGCTAAGTACATGTTGTGAATTGATTTAATAATTTTTATAATACAGTAAAAGCTCCTTATTCGCGCTTCCTTCATTCGTGTTTTCACTATTCGCGGATTAAAAAAATTCCTATATTCGCGGCTCAAAATTTCTTTATTCTGGATCTAATAAGTACATACATAATAATAAAAGGATTCAAATAGGTATCCAACCCAATATCATTTGTAAATGCCTTCAAATGGACAAATAAAAAAAGTAAAATAGATCTTATTACAACGTTGTCTAAAGTATGTTGTTAAATGCAAACTGCAAACATAGCCGAAATCGCGAATGGAATAGGACGAGATGGGTTCGAACAGATAGAATCAAGCGACATTCAGGAATTGCTTGAATCGCAAGACGAAGATCTGACTGAAAAATGAACTGATGTTAAATTCACAGCCCATTGAAGAAGAGGCTTCAACAAGCACTGGAAACGTGACATTTAATTTGAAAAATCTTAGTGGAGGTTTAAGAATGGCAAATGACTTTTGCGATTTCTTTATGAACATTGATCCGTCTATGGAACGAAGTCTTATTTTTAAGAGGCAAATTGCTAATGCGACTGCTGCTTATCAGTGTGAATGGAAGGAGCTTTTAAAAACTGCCAAGCAAGAGAAAATGATAAAATTCTTCAAACCATTGCCTAAGCCTTAAGATAATGAATCAAAATGTTCAAAAACTTCAATTAAATTGATTTTTTTAGAGATTTTTTTTATTTTATCACCCAGGAACGTATCCCCTATAATCCCATATAAATTACCATTCCGTATTCGCGGTTTCTGTATTCGCGGCATGTTTATGGAACATATACCCCGCGAATAAAGAGATTTTACTGTATATATTCTACTAATCGCTTTTGGCGACCAGGTGAGTTGCTGGAGATATTATTTATAATTTCAGACAAATTATAGTATAGACAAACCTTCACGTCAATGGTTCAGACAAGCTCTGTTATTTTTAATGTCTTATATAAGTTCAGTTTGTCGTGTACATGAGAGACATATAGACGCATGCAAGACATCGCAACACTACGTAAACAGTACTATTATGTAAAAACGTAAATGTACGGTTCATCTACCATCTAAATTTCAAGCTACTGTAAATTCACTTTTAATTTGTCTTGTACACAAAGCAGATATTTAGCAGAATCTTTCTTTATTATTGAACATTGAAGAAAAATCACACAATTAAATATTTGATAAAGCAATGAAAATGGTTTCAATTTGATGGCAAAAAATGTAATCTATTGTTGGAAATTAAGCAAAAAAATTCTTTACAAAAAACAGTCAAAATTTATGAAAAATTTGTAAGATTAGTGAATTTGGTGTCATTAAAAAGCGATTTTTAAAATTTTGAAACAGAAAAAATTTTATTTTAATGCAATGATATGTTTGGAAATTATCACGGGAAAAAATGGATGCCAAAATTCAGTTTCATTTTTTTAGTTAAAATTTTCATCTAAATATTTTAAAAAATCGTTACGAAATGTACATTTTCAATGATTATACAGCAGTAGGTCACATGGTTTAGCTTGTAGAGTACACAGACACTGATGCATTCATGTTTATTATTAATAAAGATGCATAATCTATATGTATGACTTTTTCATCAATGCACAAAATGAGTCATCTTAAGCGCAACTCACTGTGCCACTGTAAGACCCATATGCAGCAAAGCACATAAGAGATGGGAGCAGAAATGCTCATGGGATGAAATAATACCTGAAATTGCATTATGCGGTATACTTGGTGAGAAAAAGTACTCAAAGTGCTCTATAAAGCAGATCGTTGCATTTGGAACCGGCACATGTGGTAGTTATTACTTGAGTACTAATAGGTTTCAAAAATTTGTCAGCTTTATAATTGAAAATGAATTAAACTTTCTGCTGTTTCCTTTCACAATCTAAGCACATATTACTGATATAAAACGTTTTTACACCATTTAAAATTTTTTTAAAATAAGTACATTAGTGCTTCAATTTTTATTTCTGTAAAAAATTTTCCTGCACTTTTAATATATTTTAAAACAATATTTCAAAGAATATTTTACAGATTATTAAATTATTATTATTATAGATTTATTTACTGCATTTATATATGACAATATTATACATATTTTAGGTTTCTGCCCATTTTCTTTCTCTTACGTAATTAATAATAAGTTTGATGTTTAAGAATAAATGCTTTATTATAGGCTAGAGATTCAAAATTCCCGTTTCTACAGTCCTCATTTATTCATTTCGTGTTCAAAACTTATACGATATCTATCAAACTCAGTGATTGGAATCGCCTTATTACTTCATTATTTCCTTGATTATTTTATTTGGAAGATAAAATTGCGACAACAAAAACGGCAAAGATCATATGCTAAACCACATAACGTAATAAATGTAATCCTTAAATTGTAGTCTTAAAAATGCTATGCAACATCAATATTCCATTAAATATTATTAATTATTAATATCATTCGTATAATTCTAAATTATCATTAGCATTAAAGGGGAATGGGCTTTTAAATCAACAAAAAAATGAGTGAAATTTTCTTTTAAGTTAAAAAAATTCTTTTTATTGTTTTACCGCTGAAATATAAGCTTCTATTTGGCAAAAACAGTAATTAAAGTATAATGTTCAACAAAGTAAATATTTAAGAAGCTTAGAGGAAATAAAATTATTTTAATGACTTTTTATCCGTACGATGTTCTAATTAGATTCTAAAATCTTTGAAATGTTTCTAAATGTCTTAATCTTTGAGGAAATTACATAACATTGATGGTGAAGATTTCCTTTAAATCTTAAAAGGAAACTAAGTATGCATTTTGTTGTTTTTTCGAATTCTTTTAGAGAGTTAAAAGCCAATTTTAGTTCTGAAGAACACAATTATAATGAAACTTCAGTGCGTGTGTATACATATTTTTTAAATTAACTTTTAATTGGAATAATGTCCAACTTTGTTCCAAATAAAGTTTTGTAGGATAATAATGTAAATTAAAAAAATTATAAATAATTTGAGTCTCATAAAATTTTAAAAAATATTTTTATTTTTTAGAAATGATATGTTTTGTTTTAAAGATGTCTGAAGTATTTAGATTTTAAAACATATGCAGAAAAATTTCAAGACATTAGGTGAACAATTTACAAAAATACCAAAGAGTCTACTGTCTAATTAAGAAATGAATTAACTGTCTTGATGACTGAAGTATCCGACTTGATTCGGAATGGATTTTTTAATGCTTATATGATGTTTTTTTATTAATATAAATATGAAATTATGAATAAAAGTGAAAGGATTTTATTAACATTTAGTTTTTGAAGAAAAATATTCTGATGTAAATTTTAGCACTTATTTCCAAAAACTAGAATCGTTCTTGGGAAGAAAAAAAAAGTTTTATACTTTTACATTTTTCTTTGTAACATTACATGTCTAATATATCTTAGAGTATAACTAATTATTATCTAAGAATTATATTCAAAAACAAAATTCATATAAGTAATATACGAAATTATCTACGAAATTTTGGAATTTTTTTCACTAATATTTACATTAAACAATCCTAAATCTACTTCTAGAGCATTCGATATCAAAGTTATTGTTCATTACATTATGCATAATATAATGACTCTAATTATAATGTTCATTAAGATAACTTGATTAATTTTTTTAGATAATGAAAATACTCAGAGAATTATTATTTGAGAAAAAAAATTTTTTTTTCAGAAAATATATTTAAAAGTTTTTAAATGCTAATAAAAAAGCATTACTAATAAGTCAACTGTTTTCTATAAAGCATCTAATTGACATAGAGAAAAAATAACGATACCACGGGAAACATCTTTTTGAAATTGCCCAAAAAATAAAAATGCGAATTGTCATCTATATCCATGTTTTGAACTAATGAAATACCTATACAAAATATTATGCTAGCTCATATTTACAATTCTTATGATTCATATGTACCATAGTGACGGCCATTTGATTTAATTACAACTTTCAAAGTGCAAATGTGAACCAAAATACTAAAGTAAAGAGAGTTCAAAAATTGAAAACTATTTTGATAAGAAAATCTAGAATAAGTGCCAAATAATATTATGAAATTTATTAAGGGAAAAACTTTCAAATTTCAACTGTAAACCAAAATACTAAAGTAAAGATAGTTCAAAAATTGGAAACAATTTTGATAAGAAAATCTAGCAAAAGAGCCAAATAATATCATGTAATTTATTAAGGAAAAAACTTTCAAAGTTCAATTGTAAACCAAAATACTAAAGTAAAAAAGAGAGTTTAAAAATTGAAAACAATTTTGATTAGAAAATCTAGCAAAAGTGAAAAATAATATTATGAAATTTACTAAGGGACAAACTTTTAAACTTCAACTATAAACCAAAATACTGAAGTAAAGGGAGTTCAAAAATTAAAAACAATTTTGATAAGAAAATCTAGCGAAAGTGCCAAATAATATTATGAAATTTACAAAGGGAAAAACTTTTCAAGTTCTACTGTAAACCAAAATACTAAAGGGAAGAGAGTTCAAAAATTGAAAACAATTTTGATAAGAAAATCTAGCTAAAGTGCCAAAATAATGTTATAAATTTATTAAGGGAAAAAAATTTCAAAGTTCAATTGTAAACCAAAATACTAAAGTAAAGAGAGTTCAAAAATTGAAAACAATTTTGATAAGAAAAGTGCGAAATAATATTATGAAATTTATTAAAGGAAATCGTGATGTTTTCTTTACAGCAGATAGAACGTTGTGCATCCTCCACCCATTTGTGCTGTCTTCACCATCCCTCGTGTTATTTCTGGAGATCGTGGTGGCAGAATAAAAGTGGAAAACGGGGGGAGGGGGGAGATTCGTGACACTCACTACGCGTGGGGTTTCAGAAAAACCACGGCACATTGCGAAACATGTGCTATTAATGTTTCCAACAGACACGTGTTATTGCTTACCTATGGTGACATGGCGGCTAAATAATAAAAAACAGAAATAGAAAAAAAATGAAGGACTATTGCTCGCTTTCATAAACTGTTTTTTTCCTGCACGAAATGAGCATTAGGATTTCTGTGAAGATGAAATAAAAAAGGCATCATAAAACAAAAGAATACTGACTCCCAGAATTATGAAGCCATTTCTCGGTAATACTGCGTTTTTATGTAGTTTGTCAGACATAAAAGGTTACATTCTGTGAAATACTGATTTCTGCTTGATTTTCATAATCCTCGAATAGTTTTAAAAAATGGGACGTTAATCTTGACAGAAAGTAAATCAAATATGTTGTTTACCTTCACGATTATGGTACATTTTACTAGAGTTTTAATCGATAGATAGTAAATCTCTTAAGAATAGTTCAAAAAACTGGATCAATCAGGTATCAATAGCCATTAGATCTCTGATCTTGATTATAATATTGCATTATGTAGGCTGAAGTATTTTCAACTACTGTGATTTTTTTTAAAATCTACTTTATGAAGAAATTAACGACTTCAATAAAGTTACCAATATATTATTACATCATTATTTATCAATGTTAATAAAAATGAACAATTCACCTGTTATAGTCATAATGTCCTAAAAAGATATTTACAGGTTAGATATTATCTGCTAAGTGCAATGTGCAATATAAATGATGAAATCATACGTATTCATGCATAGTTACTCATAAAGAAATCGTTTGCCATAACATTTATTACATTTTTAATTAAAACTTTTGCCAAACGATTAACATTTTTAATCGAAAATATTGTCAAATAAGAACAATTTTAAAATGTAAAAAGAATTCTAAGTAAATTTTTAGTTAAAAATTAACTGAAATGTTAAAATCCTCCTGCTTCGAAGATATTGCCGAACAAGAGTAAATTTAAATTCCAAAAAGACTAGTTTCTAATTATATCGATTTCATTTGAATAAAATGGGCCTTTTTTCTAATTTTAATAAATTTTTAAAAGCACTTCAAGTATATTTTATAAAAGAATATTTTATAAAGTATATTTTATAATATATCATTTATAAATACGTGCATATCAACGATTAAAAAATCGTGCATATATTATTTATTATTCGAGAAGTCAAAAATAAAATTTTTTAATTAACATATAAACAGACAAATCAAACGTTTAAACACTATTAGGCAGAATTATATTATATTGCAGTAATTTTATTTAGTTTGACCAAAAAGAAAAGTCAGTCAGATTTTCAATTCGTTAATAAACAAGGCTAAAAAATATTTCAACCTTCAGTATTTCCTAAGCAAAGGCAAAAACACAAAATGCAAATTTCAAACGAAGATTATATTCTTGCCAAATGTACAAATCTAAACAAGAAAATTTCATATATAAATCAAATATTCTTTTTTGATATATTTTGGAGAAAAAAAAATGAACAATAACACCTCATAATGAATGACAAAAAAAAAAAAAAAAAAAAAAACTGACTATAATTAGGCTGTCTCAGAAAAGAGCACACTGAACACTTGCGATAACGTAAGATTTATCGCAATCAATTAACTATTATTTTTTAATGAGAAGAAAAGTATAATATCTCAAGGACGCAATGTGACCTGAATCCTAACAAAATTAATCGGTGCATGGTCCTCCTCGCGAATAGATATATCCGAAAGAAACTTCGCTGTTAGCAACGTGGAATTAGTTTAATTATGCTTAATATTAGGCAATGAACCAAAACATGTCCTTCAGAAAAAATAGCATTTTGCAAGGGCAGCAACGGAAGAACCTTTATATAAATAGCAACACTATGGGGCAGGGACATGGTTGTGTCAGCCTTTTCAATCAGAGAAATAAAAAGATTTCACATTAGTATGTGAATTATCTTGCAAATGTCTATTTGATAAAAGGCCACAAACAGTAAGCCATATTGTTCAATATCTACACATTTTCAATACCGCGTATTTTTTTCAACATTTACGCATTTTTAAGGCCGTGTAATTTTTCAACATTTACATAAGTAAATGTGTAAAAGAAAAATCTTTTCAATTGAAAAAAATCACAAATGGAAGTTATTTTTAAAGAAAAATTAACTCAATTTAATTCAAGCCATTCAGAAGATTCACACAACAAATGTATGTATATGCCTTGAATAATTAGTTTTAAAATATTACAAATATTTTAATTATTATTTTTTGTTTTGCAAATATATTTCTAACGAATTTTATTTAAAAATTACATTCAATTTTTAATTTTTAAATTAAATATAGTATAAAATCCATTGTTGATGATGAAGATTTGAGGATTTGGCGTATTTTCCCACTTGATTGAGTTTAAGTGTAAGGCTTACATTTAATAAAATGCTTGAAAAGATATTGTTCGAATAATTAAGAACTAATTCAAAAAAAAAAAAAAGCTAAGCTTGTAAACGTTTAAAAACTGCTATTCTTTCTTAAGATATAATTGCATGCTTAAAGATAATGACAAAAAATTAGCGACATAGGTCAGAAGTAAGACTTCTAAATTAGCATGTGTCTATAAAAATTCGAAGTTTAAAAATATTTGGCTCAAAAAGGTACTAACACGAAGATACACAAAATATTTAATTAACGTTCTTAGTAATCAGGAATTCTGGCAAACCAATAGGTCGCCAAAGGCGCCAAATTAATAAAATGTAACTTCATCCAAAAAGGTAATACATTTTTTGCCAGATGTAAAATACGAAGTGTATTCCAAATTAAAATTAGCAGTGTCTTTAATGATCAACACGCGCTTACAAGCGTCCCTAATGTCTCAATTGTCTTACATTATCATTACAAATTTCCATAAAATTATGTCTTAATGTATATTAGTATTGACTTTAATGTAAGACATTAAATAAGATAATGTCTTTTTTAAAAATAATTTTAAAAACCTCGGAACAAAATGATAAAATAATTTGGCAATCTAGAGTTAATTTGGAAAGAATTTCGGAATTCCGTACGGCAATTAGTTGTTACCCATTAACGATTATTTTCATGGGCATAACAAAATTATATACTAAAAATGATTAGATTTCTATAAAAGCATTTCTTAATAATTTTTGATTTTCAAGAGAATAGAGTCATTTGCATACATTTAGACAGAAAGATTCTACCAACTTCATTAGTAAGAAATATATTGTAAGTCAATATTTAAAAGCATAATTAATCACAATTTTTCTTCATTTTAGTTGCTAATCAGTTTTTTTTTGTTTGAAAACTATTTACAGAATGTAGTTTTATGTTATTCTTTGCTCACTTTACGATAAAGAAAGGCGGATTAAAGATTTCTCAAAATATCTCCCAGAGGCAAAAATGGTATTAAAAAAATTGATAATTGCAGCTTGCACTGTTGTCTCAATTTAATTCCACTAAACCGATTCCAACAGTTGTCAACACTCTTTTTGGCGTCAGCCCTAAACCTTGAATTCAAAAGAAAATTTCAAGAAATAATATTTGATACGTGGGAAAAAAGAAATCCCATTTGTCATCTTTCAGAATGAGCAATTAGTGAATACATATTCATAAATTCGATCAAGAATTTTAATGTCAACGTTGAGAATCGCCACACTGAAAATGTAATCACTTATTCATTAGGAAAAGTATTCGTCAGTGTCCAGAATAAAATCTAAAGAAACCCGCAGATGAAACAATACAGCTCAGTAAAAAGAATAAAATAATGTATCTAGTTTAGAAGTTCGTTAAGTTTTACAAGAACAAGTTTACAATTCCGGTCCGTAGTACGAATCTACTCTGCATAATGCCTCATAATTAAACGAGAATTCGGAATCGGGAACCAATTACAGATAATTCCGATTATCTGAGAACAATGAGTCAACACACTTTGACAGAAAAGAATTAATTTTTTTCCGCTAAAATGAATAAAGACAACACATTTAACAGTAATATATTAAAACAGTATGTAAGTATACAAACTGCATACAATGTTGTTTTAATAATCTACTACGTATTAAGCAACTTTTTAATCACATTTTTTCGATAATTATCCAGTTATCTGTTCATTTGATTATCAGGATTGAGTCTGGCACTGTTTAAATTAAAAGGCTGACATTTTAAATACCATTTAATGAATTTCGAGTTCCATATTTATATTACTTACGTATAGGTTACAAATATAAATTGAATTAGCGAAAATAAATTAGTTTGAATGTAATAATTAATTTCAGATAAGGCAGTTTTGCAATTTTTGTTATAAATGTTAGCCCAAAACATCTGAAACTATAACATGTTTTTTTGAAATATAGCTGAATGTATAATTGCTGTCATCTATACCATAAAAATTAAGGGAAATCGTTGCAAAATGTTCCTTAACCAGAAATGCCAATGAAAAAATTAAATGAGATAATTTGGCAAAGAGATTATTATTAGGTAAATATATCGTGTTTTTATCTAATCTTTAAATATTGGGGTTCGAATTACAAATAATACAAAATTTTCAAGTCATGTAAATTCTGAAGCATTAAAACGAATGTAAAATCTTTTGAAACGAATAGATTGCTTATTTAGCAATACATGAGCTATATAAAATTTTAAGAAAATAAATTTTTATAAATAAAATTTTAAGTAAACATTACAAAAAAATTTAATGAAAAAGAAGCATTGGATTTTTTATTTATGAAGTGTTCCTTAAAAATATTTTACCAGAATATAGAACTTGAGAAAGCAATATTTACAGTTGCTATTATATAACGTAAAAAATAAAAATAAATTATGTAACTTCTCAAAGAAGTGACTTAGAAACAAAATTCTAATGTTTTCATAAATAGAGTTGATCTCAGAATAAAATTATCGAATAAAAATATTTTGATGTCGTTGCTAAAAATCGACTTTTCAACGTAATCTCTTATATTAAGAATAATCGAAAAATGCTTGCAAAAGAATATCACGAAAATAAAAAAAAAGAATAAAGACTTCCAAAACCATTATCTCCAAGTCCCTCAAGGACAAAGTAATGATCCTGTAAGTAAATTCAATAAATCTCAAATCCCCAATTATTCATTATCAGTTCTTTAACTGTGATAAAACTTTTGAAAAGGCGAGAAATTGAAACAGCGACAAAAAGAAATTTTTTAAAAAATCACCAGAGAAAAAATAAAATCTCAATACTTAAAAAAAATCATAAACAATTAATACAACGGATCGCATTACTTACAAAAGATGATACGATTCAAATCCATCATTTCCTGCAGAGCATCTTTTGTTAATAACCATGATAGATTTTCGATTATGTGTAATTCCCATGAGCGGTTTGGTGTGAACAAGAAAAAACACACAGCTTGCAAGTTGCGAAAGAAATAAGACTTGTATACAACACCGAAATTGTTCCGTTAATTGCCATTAATCACAACCAATCCGATGCGCGCAGTACTGCTACCTTTGCGTGATTCAGACGATTTATTTCGCACAAAATGTAGCATAACGATAAAAAGAAAAGAAAAGAAAAACAGTCATATACACTCTTCGTAGCACTTATTTATTATTTCCTTAGGCACTCTTTTTCCTTATTACAGACATCAGGTTTAAAAGGCTTTTGGAAGAATGAAAGATTATATTGTAAGTCAAGTAAATCTTAGTTTTATTTAGTACGAAATGTGACTTCTATCATAAATTTGTCAGTATGTTTCGTTTTAATTAATAAATTAAAATAAATCTAACTTTCTCCTTTTGCTTTTATAAATACACGCATACTGATATATATTATGCTTATTAAAACTTTAAAATTTAAAATATTTGTTTTTCATGATTTAATAATTTAATGAAATCAACATAACTGTTACATTTTCCACATGTAGTGAGAAAGTTTCTAATAAAGAAATTTAAAATAAATAAATAAAAATTGTAAAAGTCAGAATTATTTTTTTATTAACTTTTAATTCGAAAGTCAGAACAAAAAAATTTTTCTTTTCATAGTCACATTTCTTGTATTCATAAACAAAGATTTAAGCATCTGCGATTGAAAAATAAAATAATTTAATAAAATGCCGTAGACGATTAAATCCAACATCACTGTATATTTATAAATATTTTTGTAAATTTATTTGATAAATTGCAATACTCAATTCAAAATTGTTGATTAATATAAATATTAATAATTACGGCATATGTCAAGCGTTAACAGGCATTCTGTATTAATGTAGAAATTTATAATTATGGCATAGGTCGATTTTTAATAAACTTTCTAAATATTAATGAGAAGAATTCCAAAATTCCTAGTCTTACTTGAAATTTGAAAGTAATACGTGAAATACCAATTCCAAAAATATACTCTTGTGAGAAAACACTATACATTTTAAAAAAGAAAATACATAGTTCTCTTTTCTCCCCAGACATACAAATAAAATTGCGTAATAAAGTTTTAGATTAATTTCGTACACAAAAAAGTATTTTAGTTTTAATCCGAATTCTTAAGTAAGGGAACGTTTTCCCAAATAAAATAAAAAGTAATATTTTAATACATAAAAATAGTAACGTTTGTCAAATGAATTCACGGGGGAGGGGGTGCATCTGTATTATCCAATTGTCGTAACTTAAAAAATAATAATATCAAACGAAATAACAGTCGGAAAACTGCATTTTGAGACAAAATACAGCAAGCATAAGCATGTATAAATTATATATAATTTTAAAGAAGAAATAGCTTACCCATATATGTATTTTGGATCAATATAAATGATTTAGCAGCACATTTTACATACGGCATTTTGATCTAATAGTGATGATATTTCCTTTTTGAAAAGTTAATTAAATCCTATTCAACTCAGTTAAAAATACATAGTTTATACAGATTCTGCAAAAAATCGCAAGAATATAAGCTTAACAACTCATTCCTTCAGAATATTCTACGACATATCAAGATAATTTGTAATCTGTATTGACACACAATGTCATTAACTTTTTGATAGGAATTTCATAGAAAGATCTATGTTAACTATTACTCATTGTTCAAATATAATAAGCAATAAAGCTAGGATTTTCAAAGAAATAGTTTGACAACACCCAATTATTTTTATCTGGCATTTCTCAGAGAACTTTTGAAACGCAAATTGATTGGATTTTCGTCATCTTATATTTTATTTAGTCATATATCTTTAAAAATATTAACAAATTTACAATGCTATAACTTCACGTCACATTACTTTTTTTAATTAAAAAGATCCAATCATGTTTAAGTTGAAATTCGTTTTACAGAAGCAGATTACTAAAAATTTATTTAATTTTAGTTGCATTTAGTCAACGGTACTTTTGTAAAAATTCAATACTTGCAAACTAAATTCTAAAGTCGTTTATGTTCAGCAACGATATTTTTACGAAGAATGCAATACTTGCAAACGATTAAATTCTCTGTTCATTTAAATTCAATAATGATATTTTTATGTAGAATATAATACTTGCAAATTATTAAATCCTAAGCTCATTTAAGTTTTGTAATAGCATTTTTATGAAGAATATACTTGCAAACGATTAAATTCCAAGTTCGTTTATATTTAGTACAGATAATTTTATGAAAAATATAATACTTGCAAACGATTAAATTCTAAATTCGTTTATGTCCAATAATGATATTTTTATGAAGAATATAATACTTGTAAATAATTAAATTCTAAGCTCATTTGATTAAATCTAATTAAAATATCGATGTAATAATGTCACAATTTTTAAAAATACAGAAAAAAAGAAAGAAAAAGAGAATTATGTTTAGATATATTAAATTATTTTATACTGAAGAGAATAAAAAAATATTATTAAGATATTCATAAATTCATAATAAATAAAAAAAAATTAAGTATACTGGATATATAATCAGACAACAAAACCAAGATTAGATGGAACGAAAAAGTTTATTTTATTATTATTTATTTAATTTTAGATAAATCAATAACTGCAAGAAAGGCAAGCCCAAAGTTAATTGGAATGATTGCCTAGAAAAAGATCTGAAAATTCTGAAATTCATGAAATGGAAGATTTTTGACATAACCAGAAAAGAAAAAAAGAACAGTCAATGCCCATTTTGGGTTGCAATGCTAATGCATAAGAAGTAAAAACAGTGGTCTTATAAATTGTCTAATTTTAATATCGTAAAGCAATCTGAAAATAATTAAATTAACTCGCTTCATACAATTCTGAGCGCCATCATATAAACAACATGATTTATCTCCACTCATAATGAAAATAATCATCAGTTACTGACATCAATGATTACTGACATTTATCTTCGGACAAGATATCCCTGAAGTACAAAGATAGCACAGAAGGATGTCAAGTATCAAAAAGAAAATATTAATTTTACAGTAGCTTCTTATACCTTGTTTCAAAATAAACCTGTTTCTAAAATAATGTAAGCGCTATTTTTTTCCACCCACATAAACTTCCGACTTTCTTTGTTTGGCTGTGCTAGCCTTTTAACCTTCCACCCTTAATTTACTTATTTTAATTTAATTCTTTGTACACCGATGTCAAGCCTGACTATTTATTTTGATAAATGAATCGTTTTTAGATTTTTTGTGCCTTTTTTTTACGTAATGATCGTTATAGAAACCATATAATAGAATTAACTCTCACAATAGATTTTAAGAATTACAAAGGGTGTCCAAAATTAGAGCAAGATTTGAATTTTCCGCCATTCGTGCAGTAAAGTGTTGGTAAACCTATTGAAAAACTGTTTGACAGTTGATAATTTAGGGTTAGTGAAAATGGAGTATTACACAATAGAAAATTATGTAATGTTAAACATAAGAAGATCTGATTCAATTTGAACACATTTTTTTTAATTGTTATATATTTATTTAATCCTTAAATAACGTTAAGCATGGAACAACACATTGGGCAAATGATATCCACGACTTTGCTGGCACATACACACTCTTTTATCGAATTTTTCCAAGACCATTTTGCATAAATGAGGCTGCATTCCGTTGATGCAGCGTTCAGTTTCCTCCTTCAATGCACATGTGCATGTGAGCTTGTTGGAATAGACATTTTACTTCAAATAATCCCATAAAAAGAAACCCACTGGTGTTAAATCACACGATTTAGGGGGCCAACTTTCAAACTGTGGCCACCCAGTTTTATTTATTTATTTTTTTTGAAATATTGCTTAATAATGAAACACATCGTTCAATCGTGTAGCACGCCAATTTTACTAACCCTAAACTATCAGCTGCCAAATGATTTTTTAATAGGTTTCCTAACAATTTACTGTACGAATGGTGGCAAATTCAAGTCTTGCATTAATTGCGGGACACCCTTTAGCAAGCCTATAAATATCTTTTTCAGCTTCTTAAGCACATATATGAATCCTAACACTCACATATGTATAAATCGCACTTTTATTTATTTATTTATTTTAGAGTCAAAGAATTAACATTTAACATCAGATTTCTCTCAAAAAAATAATAAATAAATACAAGTATTATTCGGCTCTCATGAGTTGGTGGCTGACGAAAAACAAAGAATAGTTCATTTGCTGAATAGGGGAAACGCAAGAAACGAAGTGCAAATCGTTGAGAAATAACAAACATAGTTTGTTGATTTCTCCTGAATTATGAAAATAAAATCATCTGATTTTCAATCATATTGATATCACAACCATTTCTCATGAGAATACAGACATAAATTTGGTAACAATTATTTCAACCTTGTGCGCATAATGGAAAAAAAAAAACCAACTTGATTATAAAATCTGAGCTCATTTTTATGTGTGAGTAATGAAACCACAATATCTTAAAATTCTATCACTTTTTTTTCCTCAGCAGATAAAATCAACTCGCTCAAAAATCGCCTGCGAGAAAATACCTCTCGTTAAAAACGGCGGAACTTTTAATGGGTTTTATTAATGAAGTTGATTTTACATATTCGATTATTCTAATACTTAATCAATCAATCAATAAGAATAATTTTCTCAAGGCTACAAAATCGAAGATTTATCACTATAATAAATTATACTCCACTATATCCCACCAAAAAACCAAATAAAATCTTTCTAAAAATGTACTCGAATTAGCAAACGATTTGGTTAAAGCGACGGAAAGTTCCATTTTGCTGAAAAGGTAATTTAATGTGACTAAGGCTTCAAGCATTATTCATCGTTGGCTTCATTGTCAGTTATATTTTCAGGGATATCTCCATTAGCAAAGGTGATTTATTTTGAGCCAATGTTAACGGGAAATATGACCTAGCAGTTGATTAGGTTGTAAAAATAGACTTTTGCATTTAAATTATGCATCAGGTGGTCATAGTTTTTGAAGTAAATTGATCACAGAAATGGAGCTAATCCCTAGATGATTAATAATAAAACTTGAGTGAGGGAAAAAGCGAAAGTTAATTAGAAAAGTCTTGGGAGTTAAATTAGGACCAGTCAGGAAATTAGAAAGTAATATATCATATAGTTAAGATGTTGAGGTTAAGGGTTAAAAATTTATGGAAAATTAGAAATATTACAGAGTTCTTTTGCTTGATATTGTATTAGGGGAATTTTTCAAGGTTTTAGGAATGGCGGAGTTCTTTTTTTTTTTTTTTTTTTTTTTTCGAATGGAAAAATGTCAAAGATCAAAATTTTGTATATTCAGACTCAGTCTCAAATAATTAGATGCTCATTAATAGTCTACAATTAGAAATCGAAAATTCCAACACGATATTAAAATAAGATATTAAACATTATTATATTATAATATACCAATAAAATATTAAAGTTTTATGATAAATTTACCTAATAAATTTAACTTAATGATAAAAACTAGCTAAACAGGCAATTTAATTGTGATACAAAAATTTAAAAAATCTATATGTATAAATAAATTATCTCCACTTTCTCATATATATTCACAGCGACTTAAAATTGCACACATAAAAAATGAAATTCTAAATCCAAACATAATTTTAGATTGTTCATTTGTTTGCGTACAAGAGAACACTAATATAAGAACATATTAAGATAATATTATGCATATTTCATACTTTGAACAATAAATACACATACACTAATTTAACAATATCAAATTTTTCAGTAGTATATTTTGACAATCAGAAGTTGCAAAATGTTCCATTGCAGATCATTTTCTTAAAAATAAAAATGATTTCAACATACTGCTTTATAAATGTCCAACAGAAATTTAATGCAATTTTCATACTATTTTTAAACAAAATACTTTTGAAAAAATGGTAAAATTTCACTCATCATAACTTAAATAATATTTCATTATTAATCACAATTAAAATGCGATAAATCAAAAATCCGATAACTTAAATCTATCATATTTTGGTATGTGATTTTGATTGTCGGACGAATACGATTGTCGGACACTCGCCGAAGATCGTACAAAAGATTCTGAAAATGCTTAATACACGCCAAAGGGTAAAATTTTAAAAATATTTCTTGTATTTATAAAATTACATTTTATACAGTAAAACTTTACCTTTTTATACAGCCGTTCAGTCACCACTGAACGTAGCAGCATCGACAGGATTTGTTGTGGTCGTCTGTAGTAGTATGGGACAGTATGTTTTTGGTTTGCTGCCACAAGATTCCATTTAGGACAAACTGCGCCATTCACAAGGATTTTTAAATAATTTTATAATAAAATGTGTGAATGAAAGAAGGATGTATTGTAAAAATGCCAGGAAGTTCAGAAGATCTATAATTTAAAACGATTTGGCACAACAATAAAAGTAAAACTCAAATGTTAAATACTATGAAAAATATCTATGGCTTTTAAGAAGTTTTGAGGGGCCCGTTCACCAAACAACAAATGTCTATGTATATACTTTGTGTGTCCAATATGCAGACTAATTAATTTTATATCAGCGGATCGATTCGGTGAAACTGATCATATATTTATTTTTGGATGAAAAGCATGTATTTTTTTATCAACTTTCGACTGCTAACTATTCCACAAATACTGCACCCCAATGCTATACAAGTCGTCCATACTTCCCCCAAAGTCTATATTTTTGAGGGGAGTGGAGAATAACACTTTTGGCAGAGATTATGCCAGAATATTATAGCAACAAAACCTTATTGGAAGTCTGTCTGTTTAGCTATTCAAATGAAATCAAAAACTTAAAAATGAGCATGGCTAGATATTAATTAAGCTGTTAGAATGTAAATTAGCACAATATCTACAGAACGAAATCAGTAGATGGTACACGGGTTCAACAAGTATAACATGGTCGAATTTAGGATCAAACCCAACAAGGGCTTAAAAACTTGTCGGAAGTATATAAAGCCGAGTTCCTACGGCACGTCCATCCGCAGACGAGCCAAGCTTTCACCCTTCAGACCCCTCTTGCGGTTTACAGGGCTCCTTTGATGCTTGAGCATTTACCGGCAAATTGTCGGTTAACTGCCCAGGCATCAAAGGAGCCCAGAAAACCGCAAGAGGGGTCTAAGGGGGAACTCATGCCTCGTCTGCAGACGGATGCATGTCGTGTAACCACCGCTTAAACGTGATAACTTAAATATATCAAGTTTGGTGTACAATTTTGTGAGTGCAATTGCATATCTGTGCCGAAATTTGGTTTAAATAGATTGGGAAAAAACACGTCTAAAATAAAAATTTATTTTTAGTTGAGAGTATGCGATACAGTTTTAGAGAAACCACTCCCATCGGCCGTCCTAACACAATAAGGAAAACTTCAATGGCATGGAACGAATCATTATCATTGTTCACGTGACCTTAAACAGTTTGCACTCACTTTCTCTCTCCCCTATCGTTTCCGTTGACCCGTATTCGGTTACCACTTTATCGAAAGTATCACACGACTCACGGTGAAAAACGAGAGCCGCTCCGTAAAGGTTCGGGTGTTCAGAAACCTGTTTGATTTGGACAGGAGTCCAGCTGTGGAGGAAGCTCCTCCCCACTGTCGCATGAGTGAGTGTTTTCTTCTTCGTTAGCGAATTAATTAATCCGGTTGCGTGCGTAAGTGAAAAGCATCCCACCGGCGGGACACGTGCTTCTAGCATTCTCACCACGGTGCATCGGCAGATTTCGGCTCCAGCAGCTTGAATTATTTTGGTTTTCTTTTTCTTTTACGTTTTTTTTTTTTTTTTTCTTTTTTTTAAATGTGTAAAATAAAAAAATCGTCTGTGAAGCAGTGAAAGGTTAAAAGACGTCGACGGGGAAAAAGAATCTCAGAACACCTACTACGCTGAGTTGGATAAACAAATAGACAAGTCGACAGATTATTAAATGATTGATTTACTTCCCCCCCCCCTTTTTTTTTTTTGAAATTTAAAGAAGTTTTATCTCTATTTCCCTGAGTCAATCACTGAAAAGTTAAAGAAAATCGTAGGGAAAAAGAGAATCTCAGATCATTTTGTTTTTGTACCAAGTCGGATAAACAAAGAGGCAATTTCCCAGATTATTAACCGAATGAATTATTATTATTATTATTATTCAATAAAAAAGAGATTTCGTTCGACTTTAAAAAAGAAGTTACCAAATACTTTTTCTCAGAGCATTTTTTTGTGTGTGTGCAAAGCTGGATAAAAAAAAGCAATTTCTCAGATTATTAACAGAATGTATTCTTCTTCTAATTATTATTTAATAAACAAAAGATTTCTTTCGACTTTAAAAAAGAAGTTAGCAAAAAACTTTTTCTCACAGGGGTTTTTTTTTTTTCTTCTTTTTTTTTCTTTGCAAAGTCGGATAAACAAAAAGGCAATTTCCCAGATTACTAACCGAATGATTTATTATTATTATTATTCAATAAACAAGAGATTTCGTACGACATTAAAAAAAGAAGTTAGCAACAACTTTATCCTATAAGTCAGTAAAAGATTAAAAGCAATTGGAAAAACAGAATTTCTGGACAATTTCTATACTAAGTCGGATTAACGTATCAGTAATATCCAGATTACTAACCGAATGAATTATTATTATTATTAAATTTAAAAAAGAAGTTCCGTCATTTTTCCTATGAATCAGTGAAAGGTTTAAAGTAGTTGGAAAACTAGAATTTGTGAACATTTTTTGTACTAAGTTGCATTAACATATAGGACATTTTACAGATTACTAAATGAAGGAATTATTATTATTATTATTATCAAATAAAAAAAGAAGCTCCGTCCTTTTTCTTATGATTCAATGAAAGGTTAAAAGTAGTTGGAAAACACGAATCTATGAGCCTTTTCTATACAAAGTGAAATTAACATATAAGCAATTTACTAGATTACGAACTGAACGAATTATTATTATTATTGATTAATATATTGAATAAAAAAGAAATTTTATCTTTTTTTCTACCATTAATCAATAAAAGAAGTACTTGAAAAAGATATTTTATGAACACCTTCTATAGAAAATCATAATAGCAAATAGATAATTTTCTAGATGGCTAGTTGACAAAATTATTATTATTTTAATAGTAAAAGGGACATATAACTGATCACATATAAAAAAATAATGATTTTTTATATGTGATCAATTATATATACGGTATGCAAATATTAGTGAAATCAGAACCAGTAGTTGGAGTTGGGGGACAATTTTGTAAGCTTTCCCTTATTGTTTTAAATCTTCATGGATTTTCAAAATGCATATATTTTTAATAATTATTCCGATTTTGCAGGTACGTTTCTAGTTCTTTGCAGTAAAATAACTATTGTTAACATTTAAGAGTACATTTTTAATTATTGTTAACATTCTTAAATACTGTCAGAATTCTTAAATATTGTTAGCATTTAAGAATGCGCGGATACATATGAGATACAAATACAGTCTTTATTGGTTTATTTGTTTTTGTACAAAAGAAAGTATAGTTAGTTATATAGTCTTATTAGTATTAGAATTTTCCGCATTCATAACGCAAAAATAATCTTAAGATTTTGTCTTATCAATTCGTGCCGTGATAAAAGGGGTGGGGAAACATAGATAAGTAAAAAAATACACTAAAAAAAAGAGCATTTAACTTAAACTGTCCAGTTGCTGATGTGCACGGTTGTTGGTGGATAATTCTGGCCCAGACGAGTTGAGTTTGGTTTCGAAACACGTCAGTAACGAAAACTGTGTTATTACATGATTTATCGTGTAGGAAAAATCAAGATAGCGATTTTGGAAGTCAAAAAGAAGAAAAGAAAAACTGAGCATTTTATTACACGTTCCTTTAATACAGATTATAGAGAATATTAGCAATGGTCATTTTTGTTAAGTTTTTAAGAACTTCAAGGCCAAGAGAAAAAAAAGTGTCAAGTTTTAAAACAATGGCACATAACACGAATTCAAAATGTAATGCAATTCCAAATATTTTTAAATCATTTTATTTTCCAAAGAAATAAAAAGAAAACGATAGATAAATTAAAAATAAAGAATACTACGATCTTAAATAAATGTCAGTGATATTATTTTTTTTTTCAGACAAAGTTTTAAAATTCCAAGTTTTATTTTAAAGCCAAAATTGAATTTATTAATTAAATATTCCATTCTAGAACTTGGAAATTACACGTGAAGATTTCTATAGCGCGTCTACGTTAGAATATTTGATTAGTTTTATATCAAACAATTTTTGAGAAAAAAAACAAAAAGCAGCTTGTTTAGCGCAATTCACGTTTCCAAAATGATACTTATTTAACTTTTAAATTAGAAAGACATTCTGTGAAACTGGTTTGTTGTATTGTTTTTTAATTTATGAAGACAAGCAAACTGATAACAAAAATGAATTAAAACACAACAGAATGAATTAGTAACAGGTGTTTCCCATATCGTCTGCGTATATTAAATACTTTATTTAGGAGGATATTTTTTTTAAAAATGAGTTTATATTTCTAAAAGAATTTGTGAAGCATTTTATTATATATTTTAAAGAATAAATTATGCCAAAATCGAAGTGAAATACATTCTGAAATGTTTTAATTATATAATAAAGAAAAAAAATTAATTTTTAGTATAAAACATCATTCTATAAGAATGCTCCAACTTTGATTAGTTTACCTAAGAATTGTCTGCGTCGACTGCTACATTAATTACATATAGTGTATTCTGAATTAAGCAATTTACAGAAAGAATACAAAAATAGACGCATTATAATGTTTAAAATTAAACAGATATTTGATGTATGTAAAAGCCGGAGCAGTTATTATGATTAGGTTTTAACTTAACTACTGATTGAAATTAGAAAAAATATTGATAAAAATGGAAACAATAAATAATTTAAACAGGCTCAGTTAAGAAGAAAAAATTTCAGCACATTTTTGTAGAAGTAGAAAAAAGTAAGTTTATACTTCTAAAAGAATTTGAGGAGCATTTTATTACATACTTTAATGAGCAAACTATGCCAGAATGAAAGTGAAATATATTCTGAAACATTTTAATTATATTACAAAGAGGAAAAAAAAAATCGAATTTTTAGTCAGACACCATTCTATAAAAATGTTCTAAGTTTGATTAGTTTATCTGGTATTCGTCTGCCATGATTACATCATTAATTTCATTTAATGTATTCTAAACCAAGTAATTTATAGACGAATAATAAAATAGATGTATTATAATATTTAAAAATAAACCGATGATTGAGATATGCAAAAACCGGTGTAATTATTATAATTAAGCTTTAACTTAACTACTGATTCAAATTATAATTTGAAGAAAAAATATTGATAAAAATGAGAATAATAAATGATTAAGAAGGTTAAGTGAGGAAGAAAAATTTTCAGTTCATACTTCTAGAAGTAAGTAGAAAAAACTAAGTTCATACTTCTAGAAAAATTTAAGAAATATTTTATTACATAATTTAATGAGCAAATTATGGAAGAATGAAAGTGAAATATATTCTGAAACGTTTTGATCAAATAAAAAAAAATAATATGAAATATATGTGTGAGAATGTTCTAAGTTTGATTAGTTTATCTTAAATTCGTTTGCCTTGACTGCATCATTAATTCTATTTAATGTGTTTTGAATCAAGTAATTTACAGATAGAATACCAAATAGATCCATTATAATATTTAAAAATAAACCGATGTTTGAGATATGCTAAAATTATAATTAGGTTTATATAGTTATTATAACTAGCAGTTATTATAATTAGGTTTTAACTTAACTACTGATTAAAATCACAATTTCAGAAAAAAATATTGATTAAAATGAGAACAATAAAATATTCAAAAGCTAATTTAAGAAGAAATAATTTAAGTTCATAATTCTAGAAGAATTTGAGAAACATTTTATTACATATTTTAAAGAGCAAATTATGCCAGAATGAAAGTGAAATACATTTTGAAACGCTTTAATTAAATAAAAATTAAACATTATTGAAGAGATTAATCTCAGTTTGATGAGTTTATCTTACATTCGTCAACCTCGATTGTAATATTAATTCCATTTAATGTGTTCTGAATCAAGAAATGTACAGAAAAGAATACCAAAGTAGATATATTATAATATTTAAAAATAAATAGTTTGAAATACGTAAAAGCCAGAATTGTCCCTAAAATTAGGTTTCAACTTAACTACTGATTAAAATTATAATTTTGGAAAAAACGTTGATAAAAATAGAATAATAAAGGACTAAACAGGCTAATTTTAGAAGCCTAATTAAATAAATGTAATCTGATAAGTAAAAATATTCCCAAGAACAGAAAGAATGATCTTTATGTGATAAGGAAACGAATAATTCCTCAATGAAAAACAGTTTGATGAATTTCAAGAAGTATTCTTGATATCATTGATTGGTGTAACTGAAAAAAAAGTATTGCTCAATATGTTTCTTTCGTGGAATGGCGTAAAAGTTCAGTAGATTACATAAGTTCAAGGAGGTTTTACTTGAAAGACGGCGCGTTTACCGATAACAACCTCACTTATCTTTTTTTGAAAGACAATCAATACTGAAAATACGGAATTTTGCTGCCAACAATAGTAATTGTGCTACTTCATCATTCGCAGTAGAAATCAATAAATGTTCTCAATAACAGATCCTCAGAACATATTTAAGAATTGTCTGATTATTTTTGACTAAAGGTGGGTTCACACGAGGCTAACTATTGCGCGCATTAGAAGATCACGCCTTCTTCCGGAAAAACACATGACCACAACGGGACAATGGCAACAATTGTTTCAACGAGTCAACAGTTGACCATTATCCCAATGACGTTGTCTCAACTGTTCATATGAGGACAATACAGGGACAACAGTAGAGAAGCAACGATTGCACAGAATAGTTAACCTCGTGTGAACCTAACTTAATATTTGATTTTAAGGAGCGCCCTCTGGTAGTGAAAAGTAGAAAAGTATATTACAAGATGTACATTATTTAATCAATCAGGAACCCGAGCAGCACAACTTGTCACACAATATTGTACAATATAATGTGATATTATACAATATTCTTCAATAATAAACAATATTATAAAATATGTGCCAACAGGGAAGTATCTTATAGATTACAAAGCATTTAAAAATACACATTTAATCCAATTTTTTAAGAACAAGAAAATATTTTTTAATCAAGAATGCTGGAACCAAAGCAAAATAAATATTCTTAAAAACAATCTTTATAACTCAATTATGAGTTATTCAGTTATTTTTAATTAAGATTTGATTTTAAGGGGCGTTTTCTGGTTATAAAATGTAGAAGCATTGATTAAAGGATCCACAATACTTAAAATAATCAATCAAGAACCCTGTAACACAGCATGTCACACAATATTGGGCAATATTATATAATAATATTCAGTACTGAACAATGTTATAAAGTATTGCAAATATTGTATTACACAGTATTGTACAATAGGCGAGTGTTAATCAATAAATATCTTAAAGAATAAAAAGTATTTTAAAATATGCATTTAATATTTAAATAAAAACTAGAAAATATTTTTTACTTATAAGAATGTGGATGCCAAATCAAAATAATAAATGAAAGCGGCTTTGAGCACAATTAGAAAAATACTTATTAAAAACAATGCATAGGAATATAGAAACTATGAAAATTAAATCACATTAATATTAGATAGAATTTTTAAACTTTTTTAAATAATTAAAATAAAAAAACATATAAGTACACAATTAAACTCAGATTTACTCTTTTTTTTTAACGTTCAACCTCAATGTTTAACGTGCAAACTCATCTCAGGGGAAGTACGTTTGTTCGGCAGTTCGAATATATATTGATACTGTAACTACAAAATAGACAGCTAAATGGCTAACATTTGTTGCACGGATTTAACATTCATTGCACAGATTTATAATTAATTTAACATTTAATTTGATAGTATCGATCAAATTTTGATACAAATTCAATAATGGGTTGACTGTTTGTCGATCTGCACTTTCAGACACATATGAATGTAATAACGCACTTTGCTGCCGAATTTTTTGTTTCAATCGATTGAGTGAAACAAATCTAAATCACAAACTCAGTCTTTGGTCTCTGTTAACCACTTGCAATGGATTAATCGCCAAAAATCACAAAATAGATTCACTAAGAATGTTAAATTAATGCCAAAGGTTAATATTCCGTAACTCTTATACCCCCAATGCTATGCAAGGCGTTCTCTAGAATAAGACCTTTATTAGAGAGTTTAGAGAGAAAGTTTTTGAGAGACTACTACCGTTGGTTAAAAAAAGATGTTTACCCAAACGATGTTTATAACTAAGTTATAGACATTTGTCATCGGCTAAATCAATATAAATAACACAGTATTAATGTTGCAATAAGAACTATTTAATTTAGTGTAATGATACAGTTTTATTCATTCTGTCGACTGATACTAGCGTTGTCTTTAGAATACTACAGCGCTAAATATCATGAGTTCAGCATGTCTAGTGTTGATAATTTCATCCAAAAAGGAAATGTCAATCGGATGATTCAGGGCTTCCCAAGATACGGCGGGAGTTGCCTAACTGTGCAATTCCTCGGCCACAGAAATAAACGCGTTGATAATACGAGCGATATGATAACGAATTATCTAATCAGAACAAACTCATTTTAAAATACCCTCTGCACAAATAGAAACTGCCAAATGCAACATTCGTGGAAGAGACAAATGTGCAAATCAAACTGAAAAAAATGATGGATATATATATGGACAATGAATCATAAGTGTTTATGTAGGATGTGCACGTGAGCATAGAAAATTTCTAAATCATCAGAGATATGCTTGTAAATCCCAATAGAACATACCAGTGGATGTGATCTCTCCGAAAAATTCTCGCATATTTTCTATAAGAAATGATGGCATTTTTATGCCACATGTAAAAATTAAATATCTTGAGCAAGGCCATGAACATTAAGAGTGGTTAGAATTTTATTTCCATAGTTCAATCAAAATGAGGTGTTACTGCTTCCTAGAACAATAAAGGAAATTATGTATACTTATTGGATACTTTTATTTGACCGATTGAACAAACAGAGAATTGTAATTTTGGTTACAAGGCAACATATTAAATTTCATTTATTTAATTTACTGCGGATTTTTTTTTTGTGCCAATATGTGAGTGAAAGAGAAGATTGATAGACTATGAACTATTGTCATTTTATTAGTATAGTTAACAAACAGGAATCTTATATGTTGAACAAATACAATTTGAAATAGTCCTTTTTTATTTGTTTTGAAGAAGAAGCAATTCGTCACGGTTATTTGACATGATTATTAGTACTAATAAAGGGTGCCCAAAATTAACGCAAGATTAGAAACTGCCACCATTCATGCAGTGAAATGATGGCAACTTTATTTGAAAAAAAAAAGTGACAATTGATAGTTTATGCTGAGAAAAAAAGAAGCATTACACGATAGAACAACATGTTAACTACAGATCTGATTGAATTTGAATATAGCTTTGTTACTCTAAATTTTACCTTTTTATCGAAGCGGAAAATATACAGGACAAAGTTTTGTATGGAATAACACATAGGGCAAATAGCGCCATGGCTTTGCCGGCACTTACACAATCCTTTCTTAAAATTTTGCATAAAAATGGCTGAATTTTGTTGACGCAGCGTTGAATTTCTTCCTTCGATGCATGCGTGCTTGTCGGCGTGTTGATATAGAATTTTTTACTTCAAATAATACCATAAAAATAAGCCCAATAATGCTAAATCTTACTATCCAGGGGGCTAATCTCAAATTTTTGAACTGTGGCCGCCAGACTTTCATTATTTTTGAAATATTGTGCAACAATGAAAATATGTGGTTCTATCGTGAAACGCTATATTTTTACTAACCCTAAACTATCACCTGTCAAATGGTTTCTTAATAGAGTTGCCAACACTCTATACATATCACGGCAAATTCAACTTCTGCATTCATTTTGACACACCGTTTGCATGTAAAGCTAGAACAACAGTTAGCTGAAGGCGGCTAGTTATTTTTAGTAAACATTTTAACATTCAAAGTTTTGAAGGGTAAACATAAAACGATAATGATCTTCCAGAATAATTTATTTTTATCCACAGTTATTAAAATTAGAATGTTAGTTAATTAGAATATTTTCATCAGCAAAAAAATGGGCAATTTGCATTCATCATAAGTAATTTACAGCAGAAATTTGTAAAATAGACCATTTACCAAGCAACCATATATTACCATGGAAAGTTTTCAAGGTTTTAAAATCACACAAAGGAGAGCTTTTAAATCTACGCGCACACTTTAAATGAGATAAGATCTAGAAAATTCTACACAGTGATCAAGAAGATATGATAATATCAGAAAGTTTTTCTTATCTAAAAAGGTAAAATTATACTGTTTTCTAAATGGCAAAAGGCTACGATAAAAAGTCAGCTTACGTATATTAATAAACCAAGGAAACATAAATGGAAACTTTTCCCACACATTTTACCATATTTAATCATTCAAAACACAACTATTTGCAATGTCATTTATCACCTTGAGTTCTTATTATTAGATTTTAAATATATCACGACTAACATTTCAATTTCTTTTAAAACACTGAATATAATAGTAGCAAACATCAAAATGATTGACACGTATATTCGTGGCGACTTTAAAATAAGCTTATATAAGTTAAGATATTTAATTTAGAATTTACTTTTTTTAGAACGAAGAAATGTAATATATACTTCACTTAAAATAATTTAAAAAGATAAAATTTTAATTATTGATTAAAATGATAATCAAGGTATTTTGTATAATTTAAATGTGAATTATCTTGGTTAAACAAGAATTAGGGAAATGTAAAATAGTAAACATTTTTTTAAATATATCAGAGGCAAGGAAATAGGAATTTGTAATCATTCTAGAATAATATATTCAGAAAAGTACATGTAATACTCAGTTCAATTTTTGTTGTTAGTATTTTTCTATTATAAGAAATGAAAAAAATTAACTTCTCTGTTCGAAATTACCGAAAAAATTTGAAATATTCATAATTTTACAGCAAGGTAAATTTACAGAACTGAACAGGCTAAAAAAATGTATTACATTAAACAAATTAAGACACAGACATCCAGAAGCAAATTAGATATGATTAATCGAATAACAAAGAGAACATATTTATATAAAAAGAATATAATTTTCTTAATAGTTCTACACAATTTTACAAATACATAGAATTATTAAATAAAATGATAATAGACTTCAAGAATGATTAAATTCAACTCTGGAAATCGAATTTTCCGCAAAAATATGCCACGCCTGAACTTATAATCAATTCATTTCTTAGATCATTAATCGTTATTTACGCTTATTTGTTTTTTAAAATTTTGTAACTCCAGCTACATTGATACAGAAAAAAATGTGTTTTACCATTCACAAGGAAATGTTTTACATGAGATTTCACAAATTGAAAAACCAATTCTAAGGAACCACCAAAAGACTTTTTTCTTTCTTTTAAATAAGAACAGGAAAAAAACAAAAACATGCTTCAATAAGAATGCTAAGTTTTTTTTTTTTTTTTTTTTTAATTGGAATGTCAGAAATATAGGACCTGATCTATGGAACCATGTTGACAGTCCGTAAAAAAAATACCAAAATCACAACACATGATTGTGATAATTTTTAAATGACAAATGATTCAATGAGACTTTCAGACAAAGAAGAAAAAGTGGAAAAAATCTCGTTTTAAGAATTATAAAACTGTCTATTGAATTAAAATGTCACAAAGATTTTGTTCTGATCAATGGATTAGAATATGGGTTAGAGGACCATTGAAATAGAATTTTATTGGAAATATAACAAACATATCAGTTGTCGGTTTATTCAAACAATTTTACCATTTTATAAATATCAGCATATTTCTTTCATTTGTTATTAAGGGAAAAAAGAAGAAGAAAACGAAAACTTTTTAAAAATTAAAAAACAAGGAAAAAATTTATCTGAACTGGGAATGCCAATAATAACATTTTTCTTCTGATTTGGTAAATGAAAACGAAATTGACCCCCCCCCCCCCACCCACATCTCGGAAAAACTTGCCTAGCAACAGAAAACCACCGAAACTACGGTGATAACGCTCAGTTAAAGGTAGCTCGTTGACAAACGAATGCTTTCCCTTTCGTCTATGAAGCTTTACCACTAGAAATAGCGCGAAGAAAACTCACTAAGAAAAACCAGTTTTGGTACAAACAGGTTGATCTTGTTGAATGTGAAGCTTTTTTTGTTTTTGTTTTTTATTTTCTTGTTAAGACAATGCAAATCATGGCATGCAAAATAGGTTTAAAATGAATGAAGGTTGATTTAACTGTACTTCGCGTTACTACAAAGAATGTTATTGTTTACATAGTAGATAAAGTTTTTGTAACATGCAACGGGGAAAAATAGTAGCGCGCCTTTGAAAATAATTTAGTAGTGATTTAAGTCAAATCAAGGCGCGTCAGCAGGTTTATAATGAATGAAGGTTGATTTAACTTTGTTACTACAAAGGATGTTATTGTTTATATAACAGACGGGAAGCCATTACTGGCAATCAAAGAGGAAAAGTAGTGCCACATTTTAAAGGGTTAAATCAGGGGTCGCCAAAGTGGTCTATACAGACCCCTAGAGATCTATTTAACAACAGTAGGGGTCTATCTGACCCAAGGGGTCGAATGGGGGTCTATTGGGACTCGAAGGAAAAACAGTTCTTAATACGCAAATCACACATTTCTAACAGCGTACGTAAAAATTTAAAATATTTTTATAATTGACTTAATATCATATTTTTTATAGAAAAAAAAATAATAAATCAGAAAACAATCTGCCCCTTTTTTCCTTATGGGTTTTCGCATGTATACCATGACGTCAAAACTTGACCTTGTGACCAGTTATTTAATTATTAATTATTTATGACCATTTAGACTAATATATAGTTTTATTTTAATTACCTGAAAATTACCTTTGTGGGGGTCTACGGAGATTTCGAAAAATTATATAGGGGGCGATGATCAAAAAAAGTTTGGCGACCCCTGGGTTAAATAAAACTATGATTTACTAAAGCCAAGAAAATTGAAGAAGCAATATATATATATATATATATATATATATATAGAATAGGGGGAAAAATAAGGCTAACAAACTGATTATTAGAGAATTACCAAGTAAAAAGGACAACATATAACTTATTTGTGGATAAAGACATAGATATAAATTCATATAATTTGGATGTTAAGTTTTTTTATTTTATTTGGTTGAACATTTGTTTTCGAACATTTAGTTTATAACTAAATAGATTATATTCAATTGCTCTTTGATAAAACAAAATGTTGAATCTTTTCAAAAATGCATTCATTCACTTATGTATTGTAAAAATGTATTCAAAAATTCATTTACTATATATTGTAGTGTGGTAGAAACGTAACACATTAAAAAATTTTTTTTTTTTTTAAATATACATAAATTTTAAAAACTTTGTATTTTAACATAAATTTTATGACATAACATAAATTTTAATAAATCTTAGAAAACTTTTTTGTAAATAAAATTTTAATTTACAAACAATTTGCCAGCATATTTGCCTATAGGAAATGAGAAAATAAATTATAATTTTCCTGGAAATAAATAGGAGAAAAAAATTGATTATATGCGATATAAAATTTAAAAATTATGGATAAATATTAAAATTACTTTCAGAGATACCTATCTCAATTTTTTTTGATTCACAAATTATTATTATTATTATTTTTTTTTTTTTGATTTTGAAAAATCTAATGTTATAATGTTACAATTTTTCTTTCTTTTTTTCAAAAACACGTATTCAAGCCATATTTTGCATTAAATTTTTACGTATAAGAAATCAAAAGAAAGAAAAAATGTTCAGTTACGACACACAAAAATATTGACAGAATGGAAAACAAACTTTATTTGTTTTGAAAACTAGCGATTTCGCTGAGTCACACAAAATTGTAAGTTATATCATATCTAAATAAATGTATAAATTTTCCATTTATCATATTTTTCAATGCTATTTCCTAACACAGAAACAAATGTTGTAACCTAACGGATTTACTATTTGTTACTTTCAATGCAAGCATTTAACTAGGATCATAAAAATTAATAATTAACTCAAGACAGCAATTTTTCCGAATTTTGAATATAAATAATACTATAGAACGAAAACATAAGAACGAAAAAATAAAATAACAATAATACGTTCAAAATTGTAGAATAATCATAATACAGTTTAGTTCTATTAACAAAGACTGACTTTTAAAACAGAAAGAGAAAGGAATAAAAAAAATAATAAAACAAACGTAAGCATTGATGTCACTAAGCAAGGAAACGAGCCAGATTTCTATTTCCGGCATTGGAAAAAAAGATTTACTGAGCTTCAATCTTCATTTGTTGATGTTTGCTCATCAAATTGAACACAATTTACTTTTGGTTGTGGTAATGATCAGTTCATAGCTTTATTTAGAAAAATATATGTTGGGTTTTAACTTCAACTTTCTTACAAAAAGACTAATCAAATAAACTTCATTCTAAAATCCAACTAACCTAAACATTCTAACTTCTGGAATACACTTTTAGTCAATCTGTTATAAGTTTAAAGTTAATAAATAAATTCAGATTTCTTCTTTGTTTATATTATTCGCTAACGTTTGGTCATCAAAATGAATGCAGTTTACTTTTGGTTGTGGTAACGAAAAATTTACAGCTTTATTTAAAAAATTTACAGTACGTTTTAACTGATAATTTTTCATTCAAGATATTAATAAAACTAACTTCATTCTAAAATTCAACTAACACAAACATTAACTTCTAGAATACATTTTTAACTGATTAAATTTCATAAGTTATTAAATAAATTCTGACTTTTTGTTTATTAATATAATTTGATGTTTGGTCATCAAAGTGAATGCAGTTTACTTTTCGTTGTGGTAAGGAACAATTCACAGCTTTATAAAAAGGTAGAAAATAAAATACGTTTTAACTATAACTTTTCTTTCAAAATATTAATCAAACAAACTTCATTCTAAAATCCAACTAAGACAACTTCTAGAATACACTATTAACTATTTAGCTTTACACTCATAAGTTATTAAATAAATTCTGATTTTTTCTTTGCAGAATATATTAAATAAATTCTTAAGAGGAATTTACTTTTGGTTGTGATGATATACGGCTTACAGCTTTATTATTATTTATTTATTAAAAAAATATAATAAATTTTAACTGTAACTTTTTCAAAATATTAATAAAACAAACTTCATTCTAAAATTAAACTAATATAAATTAACTTCTAGAATACATTTTTAACTCATTAGTTTTAAGTTCACAAGTTATTAAATAAATCCTGATTTCTTGTTAGCTCTTATCATTCGATGACGTTTGGTCATCAAGATGGATACAGTTTTTTTGGCTGTGGGGATAAACTGTTTATAGTATTTTTAAGGCATGATGAAACACGTTGATTAAAAAAAAAAACTTCTATATACAACAGACATCTAAAAAATAACTTTAATCTATGTTTCAATTTTATTTAAATTAATAATTTTAATCTCAGATTTTCAATTTTTGTTGATTATCAAAATGAATACAGTTTACTTCTTTATGAGGTATTGTTTCGCGATAATTATTTTTTTCCAGAGAAACAAGAATTAAAACTTCTTTCTTAATTGCATCAGCGTAACATAAAAGAGAATATAAACTACAAAAATAATTTGTAACAGGTTTCCTAAAAATCAGTTTACATTCTCTCAAATATTTTAAGAGTTGAAATAAACAAATCATGATTTTAATAAATGTCTACCATTTTTTTCCCTTCAATAGAATGAATGCAAAGAAAAAACAGAATATAAACAACAAAAATAATTTGTAACAGGTTTCCTAAAAATCAGTTTACATTCTCTCAAATATTTTAAGAGTTGAAATAAACAAATCATGATTTTAACAAATGTCTACCATTATTTTCCCTTCAATAGAATGAATGCAAAGAAAAAACAATAAATAAAAACAATTTTCCCATATCGCAAGCATGATGTAAAAATTTGAAATAATTCATCATTTTTACTTCAGCTATAACAAATTGAATAATTAATCGGTTATGTTAACACATATCAAGGAAGTTTAATAAATTGACTAAATCGCCTTGGTCTTGTTCTAGCTAAAACAAAATGTCCTTGTTTGTTAACAAGTTTAATGTAAATGTTGTTTTGAAAGTAGAAGTGCCATTTTTTGTATTTAAAAGTTTTCCTAAACAAATTCCTAATAAAATATTTTGTGAACCAATCAAATATTTTGAAATCTTTTATATAACATAAAGTTTCGAATGCAAACGAAAAATAAATATACACACAACATCGAAATAAATAAATCTGCACCACGAAAATAATACTCACATTTTTTTCAATCAAAATCAATCTGTTATCAAAAGATATAAAATATTATATAGGAAAGATATTTCATATTGTGTAGTATCTATAAGAACAAAAATAACATTGTGATGTTGGCATGCTAGACTTCTTCAAATAATTAATATTAGAGCCAAATGTACCCGATTTTGAAGAATAAAAGAAAAAAAAAGCCATAATCTAATTATTATACTTTGAAATAAAAATTAAATGTCTTCAAGTAAATAAAAGTAATTACTGAATGCTAATTTCTTTTGCAATGACGTATTCTAATATCTTCTATTTTTGTAGGCAAAACACAAAGTATGATATTTACTAAATAAAAAATGATATTATTTGTTTAAATAATATGCACTTATAAAATAAATTTATGAAATACATATTTGCTAATTTAATTGTGATATCTATATCTGTCTAAATTCTAAATAAGTTTCTAATTCTAGAAGAACACAATTCTATATTAAAATGAATAAGACAGGAGAAAAAAATTTAACATCATTAAATTTTGCTACTAATAAAATAAATTAAAATAAATCTGCTAACGAATGTGATATGTATTAAATAATTGTTGTTTTTAATAAAGTAGATAGAAAATGTGTAGCCGTCGTAACTAATTTTAGTAAAATATATTAGGAATTTTCTTTGACTAAAATGTAACTACTATATTTTACTACATAATCAAAGCTTACCCTATTGGTAATTTTAAATTTGTTCATGCAGAAAAATAATTTGCATTTTAAAATGAAATAAACAAACAACAAAACGTCGAATTTATCAAACATATAATCTACAAGATTTGATTACAGTTAGAAAATAATCGCAATCTATAATTCCGAAAAAGTGAAAGAAAAGAAACAGTTAAGACATCCGTGATAGTATAGAAAAGAAAAATATTTCTTTCAAAAGCAGCCTGCCATTGCAATAATAATTTTCTCTGTCAAATTCCAGAACATACTTAATTATTCACCACGTCTAATAGTTACTCGGAATCCCACCCTCTAATTTTTTTCCATGAAAACAATGAGTCATGTATGTCACTAGGGCGAGAACGATTTCCCGAATGAGGGGGTAGACCCCACCACCAGCTGAAACGCGATTGCGTCACAGGTGGGAGGGTGAGGCGTCCTGTCACAACACACCGATTCGAAAATCCCGGTCCCCGATCGATAGCGAGGTATTTCCTGGAATGCGATGCCAACTATCAGAGAGAGAAAGGATTGGTGGTTGTTCTTTTTTTTTTTTTCAAGGTCAACTCAAATCCTTGATCAATACTTTCACAAGTCTGCAGATCAACAAATAGATGAATAAAAATACAATAATGCCGCGAAAACAGCTCAAATCGGTGTCCCATTTTCCTTTCTTGCGGCATGCCGCTGTTGTTTTACTTTTATTATTTTTATTTTTCTGCGATGCAAATTCGAATGAAGCGATGCAAGAAAGCATCGTTCCACACCTGAGCTATTCGAATGAACGCGCCGCGCCGCGCAGTTTGAGAAACGACGATGTAGAGGTTTCTCTGAGGAACGTCGTCCCGAAATGTAGCGGTATCCGACTTTGCATTAGCATCCAACCCCATGGTCAGTCGACGGGCAGTATCCTTGAAGTCTGCGATGGTCCAGCGCCACTCCGGGATCGCCGTTTTGTGAATGATTTTTTTTTCCTAGTCTCTTATCTGTGTAATAACGCCTTATACGTAAAAAGACAGCCAGCACGCACGCACCCATGCTAGAATACAAGCGAGGATTTTACTCACCAATAGGCTCCCTCCACTCAGGTCCCATCTTGAAAGTCGACATTTTGGATGCTGCTGCTGCGACGCAGTGTAAAAATCACCACAAAAAAAATATTTAGATCACGAATCGAACCACGTTTTGATTGTAAACAGTCCGAGTGCCATACAGGCAAGCATTGCTTCTAGCGATCCCACTAACACACCGTTCTCCACTGTCTGGGGGACGACTATGCGATTTCTCCTCCGTCGTCGTGCGCGGAACACAGCTCACGTGTTGAGTCGGCTATTTCCTAAGCGGAGAGGGTTGCTTTTGGCGATCTTGGCGAGGAACTGCGACGGTAGCGCAGCCTGCATTCGATAATTGTTTGGTGTTTTCTCCAAGTAGCCATTTTTAACCACTTTTTCAAACCGAGCAAGATTTCCCCAGAGGCACTAAACAGTTCAAATTATAATGACCATGAAATAGAATTGCTGAAAAATTATCACTTTTATTCAAATTTAAATATATTGTAATTAACTTAATCAAAATGTTTATTATTTATTTTAGATTAATATTTTTACTTGGTTAATGTTTATTTTTTTATTTAAAATAATTCATAACTGGATTCACGTTTGTACACAATGTTATTAAAGTAGACTCTCTGTGCTTATATATGTATAATGTTACTAGTTGGTACCCTGCGCGTTGCTGCCGTAGAAGAGATTTTTATTTATATAGATTACATATTGGATAATTTTAATATGCCTATAATCAAACCGTAAGTGCAAGAAATGAGTATTCGAAGTTTCATCGCAATCGGATGAGCGGTACAGCAGCACATAAAAGACATACAGACAAACATTCATTTTTATTTATATAGATAATAACAACATGCATACATTGAAACATATGAGGTGACCAATCATATTTGAAAAAAAGTTAATATTATTCGAAAATTTTATAGTTCAAACTATTTCAAATTCTTGAAAATTTATTTATTTGGTAATAGTCGAATAATTTTTTTAATCAATTTGCTTGCCCCCCCCCAATTCTACCCCTTCACAGCCTAACTTCCTTAGGTATCTACTAATTCAGAGACCCGTTTAATGGGCTTGCTACTCTAGAAGATACCCCTCTCTACCCCCAAGACTGTTATCGGGTATTTGAGCAAATTTTATTTGGTATTTTCCTTGGATTCAAAGGATAGAAGATTTGCAATTTTTCAAGCTAAAGTTAGGTACTGTTTAAATTTCAAAACAACATTCTTATGATTTTTTTTGCATGTTTTCAAATGCACTTGAATATAACTTTCGTCCAGTTTTTTTAAAACAGATTGTCTCACAAGAAAATTATTTTTTTACTCGAATATTTAGATTGTATTTTAAAACGTAATGATTTTTTAATTGCTTTTTGTAAAATGAGACAAATTTAAATTTTTAAATTTTCATATCCTAGACATGAAAGAAATTTGTTGAGTGTAATTAGCAATTAGAACGTTCTGTTATTTTGGTTTTTGAGCTTATTATTTACTAATTAATTATAGATTAAAAACACTATATTGAAATCAAATTAGAAAATTGTATTTGGAAGCATAAGCAATATAAATATAATAAGAACTATTTAAAAAAATGAACCATCTTAGATCTCCTATCGGGCTTAATCTGGAGGTGTTATGACGATCAAAATTTCTGTCCAGGACAAAACCAGGAATTAAAGAAAAGTAATAATAAGATTGAATTTTTTGAAAAGTTAATTTATTTTAATAAATGTTAGAAAAGGCCTTATATTTAAGTTTTCCATAACAATTTCTGCATACAAAAATGTTGAACATCAGAAAGAGGAAGGAGTTATAAGATTTTATTTGCCCAAACAATTAGAGTTAACTTGTATAGAGTTGAGCCAGAGCCATTAACATTGTTGGGATACAATGATAATTTTATAAAATTTCTAATTTTTAAAAAGTTATCAATGAATAAGTCCCAACAATGTTAACTTCTAATTTTTAAAAAATGAATGTTTTAAATAAATGTTTAGTTATAATAATTATTACTATTTACGATTGAATTAAAACAAACGAAAATCACTACAATTTAGGTCACGGTTTTTAAATAGCTATAATTAAAACATAAGATATGTGTGAGATAACGAATAAAAATTGATCTATGACATAGAAACTATGAAAGAATTCAAAATGATTTTTTTTTCTTTGATAACACCAATTTATATTTAACTTAGATTTAATATAAATTTTAAAATTAGAAAAACAAAGTTAAATACTTTTTTGCTGAAAATAATAGGGATATGTGTCCATTTGGCATATAAATAAACAAACCATTTCGTTAAATAAACCCTAAATTCAAAAAATTGTTAGTATGTATTTTCCCCCATTTTGATATTTTTGATATTAAATGTGATTGACTAACGATGATCCAATGATTAGCTATTAATATTCATTAACTAATCTTTTGTTTTTAATAAGATCAATTCAATAGGTTTAATTTAACCATAAGATTTATTGCGAGAAAATAAATTAAAATTTTATATGTATGACAGTAACAACGAAAGCAATAAAAAAAGGCATTATTTTTCTCAGATGTTGTTAATTTATATTTAATTGACTCTTTATATAAATTTGGCATGTGAAAAGTAAGAGAAGCATAGATAAATATTTTTCTACTAAAATTACAGAGTATATGCCCATTTGGATTATAAATAAATAAACAACTGAACACAACGAAAATGTAGTTATGTATTTTCCTCATCTTTTGATACTTATGATGGCAAACATTATTGACTAATCATGACCCACGACTTATTAATAATATCCATTGACTAACAACGTGCTTTCTGACACGATCAATATTTTGATACTTTTAATGAGAAACATTATTGACTAACCATGATCTATTAATCAATTAATAATATTCCACTGATTAGTTATGCGATTTCTAATACTATCAATTAGATACGCAATAATTTGGGATAGACTACATCAACAACTTTCCAAACATATGAACATATAATTTTGCAATATAAAATGTAAGATTAATAAAAGTTATCATGCATTCTAGTATAAAAATTGTACACTGATAATAATTCGATCAAAGAAGGAAATATTCTTATATAGTTAGAGAAATACTAAATATATATGTTAATGTATATGTACAAAGCTAAACAGAACACTTTAAATAAATAAGCATACTAAAATATTAAAAGAAAAATGCATTCCTTTGTTAAATTCATTGAATTTTTTTTCTCGCAACTTATGAAACCTTTACAAATGGAATTACAAGTAAAATAAATAAAATATATCTTAATAGTAGAATTTTGCAATTATGCTTTTCTACATACTAAATGGACGGTATTTATTTCTGCTTTAGTTTTGATTATATTCATTTTTATGAAAACAATTTGAAAATGTAACAAATATTTTGCACGGAAAATATTATTTCTCTATAATTAAATTTAACTAACAAAAATTTATGAATATATAAAGAGAGAACAAATGTTTTTAAAAAATCAAGAAAAAATATTATCACTGATATTAAATATTTTTTCACTTCGCACTCATCGATAAGTCTAAACTATTACTATTTTTGCCTTAATCACGTGATTATCTGATAACATTGATCTGATGATTGAAATCATTCAAATTATTTTAAAAAGTTGCAAGTTGTAAACACTTGTTTCAAAATATTACCAAGGGCTTTATTTAGAGCCCAAGCCATAAAAGATAAGCGATTTCCTAATTATAATTCATATTTAACAAAAAATTATCAAATTTATAATGCAAAATATTCGATTTATAGTTTTATGTGCCAAATGTATGCAATGATAAGTAATTATTTATTACCCCGTTCAATTTCTTTTATGAAGAACAGATAAAGTATAAAATTCAGATGTTTTTTATTGTAAAAATATTTTATTCGTTATGCCATTCAGTTTTCATTTTATAGAACTCTGTAAAGCATTTTTTCTCTATCAGAACAGAAACGAATATTTAAAAATATATAAAAAACTACATTCTGGTTATATTGTATTTAAAAATATATTCTGGTAGAATTATATTTCAATTAAGAATTATTTTGGTTAAAGTAAAGTAGTTAAGAAATATAAATCTTTTTTTAATTAATGTAATAGTTAACTTTTTTTCATAAAAAATCGTTTCATCTTTTTATTTCTCTGTAGATTTTTGTGATCATTTGAATGAATTTCAGTTTTTATATACTATGATTGTTGTTGCTATGAAGAAGCTTTCAGTGATAAAAATGTGAAAATAAACAAACAAACGAATTCTTCAATTCTTCATTCTTCAATAAAAGGATAATCCATACTGTTTTATCATTTGAATGAATTTCAATTTTTAAAGGCGATAATTTTTATCGCTTTTAAGTTATAGATATCCAGTTGATTTGTTAAAGCATCTCGAATTCCAACGAGAAACTCTTAGTAATAAAAGTTTGAAAATAATAAAACAAACCAATTCTTCATTCTATTGCAATAAATTGATAATACATACTATGAAATCATTTAAAGGAATTTAAACTTTTAAAAGCAATAATTTTTATTGTTGTTAACTATAGTTATCCAGTTGATTTGAAAAAGCATTTAGCATAACAAAATAGAATGTTTCAGTAATAAAAGTATGAAAATAATAATTCTTCATTCTAATGCAATGGGTTGGTCGGCTGTACACAAGAAGAATATTGAATAATTTTCAATTTTTAAACGATAAATTTTATTGGTGTTAAGTATAGATATACAGCTGATTTGCTGATGCATCTTGAATTGTAAATAGAAAGTTTCAGTAGTTAACATATGAAAATAATAATTATCATTCTAATACAATAAAAAGGGAATAAACATTTTTAGATAATTTGAATGATTTCTATTTTTAAAAGCGATAATTTTTATCACTACTAGGCATAGATGTCCAGTTAATTTGCCAAAACATCTCGAATTCCAAATAGAAATTTTTCAGCAATATAAGTTTGAAAATAATAAAACAAACGAATTCTTCATTCTAATGCAATAAGGTTGATAATACATACTGTTAAATCATTGGAAAGAATTTCAGTAATTAAAAACGTGGGTTTTTATTAATGTTAAGTATAGATACCTATTTGATTTGCCAATGGAATTTGAATTCCAAAAGAAATTTTTTCGCAATAAAAGTGTGAAAATAAATCGAATAAATGAACATTCTTATGTATAATATTCTTCTTCCTTTATTCAAATGCAATAAGATGATAATGTATAAGATGATAGAATACTGTTATAGTATGCTACATCTGAATGAATTTCAATTTTTAAAGACAATTTTTTGTTATTAAGTATAAATTAATAGTTAATTTGTCAAGTCAACTCGAATTCTAAATAGAAAATAATCATCAATAAAAGTGAGAAAATAATAGGACAAGCTAAATCTTCATTCTAATGCAATCAGTTGGGAATACACACTATTAGACGTATAGGTAAACTACACGTTTTGCTGTGATGCAACCAATATGCCAGACGAATTTCAAAACACCTGCTTGGAAGACATTTGCATTGTCTTTTCGCATGCAAGGAATTTAAAAGCACGTGGAAAACGTACAAATCAGACGATTTTGCAGTTATTGCCTTTTTAAGTGTTACAGGGAATATGACGTGATGAAAATATTTTCCCATGTTTGCACATATTGCAATTATTAAATGTTGATGTTACAAATATAGACTAACCACATTGCATTAAATCGTAGATAATAAGAGGATAAAAACTTCCTCATGATCGTTGTTCGAAGTTGAATGTTGAAATAATTCATGAAAAGACTTTTTAAATTGCTGAAAAATTTTGTAAATATGAAATTCGAATTGGATTATTGATTATTTGATTTTCAAAAAATTTATTTTATTTTAAAGACTCAATTTTCGCTGTATTATAAAACCTTTATTATAGAATAAAGGAAATGTATGTATTTATTCTGTGTGTGGATCTTTTATCACTTAGTGTGCCG